>CM070028.1:8872540-9089872 GCA_036247105.1 Cirrhinus mrigala
GACAGGTAGACATATGTCTAGTGTGTACATGATTAGATTTATGAGTGAATTTATGTGTCTATGACCTCTCTGTCACTCTGACTGTCACGTCACCAGGGTCCTCTCAGCTCTGAGTGACATGACAGTGTTTGTGTAAATCAAAAGATCAAAACAGATGTTAGATTTGACCTTTTGTGTAAATCAAAAGATCAAAACAGATGTTAGATTTGACTTTATTTGGGTTTATGAGTGGTTTTATGATGTTTTATCTCATCCGCTTCCCTGGTGTTTTATGGCGTTGCTTCTTCCAGATCTTTTGGTAACAGGCTAGGGATTTTGGTTTCATCTTGATTTTGGAAAAATGGCTGAGTAAATGTATGTGTATTGTCACCTCAAGAGGATCAGTTTGTTCTTTGATCGCTAGGATATATGCTAATGTTTAGATTCCACTCTACAGGGTTTCGTTTACATCTACCCCCTGCGTGCAATGAGAATGTCTGAAATGGCTTTCATCTTTGTGCTTTAGGTTGATGCCTTAGCAAGACCAATGTCTAGACACCAGCAGTCTGTCTATCAAACCGTCTACACCCTGTGCTAAATAGATTGTGTGGATGTCTGGTTTATCAATGTGTGGAAAAGGAAAAAAGTAAAAGATGTAAAAGACATGATCAATAAAAAAATTCTACATGCTAACATCTTAGAGAAGATCAGTATTGTTTAATTATTAGGGTTTTGTTAAAAACAAAACATAAAACATTATTAAGATCAACAACTAACCAAACCAATCTAGAAAAGACACCAGACTATCTACTTCAGAAATAAATAATGTTTGTTATCTGAAAATGAATCAAATGAATCAGAACACTCATAAATGTTAAGAAATACTATATACAATATGTGTTTATACCGTTTTTGTTGTTGTTGTATAAAAGGAGTTAACTAAGAATCATAGAGTTCCCCAGAGTTTGAAAATCTCATTAATTTTAAAACAACTTTTTAAATCGTTTCCTTTTTTTCTAAAAACATGGAAAAAAGAGAATGTTTTAAAATAGGTAAAACAATCTCTTTTTATATGAAAATAATATTTTACATCGATTTCAACTAAAATAGTACTCGTTAGAATTTTATGTTTCACCCCCATTGTGTTTCCTCGAGGTAGGTGTGGCTACATATAACGCATTCCCCTTTTTCGCAAGATCGTACAAACATTGCGGGAAAGTTCTCATAGCTCACAGTATACGGAAACGTCTTAACGCAACCTACGTGTTTGAGTTTACGTTTTTACTTTATTGCTTCTTCTTCTTCAAAAAAAAAAAACATTTTTCCTTCTTCAAACTCAGGACAACATTTTTAAAATGTCTGGCTCTCCTAACGGTAAGTTATTTTAAACATTTTTTTGTTTTGTTTTGTTTTGTTTTTAAATCTCAAAATTGTTTAGATGCGATCAATGTATAAGATCCCGATTGCTTAAACAGGTGATGTGATGTCTTGTATGCAGAACACGGACTTGAGACAATTGTAAACAAGATCATTGCGCTGAATACAGGCGGTATGATTCATCTATTGTATCTTTTTTATATTATTTTTAAATTATATGAAAAATGTGTATAATGTTCGTGTGTTTATGATCGTTTCTTTCTTTTTGCTCCTCCCCGCAGCACGGCCTCCACAGCCTGACGTCGGAGGTGAGCCGAGAGGGACGAGGCCTGACAACGCGCAAACGCTCGGTAGCTTTTCCACTTAAAGTTTCAGTTATTAATACAATGACGTAAAACCTAAAATAAGAACTCTACTTGTGCTAGATTGTTTAAGTATGTACAATGCATTGTGTTAAAGCGTTTTTCTTTTTCATTATTATTATTATTATTATTATTATTATTATTATTATAACAGCGCAGACTCGTCAGATCAGTGACACCACTACATCTGAAGCGCGAGAGATCCGCACTGAAAACAAAGGATCGCTCGGTGAGTTTTAAATCAACATCTTGATTTTTTTTATTGCGTTGTGAGAAAAAAAAGATGCTGAATAATTATTTGTGTTTGTACTAGCGTGTTTAAGGCAGATAGTTAACCGCTTCCCAGCCGTTACACCTCCTACTGGACAGGATCCACCGGCGGGGCAGCTCGCTGTGACTGCGGAGGTTCATGGTGCAGTACAGAGATACACTATTCCGCAGCAGCCGGGTATGTATTAATCAGAATTATATATATATATATATATATATATATATAGCGTGTTTAAGTCAACTTGTTAACCGTTATCCGTCGTTACAGTTGTTGATCCCCGTGACACAGCCTCTGCTATTCCCGGTCCAAGCGGTATGTTCTGTAATAAGTATTATTTATAATATATCCACACCGTACTCGTTTTTAAAAAAATAAAATAAATAAATTCACATTTTTCAATGTGAAACTCATTCACATTTTTTCTTTGTTATTCACACAGGTTGTTTTGGCGAGGCTATACCACCGCCACAAGTATTTCCTGATGGTAGCATTGGTGTAGCTTTTAAAACGCAAGAGCCACTATCCACACCTCGGAGGGTGGGTCAGGACGTGCCCACAACTGTGAAGGTTCAACCACGTGCACAAGAGAAAACAATCCGCCGCGAGCTCTGGGTCATACCAGGCCCACCTGAGTGAAAACGACAGAGACAATCAGGTGGTAAGTATAGAGGAATCAAACGAAATTATTCTTTTTATTATTATTATTATTATAATATTATTATTACAATAATAATGATTATATTATTTTTTAAACCCGTCAGAAGAACCTGCGATCTGGAATGAGAATTTTGTTCAAGCATGGGACAAATGTGATATGAACTACGTATCTAGTGTGGAACAAGAGCCAGAATCAAACCAACCACGTGAGATAAGCGAAATTGCTGTAAATCCGGACGTCGACGCTGATAATCTCCCTTCAAACCAAGAGGAATACAAGAACCAGCTGCAGAACGACGTAAACAAGGAGATTCTGAACTCTTTGAATACGGTTGTGAAGAACCAGAAAAGAATAATAGAGGATCATCAGAAGGCCCAGAAGGAGCAAGCACATTTTAATCAGACTGTGACAACAACGCTGCAGAAACATGGGATCATCCTTAAACAAATAATTGCGATGCAAAAACGTCATGATAGTGGACATGAAAGAACAGCGTGTGATCAGGAAATGACTGTTACGCTGTTAAATGAACTACTGGGGTTTTTTAAATAACGTTGGTGAGTCCTATTTTCTTTTTCGTACTATGTATGTGTTATTTTAGACATCTTTTAGACATCTTTTATTCTTTTTGCTCACAGTTGTATGGTGTGAATATTTGAAGATAAATTAAGACTACAATGGCTGCAAAACGTTGTCGGGAGTCATATGATGATGATCTTAGTCCTCCGTTAAGATGTAGTAGGGGTAATCATAATGATCAGCAAAGCACTACAGAAAAATTACTCCATCTCATTCAGACTGTTGAAGAAATGAAAAAACACAAATTCGCTAGATTGTTAAAATTAATAAACGCTGTACGATCAAGGGCAGAACCTCCTCCAGAACCAATTTTTGATTCTGAACAATTTGTAAATTCTCAACACACTGGAGAGCTGGCAGAAGCACCTCCAGAGCCAATTTTTGATTTTGATCAATTTGTAAATTCTCAACACACTGGAGAGGTAGCAGAACCACCTCCAGAGTCAATTTTTGATTTTGATTTTGATCTCGAACAATTTGTAAATTCTCAGCAGATTGGGGAGGGATTAGGTAACCAGCCACACCGTACGCTTGACCTTACCGATCCAAACATGGGTCTTACTCAAGATGAAATAGAATCACTTGTAAGAGAGGGTGGCGATGTGGCCGGATACTCTGTAATACCTCGTGCACGGTTCAATGGTTTGGAAATCCATAGGATTATAAACCTCAGGGAAATATCTTCTACAAATCTAGCAGACTACACAGTATTTTTACATGACACGCTTTCTGAAATAGTGGCATTTTCCAGATTGTTAGGCGGAGATGGAAGTTTAATTAACATTACCTTGAGAGGTGCTAGCCTGACATTGGATGTTAATACACTTTTGTCACAGGGTAATGATTACAGTGTTGATCTCTTTACTGATCAGCTTGAAAAGATTATGCAGAGCAACTCTGATGTGCAGTTTGATGAGAGTTTAAATTTAAGAGTGTCTATAGCAAGAAGTAAAAATGGTGGTGCACGTCGAAAAATACGTGATCTAGCCCATGATGAAGTGATCCGTAAAAACAGGCTTCATCTTTTCATCCCTATGAACATCTCATCCAATCTTTGCTTTGCAATCTGCTTAGCACACTTTCTAAACCCTCAGAAACCGCACACAGAGCTAGAATCTGTAGCGTCATCGTTGCAGAAGGCTGTAGGGTACACGGATCAACACAAGGTGGCCCTTAATGATATCACGCTGTTTGAACGCATGTTGAATATTAAAATAGTGGTCTTCTATAGGTCGAACACGGGAGTGTTGGAGAAATATACCAACACAGACGTACCGCATCATAAAACGGTGTTTTTGTACCTTCACGACAATCATTATTTTATGATAAAAAATCTACATGCGTTTATTGGTACCCCACACACATGTGAGTATTGTTATAGCGGTTTTACCAGTCGGAGAGACCATAGATGTCAATACACCTGCGACGTTTGTAATGCGCCTGAATGTCATCTTTACCCCAAAAAAACAAAACACTGTGTCGACTGTTTGCGGTACTGCAGGTCTGACTATTGTTTTGAGATGCATAAAAAGCCCCCATCAGGTCAGCAATTCGCGCAATGTGATGTTACCAAATATTGTCGAAAATGTAACAGACGATACCACGTCAGCGGCACCAAACCCAAACCACACAAATGTCCTGCAGATCAGTGTTTCCATTGTGGCGAGGGTTTGGTAGCTGATGGTGTGCATCAATGTTTTATCCAACCGGTTAAGATAAAGAAACCAGACACAAAGTACATCTACTTTGACTTCGAGACGCGTTATGAAAATGGTAAACACGTTGCTAATTTCGTATGCGCTATATGGCGGTGAAGAATTTGTAGCTGAGGGTCCTGATTGTGTGCATCGCCTCATTAAGAAGTTCAGACGGCCTCGTTATCGTAATTTCACATGGATTGCACATAATGCATCCGGATTTGACAATTTCATTCTTTTGGAATACTTCACTAGGATGGGGATAGCCCCTAAAATTACAATGCAAGGCTGTCGTCTAATCTTTATGTATGATGATGCATTCAAGCAGAGGTTTATCGATAGTTACAGTTTTATACCCATGCGTCTAGCCAACACGCCTGCGGCATTTAATCTCCCCAATGCTGAAAAAGGGTATTTCCCACATCAGTTCAACCGTGTCGAAAATGATTCGTATGTAGGTCCGTACCCGGCCAAAGATTTTTATGGATATGCAACAATGTCAAACAAAGATAGAGCAGAGTTCGACGAGTGGTATAGTGGTGTTTCTGACAAAGTGTTCGATTTTAAAAAAGAACTAGCTATGTATGGAAAAAATGACGTCGTCTTACTAAGGGAAGTGTGTATGAAGTATCGCGACGAATTCATCCAGTGTACAGGTCTGGACCCGTTTAATTACACTACCCTCGCTGCTACTTGTATGGCAATCTTTAAAACACACTATCTACCAAAAGATACAATAGCACTGACACGTAACAATGCCTACATCAATCAGAATAAGGCATACTCAAATGCATCCATTGAATGGCTTGAATATATAGGGAAATCACGACGCGTAGATATTCAACATGCGTTAAATCACAGAGAGGTATCATTTGGCAAGTATTATGTGGATGGTTTTTATATCGATGGTACAACTAGAAAGGCATTAGAATATGCTGGATGTTTTTACCACGGTTGTGCACATTGTTATAACCCTAATGATTTAAATCCCTTGTTAAAAGTACCTTATGACCTTCTCAGGAGACAGTTTGACGACAAGCTTGAAATTTTGAAGCATGCATATGGGCTTCACACCGAGGTACAGTGGGAGTGTAGCTGGACCCGTGCTAAACAGTCTGATGCTAATGTGATAGCATTCATGTCCACCTACAAACATCCTGAAAGGCTGAAGCCGCGTGATGCGTTATTTGGAGGCCGTACTAACGCTTTCAAACTGTACCACAAGGCTGCGGAAGGTGAGGTTATACGCTACGTTGATTTCACAAGTTTGTACCCGTTTTGTCAAGCTACAAAGTGTTTCCCCATAGGTCACCCACAAATAATTTTCAAAGATTTTGGTAATCTTGAGAATTATTATGGTCTTATCAAGGCTACGGTGCTACCACCCCGAAATCTCCTTCACCCTGCGTTACCAGTAAGGCTGTCCGGAAAATTATTATTTCCGCTTTGTAGGTCATGCGCAGAACAACAGAATCAGACGCTGCCGTGTATGCACACTGATGAGGAAAGAGCCATTCATGGTTGCTGGGTGAGCATAGAACTGTTAAAAGCTATTGAAAAAGGCTACGTCGTAGTAAAAGTGGATGAGGTCTGGCATTTCCCCCAGCGATCAGAAACACTGTTCTGTGATTATGTTAAAACATTTTTACAGTTCAAACAGGAGAGTTCAGGGTTTCCAAAAGATGTGGTGACGGATGGTGACAAAGAATCTTATGTGAGAGATTACTTTGAGAGGGAAGGGATTAAGCTGAATCTGGACAAGATTGAACTGAACCCTGCACGTAGGTCTATCATGAAATTGATTCTTAACTCTCTTTGGGGGAGGTTCTGTTTTCGCGAGGGGCTACCTACAACGGAAATAGTTAAAGACCCTGAACAGTTTGCACGCCACATTTTCGGTACTGAGCATGAGATCAGATATTTCTCATTTGTGTCAGACGCTGTTGCGATTGTTCAGTGGTCTTATGCAAATGGGAAAGCTGCCCCAACTCGTGACGTTAATGTATTTCTTGGTGCTTTTACAACAGCCCATGCACGTTTAGAACTCTATGATGTCATGGAAAGGCTAGGTGATAGGCTTCTTTATTGCGATACAGATTCACTCATTTACACAGCAAAAGACGGTGAATACGAACCACCCCTAGGTCCATATCTCGGTGATCTTACTGATGAAGTGGGGCCCGGAGATCATATCACCCTTTTTTCATCAGCAGGTCCGAAAAGTTATGGATATGTCACAGCTAAGGGTAAGGTCTGTATGAAAGTGAAAGGCATAACACTTAATGCTGTAAACTCTGAAGTCATCACACTAGATTCACTGATTGGTCTTGTAGATCATTATGTAACGGAGCGGGACAATAGCCTACACGTTCTCGCACACAATGACACTATTGTGAGGAATAAAAAGAATTTGACATTACACAACAAGTCATTTGTGAAGAAATTCAAAGTTGTGTACGACAAACGTGTACTGCTCCCTGACTTTACTACACTTCCATATGGCTTCTGACAACGTTTTTGGTAGGGGTGTACGAGACACAGAAGGGTTTGACACGCGACTCCAGTGGCCTTTTGCGGCCATAGTATCGGGGTCTAGCAACTGTGGGAAAACGTTTTTTGTAAAGATGTTGTTGCAAAATGCTAGAAAACTGATTTCTAAAAAAATTGACAATATTGTTTTCATTTATTCTGTATGGCAGCCTTTGTATGACGAATTGTTAAAAATGTATAATCATGATATTAAATTTATTGAAGGAATCCCACAGACTCTGGATGACGATGTTTTGTTTCCTGTCAATAAAACATCTCTTGTTGTGATTGATGATTTTATGCAGGAAGCATCCAGTAACAAGTAGGTTGAAAAACTTTTCACAGTCTATGTACACCATAAAAATTTAAGTGTTATATACATTCTACAGAATTTATTTTTTCAAGGTAAATCCAGCAGAACCATTAGTTTGAACACAAACTATTTAGTACTCTTCAAGAATTCAAGAGACACGTCCCAGGTCAATATTTTAGCCAGACAAATGTATCCCAACAACACAAAATTTTTTATGGAAAGTTATGAAGATGCTACCAGCGTCCCTTACGGGTACCTTTTTATTGATTATAAACCAAAGACCCCTGAACAGTATCGTCTCAGAACTGCATTACTCTCACAACATCCGGTTGTATACATCCAGAAAAAAAAAAGACGGTAACTCTGTTGATTTGGTGAAAAATAATAAAATGTCTCCAAGATTTTTAAAAAACCACTCTCTCTTAAAGTTGTTATTAAAAGCAACGCCCAAGCAAAGACGTGTTATTTTACATAATGCTAGTGATGAGTTCATTTTATGTTTGTGTGAATTAGCTCTTAATGTACTCCATGGTAATATTCCACTCACACATCAACAATACCAGAAGCTGAAAAGAAGAAAAACTGAAATCAAACTGGTTGCTGATAAGCAAGTTGGTGTCAAAAGAAAGAGGCGATTGATTAATCAACAAGGAGGGTTTCTTCTTCCTCTTTTAAGTGTTGCAGTCCCTTTTATTACCAGCTTGATCACATCCAATAAATAATGTCTGGGATGGAACACAGTGAAAAGGTGTACCTGGTTCCGCAGAGAGAGTTGGATAAATTAAAGGCTACCACCACACGTGAGTCTATACATCAAACCGTTGAGGATGATCTCGACATGACCATCAGAACTATTTTACACAGAACTGATCTGAAACCATATGAAAAGGCAAAGATGTACACATCGGTGTTACAGAGGTTTTTAACATTGGCTAAGCTAGGGGATAGAGAGACCAACACATTAACTTTATCACTTCCATCACACCACCACGGTGATAAAGAAGAACACCCCGTGACTACAATTGCACCAAACCAAGATGTTTTAGATGCTGTTGCAGATGATGTTTTGAAGAATGTTCCACACAAGAATATAAAAAATGCTCGTTACATTTTAAATAAAATGTTTAAAACCAAAGATGTTGCTTCTTGGACTGAATCGGGTGAGTTTGTGTTTAAAGGCAGAACTATCCCTGGTTCACACATGTTGGATTTAGTTAAAAGTGTCATGGCACCACAAAAGATTCTTGATGAGCGGAGACCTGCTGGATGGAATGAGTTTCTAGAGGCATTTTCCACTTTAAACATGCCGTATTCTATGGTCCCAAACCACTATGTTAGACATTTGATTAACTCTTTTAAAATCAAATCGACACCTCCGATAACCAGCTCTTCTAGAAAAAAAAGTAAAAAACAGAGTGTCGATGAGAGTACACCGACAAGACAGTCTAATTATCCACAAGACGTCGTATTCAAATCACCTATTCTTGACGGGAACAGATGGTTACATTTTTAATCTTTGAGTTTACACGGGTCATGTTCTCATTGATTTATTATTTTTGTATCAACCGTGTTATTGATCTTGTTATTGTTGTATGTAATCGCGTATGTGTGTATATAATAATAAAAGAATCATAAAAGAAATTTTCTTTTTTCTTCAGTTTTTATTGAAAATATTAAACATAAGACATAAACACCTCACCGGTTTGCACACACTGAACACAATTGAAAACATATTCATTACATTGAGATTGTTTTAGTTTTTTCACAAAAGCTGCCACACATTTGTCATTTTTAATTAAATCATCGCTGTATAGGTTCAGAACATATTCATAATCACGACCCTTTGCCATGTGGTAGAGAAAGAACACACAATGTTGGCCGCAGGTGTCTGATGAAAAATCTTGGACTTGTATGGTAGAATATCGAACGATTCTAGAATTTAGTTTTAGAAAATCTTTAATTATCGACGGAAAACGGATGTCGTCAGGTTTGTTCCCGAAGCTGTCAAAAAACATTGATACTCCATCCCCGTTTATGTAGATGGCTAGCCAGTGTTCCCCCACATGATCTGACCCCTTTGAATTAAATATTACTGATGCTGGTAATTTACTTAAAGGTGTTTGTGGTAAATAGTCGCAAGGGAGGACGCCGAGAAAATCGGTGTTGCATGAAATCTTATCCATGATCTGCGTAAGCTGTATTGTGTTCATTATTTTATTAATAGTAATCAACTAAGACCTGTCGACGGTTTGATACTTGCACAAGCGATTCAAATGTGGAATAGAGAATAAAATTAACCGTATGAGGTAGTGGTTGTCTGAATCGCGCTTCAAGTCTAAAATTCCCAGATTTTATAAGTGACACATGCTGTCCACATTCCTCATCTGGTGAAATATTAAACGCATAGAGTGTGTATCCGTGCAAAAACTCCTCTCTATCAATAGACAGCGCTTGGTTTTTGAGATGTTTTCCGGAAGCCAATGCTAATTGGTAGAACTCACTGCGGAGCCAGACGCATAATTAGGTTGCAGAGGTTTTGCGGGGAATTGTTGCCCATCCACATAAATAGATAAAAATTCAAAGTCATAATTTTTAAACGCAAATGGATTTTTTTTATATGACCCTGTGAAGGCATCGTTATCGACCATAGCCAGCACAATAGATTTAGGTAGAGTTCCTAAGAATAAGTTTTCTTGATTGCAGACTTGAGAGCCTGGAGGAATTGAGAAGTTTTTTACACAAACTCTGTCAATGGGATACTTAGCGGTGGTTGAGAGTAGAGCTTGTGCATGCCCTAACCTCACGGCAGGTGAGACACTCACTTTTTTCACAAATAGCGAGGCCGACATGATGTTTAGTTTATAGGCTACATCATCACTCCTCATCAGACAGAATTCGTCTTTACCCCTAGTCATGCGTATTTTAATGTCAACCCCATTAAGCATCAGTTTTTCTTGAAAGAAGATATCGCTGTGAATGGGTGCAAGTAGTTCGACAACATTACTGGCATTGGTAAAGGCAGCTCTCTTTGTCAGACCGTGATTTCCTCCAGCGGGGTCTGCAGTGTCCATGTGACCGGCTCTATCTTTATAGAATAATCCGGCAGAGAAAACTGTTTCCAGGGTGTGTTTATCATAATTAAGAAGACACTCAATAAGACAGCGATAAGGATGCGTGTTCGTACTCTGTGATATCAACCGATCCCCCAACGATACGTCAACTTGTGAAAATATTGTCGCTCCTGCATAGTTGATAAGCCCCACTGGAGCCCGTCTGCAATATCTGTACCGTTAGGATTAGTAATTTTGACCCACAAAAATAACAATGTGTTGTTTAGGTCGATGTAATCCTCTCCGGTCCCAGCAATAAAAAATTCCAAAGGTGCTGTGTCTGAAATGGCCGATAATGGGGGTACCTCTATATAGGCGTTTTTTTCAATAGCAGTTTGTGTCAGAGGTACTGTGAATAGGTCGAGTTCAGATTTAATACATTCTTCCGACATATTGTGTATTAACGCCATGATCTAGAATATTGTTTTGACAGATCTCTTCGACTTAACACGTTTCGCTGTCTCCTTGCGCTTGCGTTTTATGACTGAGCTCTTTTTAGGTGAGCGTTTTCTTTTCTTTTGTGTCTGACCACTCCTCCTCGCCCCCGGAGGTCTAGAGGTTCTTTTGCGAGACATCACCATTAGCCCGGACCCCTCTTGAGCGTTATTGTTGTTAAACGTGCGCGTTAGTGTATTGGTAACGACGTCACTTAGTATGTTTTTTGCATCTGATTTAAGATGCGGCTTCGCGATGTTGAATCCTTGTCTCAGTAATGGGATTGTCATACGAAAGAGCCTGCGCAGCATGCCACCAAATCCCGCCCCATACATAACTCCGCCCCCTGCATAGCCAGGGAGCCCATTACCTGCTTGGGTTTGGTAATACGTTACGTATCGCTCTGGATCCGTTTTGTAAGTACATGGGTATGGCATTATTTATTTTTAAAAAATCCCCTGTTTCACGGGTCTGAAATGTAGCTTCGCGCACACTTTCCCAAAAGTAAAACGAACGGTATGATTCTGATCGTCTTTTACCTCTATGGATCTCTGTGATAGAGGCTTTAGTGATTCAGTGGGGGAGATGAATTGTTGCCCATCTCCACATAAATAGATAAAAATTCAAAGTCATAATTTTTAAACGCAAATGGATTTTTTTTATATGACCCTGTGAAGGCATCGTTATCGACCATAGCCAGCACAATAGATTTAGGTAGAGTTCCTAAGAATAAGTTTTCTTGATTGCAGACTTGAGAGCCTGGAGGAATTGAGAAGTTTTTTACACAAACTCTGTCAATGGGATACTTAGCGGTGGTTGAGAGTAGAGCTTGTGCATGCCCTAACCTCACGGCAGGTGAGACACTCACTTTTTTCACAAATAGTGAGGCCGACATGATGTTTAGTTTATAGGCTACATCATCACTCCTCATCAGACAGAATTCGTCTTTACCCCTAGTCATGCGTATTTTAATGTCAACCCCATTAAGCATCAGTTTTTCTTGAAAGAAGATATCGCTGTGAATGGGTGCAAGTAGTTCGACAACATTACTGGCATTGGTAAAGGCAGCTCTCTTTGTCAGACCGTGATTTCCTCCAGCGGGGTCTGCAGTGTCCATGTGACCGGCTCTATCTTTATAGAATAATCCGGCAGAGAAAACTGTTTCCAGGGTGTGTTTATCATAATTAAGAAGACACTCAATAAGACAGCGATAAGGATGCGTGTTCGTACTCTGTGATATCAACCGATCCCCCAACGATACGTCAACTTGTGAAAATATTGTCGCTCCTGCATAGTTGATAAGCCCCACTGGAGCCCGTCTGCAATATCTGTACCGTTAGGATTAGTAATTTTGACCCACAAAAATAACAATGTGTTGTTTAGGTCGATGTAATCCTCTCCGGTCCCAGCAATAAAAAATTCCAAAGGTGCTGTGTCTGAAATGGCCGATAATGGGGGTACCTCTATATAGGCGTTTTTTTCAATAGCAGTTTGTGTCAGAGGTACTGTGAATAGGTCGAGTTCAGATTTAATACATTCTTCCGACATATTGTGTATTAACGCCATGATCTAGAATATTGTTTTGACAGATCTCTTCGACTTAACACGTTTCGCTGTCTCCTTGCGCTTGCGTTTTATGACTGAGCTCTTTTTAGGTGAGCGTTTTCTTTTCTTTTGTGTCTGACCACTCCTCCTCGCCCCCGGAGGTCTAGAGGTTCTTTTGCGAGACATCACCATTAGCCCGGACCCCTCTTGAGCGTTATTGTTGTTAAACGTGCGCGTTAGTGTATTGGTAACGACGTCACTTAGTATGTTTTTTGCATCTGATTTAAGATGCGGCTTCGCGATGTTGAATCCTTGTCTCAGTAATGGGATTGTCATACGAAAGAGCCTGCGCAGCATGCCACCAAATCCCGCCCCATACATAACTCCGCCCCCTGCATAGCCAGGGAGCCCATTACCTGCTTGGGTTTGGTAATACGTTACGTATCGCTCTGGATCCGTTTTGTAAGTACATGGGTATGGCATTATTTATTTTTAAAAAATCCCCTGTTTCACGGGTCTGAAATGTAGCTTCGCGCACACTTTCCCAAAAGTAAAACGAACGGTATGATTCTGATCGTCTTTTACCTCTATGGATATCTCTGTGATAGAGGCTTTATTGACCGGTACGTAATGTACCTTATCGTATCTAACGTTGACAATCTTATTATTCTCACCGTCTATATGCACACAGCCTAGTAGCGGGACGAACGCATCGCCAACTGATTGGTATTCAATGATATCTGTGTATATATACAAGGTGTAGAAACCTGCGTTTATGTCAGCTTGATACGGTGCATATGTCACCGGCGTGGCTCTCCCACTACCGTAGTCTTTGTTAAGCTGATTTACAGATTCTATAGCCACCCCAGGCTTTAGCCCTAATATGACAGCTAGCTTCCCGTAAAATGTCAGCAACGTCTTCGGTGGGGCCTTTAGAAAGACTCTGTTTTTTATATGATCATACCCAAGCGTCACCCCTGGAGGTAGAGTTGTGTTTATTTCTCTAATCAGAAATAGAACATCATCGTAATAACCAGCCTTCAGCGTGTTACATAGTTTTGGTATACTTCGAGTACCGTTGTTGATTTGAATCTTAATCCCATCACCAACAGCGTACCGTTCAGAGACTTCTTCCTCATCATCTTTCTGTGTGTTTTGACCGCTTGTAATAATATATGCACCATCTTCCTCTAGAAATGTGTACCACAATATAGGGTATTCAAATTCAACCAAACCAACCTCCCATTGTCCTTTTAGGTTTATAGTTCTCGCCAGCATGGTTCTATAACTGGAAATAGTGTTTTCCGGATAAACAGATAACGATGCATTGCAGGGCAGTGTCAAATAAAAACCACCTTCAGACATGATTGTTTTTAAACGAATGAGTACACATCTATGACTGGTTTCTTTTATGGTATCTGTACATCTACCACATCTTTCTCATCTACCCATGTATTGAATTTTGAAGGCCAGCCGAGCCACTGAACCAAAACCTTTGTTGATCGTCCTTGTCGCTTCCTATCCAAAATTTTTTCTATTTTAAAAGTTTTGTTCTTGCTCACATATATTTTTTGTAATTCCTCCTCATAAAAAACTCCATCAATAACATCTCCATCATAATCACAGAGTCTATAGACAGGTGGGTCTCGCGGGATACATGTTTTTACCGTGAAAAACTCTTCTGTGTAATTTTTCTCATATCCTTTTGCAAATGGGGTCCTTACTTTAGAGATTCTGACTGTGTCACCAGTCTTATACTTAAAAATAGGGTTGGTACTGTGCGAAACCTTAGACCCATATAGGTTATGTAGCACCGTGGGTACGTTTTCTTTGCAAACATCGATTGGTCTCATCTTGATGCTTCTGTGATAGCTTGCATTGTATCCATCCGTGATGTCCTGAAGTATGTCAGTGTATCTTCTAGAGTTTGTAGCTGTTAAATAACGAAACAATTTTGCTTTATAACTACGATGAAAACGCTCAATAATATTCGCTTTAAGCTCGGTGTCTGCTGCAAAATGTGTAATGTTGTACTTTTTTGTTATATTTTGAAATTGTTTGTTAAAAAACTCTTTTCCTTTATCCGTCTGTAATTTCTGTGGTACACGCCCCTCTTTCAATATAGATTCAAAGGCCTTAGCCACCTCTACCCCGCTCTTGTTTTTTAACACTCGTACCCATGCATATTTACTGAACACATCTATGCATGTCAACAGAAAATGGTTGTTGTCATTTTCCTTAGCATATGCTGACATGTCTACTAGATCTGCTTGGAACTGCAAAAACTCTGTTCCTTTTGTATTTTAGGGGTGCTGTCCTGTGTAGTGTGTAAGCATCCTCCCCAGCTAGCCAGTCTGAAATCTGTTTATCAGTTAACCGAATACCTGTTTCCTTTAAAACGGCATCTTTTAATCGTTTTTTACCCCCTAAAGAACCTGGGTTAGAAGGGGTATAGTAAATCTTTTTCAGTATCTCTTCGGACATGTCACTTCAGAGGTTACAAAAGAATAACGCATAAGTGTTTAAGCGTATTGGTTTTTATTTATCAAAAGTAACTCAAAATAATCCAACATTTTCAAACATCATCAATGTACTGAAGAAACTTTACACACATTACAACATTTTTCTCAATCATGTAGTCAACCAGTGTATCAATAATCTCACATACAATTGTCTGGTCATTTGTTGAAACCAACACTACACATAGATCTGTTACATATGTACACAGACACAAAATGTCAGCAATTCTAATCCTACTACCACATTCAGTCATTAGGTCTAGTATTTTCTTGATGGTCACAGAAAATGGGTCACCCGCATTAATACACATACGCATCACATCGTTCCAATCATTTGACATAGCTCTTACAATCGCCATTTGTTTTTTGAGGTTTGTAAAACGTTTGGCATCAACACCACATCTGTTTACTGGTAAGGATACATCAGGATTGTCGTTAATGAGCATGTACAACAAGTTGATCATTTCACATCTAATATTTTGTTTAAACATAGTTTTTGTCAGAACGTTAACACAACATGTATTCCCCATGGCACTGTTATAGTTATGCCGTTTGTGGACCACCCTTCCAACTGTCCACAGCGTCATAGACAATCTGTTCGCTGTTCACATCCACAAGTTTTTCTCTGACCTGGCGAAGCTTCTCCACAATGTAGACTTCGTCACGTAATTCACACAAAATAGCATCCACCGAACCCTGAATCCTCTGTGGATTAACCCTTAAACCGAATCGGTTCAGTGCTCGAGCTATCATGTGCTTTAGCTCTGGCTTTATCAGATTACGTGACAACTCCTCGAAGTATGCGTCAAAGAAATAAGCGTTGGGTTCAAACAAACATGAGTGTCTAAGTTGACTGGGATGATCCACCTCACAACCCATACAAAGTTCTTTCAGCTTTTTGTTGATAAGGTGTTCCAGTATGACCACGACGGTTGCTTTTATAATTTTAAAACCGTCAGAATGGATAGACCCGTCTGTGTCATCAATTCCAGCACAGGCCGCAGCACCCGCTATCGCCCCGGCGCTGCCGTACGGCGTTGTGAGAAAGGTAAGGTTGTGATAACCCAGTTCCATGCAGAATTTGTCCAACCAACCGTTGTCATTAGTTTGTGGGAGGGTCTCCATAGGTACGGCGTTGTCATCAGGCATCGCTGGTAGGGTTTCTGAGGTATTGCTGTAGCAGCAGGTCGATGATGGATCTTGAGACATGATAGAGTTGAATGTTGTGAGCACCCCGTTCTTTAGGTATTTTAATGTCTGTAGTATGTGGGTGGAGATAAGAGATGGTCTGGGGTGTCGGGAACGCCCCGTTCAGGGTGGAATAATTTCACCTTTACAGAGTTGTAGCGATCATACATGTCACACCATCTGAACATCTTGTCAATACATGTAAAAACGTCATAGATTATATGGATATCTTTCCACTGAAACAAAAACCTCATGTCATAGTGCATGTAGTGTTCAGATTCAGGAATAGGCCACATGCGCTCGTTGATCTTTGTCTTGTCGTTGCAGTAAAAAATGTAAACACAATCATCTGGTAATTTTTTACTGTGATCCCCAACCACACGAAATCTTTTGCCAGGAATTATGCTGTCCCACTCTGCAATGTATAATGGATCATCACCACAATCATTCAGATCTCTCCAAACATTGTTGTAGAATAACCACCAGTCTTTGGCCGGGAAAATCAGACAGGGTTCCTGCGATGTAAAATCATCTTCTATATCCACAGCGTAGAGTTTCACGATCCGCATCACTTTGTCAAACACATATCGCCCCATACGGTTACCAGACATTGAGAAATCACGAGACATCTTGTTCATATCTTCATGGAGAAACTTTGTTAAGCTAACTCCTTGTTTTTTCCTCGGTGCAAAAGTCAGCTCCTTTCTCATTTCAACAGGTCCTCTTGTCGGAGAAATACACATCACCCTTCTAGCGGTTTTAGGAGTTTTTGGGGCAGCAGCAGCCATTGCAACAGGAGAGCACAGAACGTATTCTATGTTTAATTACTATATTCTAAAACCATGTTTAAAACCTTTCAAGGCTGTAGGCAGGTCTTAGGCGCTAGCAAAAGGTCTGGAAGAAGCAACGCCATAAAACACCAGGGAAGCGGGTGAGATAAAACATTATAAATCCACTCATAAATCCAATTAAAGTCAAATCTAACATCTGTTTTGATCTTTTGATTTACACAAACACTGTCATGTCACTCAGAGCTGAGAGGACCCTGGTGACGTGACAGTCAGAGTGACAGAGAGGTCATAGACACATAAATTCACTCATAAATCTAATCATGTACACACTAGACATATGTCTACCTGTCCATCTACGAGTCCAAAATATACTCATAAATCAGATCATAAATCAGATCATAAATCATAAAAACCTACGTTACGTGTATGTTAGAACTACTCACCCCCAATAAAGGAGTGGTTCTGCAGGTGGTGACCACAGACCACTTTTCAGTTCCTATGCTTTCTGGCTGATGTTTTGGTCACTTTTGAATGCTGGCGGTGCTTTCACTCTAGTGGTAGCATGAGACGGAGTCTACAACCCACACAAGTGGCTCAGGTAGTGCAGCTCATCCAGGATGGCACATCAATGCGAGCTGTGGCAAGAAGGTTTGCTGTGTCTGTCAGCGTAGTGTCCAGAGCATGGAGGCGCTATCAGGAGACAGGCCAGTACATCAGGAGACGTGGAGGAGGCCGTAGGAGGGCAACAACCCAGCAGCAGGACCACTACCTCCGCCTTTGTGGTCAGAAACAGACTCCATGAGGGTGGTATGAGGGCCCGACGTCCACAGGTGGGGGTTGTGCTTACAGCCCAACACCGTGCAGGACGTTTGGCATTTGCCAGAGAACACCAAGATTGACAAATTTGCCACTGGCGCCCTGTGCTCTTCACAGATGAAAGCAGGTTCACACTGAGCACATGTGACAGACGTGACAGAGTCTGGAGACGCCGTGGAGAACGTTCTGCTGCCTGCAACATCCTCCAGCATGACCGGTTTGACAGTGGGTCAGTAATGGTGTGGGGTGGCATTTCTTTGGAGGGCCGCACAGCCCTCCATATGCTCTCCAGAGGTAGCCTGACTGCCATTAAGTACCGAGATGAGATCGTCAGACCCCTTGTGAGACCATATGCCGGTGCGATTGGCCCTGGGTTCCTCCTAATGCAAGACAATGCTAGACCTCATGTGGCTGGAGTGTGTCAGCAGTTCCTGCAAGATGAAGGCACTGATGCTATGGACTGGCCCGCCCGTTCCCCAGACCTGAATCCAGTTGAGCACATCTGGGACATCAAGTCTCGCTCCATCTATATATATATATATATACACATACACGGATAGATAGATAGATAGATAGATATAGATATATATGCATAAATATGTACATGTAGTGTTTGAAGTTTCGACCATTCCAGCAAACTTTAATTTTTCCAAGAATTATATTCTTTACTTTATTTATTTTCATGTTTCATCATACATAAAACTGTATGTACGCTGTGTATCTTTTGTTTCAAAATAATATATTTGGTTATTTTTGTTGTGTGATGTCATTTCCTATTTGAATTATCCAATCGCGTCCCGCTCTCGTCAGAACGGTTTTGGACTTGAGCGAGACAGGTATGTGGCAAATGCGCTCTGTAACTTAGTGTTAAAATATATCAGATTGAGTTACAATTTTGATTGATATCAGTGAATGACATGTTTTGATGCTGGATTGAGTCAAATAGGATGTTTGTATTTCGTTTTTTTTCGTGTGTATCCGAGTTATGTGTTAATTTAGCCAGTTACTTTGGTTCTTAAATGAAATGAAAGAGGTGGATTATGTTCCTAAAACATCATGCAGTTAAGTTTTGTCGAAAGTATGTTGTCTTTTTATGTCTTAAATTGTATATTCGTGACCATGTATTATCTTGAGTTGTTAATCAGCTGCAGTTACAGTGTTAATGGGGACAGCGGTTCACTTTTCTCTCTTCTCACATTCCCCGCAGACCACAGAGCTGAGAGTGTGTGTTTGCGTGGCTTTAATTACTGTCCTGTCTTTAATAAACTGCAGGTATGTCATTGAACAAAATAATTACCACTATACGATCAAAATTCATTGTAATGTTAGACTGAAACAATTTTCTGTAATTAAGTATGAAATTGTATGCATATATTGAACTATTATACTGAGGATATCTTTACGTTATTGAATTTGTGTCTAAGGTTGTATGTAATGTCTGATACTTGTGTTGAAAGAAAATAAGTGAAACAAGACACCATTTTATTTGGAAAGTTTTATTGTTAAACGTGTCAGAACGGTTTTGGACTTGAGCGAGACAGACCACAGAGCTGAGAGTGTGTGTTTGCGTGGCTTTAATTACTGTCCTGTCTTTAATAAACTGCAGACGTGGTCCACCGAAGCCAGTGGTGTCGTGGAGTTCTTTGTGGTGCGAGACGAAATATGCTACAAAATTGGTGCCGTGACCCGGATCTCAAGGGATCAGCCGTCGCAGATCTCCGGGGGAAAGTCATCTTCACTGACATCACCAGTCAACAGAACTTCGGGGTAGATCAGCAGTGAGATTTAAACATGGACAGTTACAGCTTTGCACACAACAAAACACAAGAACATATGTCAGACACTGATGTTAATTCTGCAAGCGTGACACCTATTTGTGTAAGGAGTGGTGTTTTAAGCTCGCAAAGGTTTTCTACTGGAATTGGGAGGGGGGCCCAGTTAAATAGCATGTTAGAACAAAATATGGCAGCTTCTCCAGTTCGCCCATCAACCAGTAGCACAACTATGCAAGGCATGAGCAGTGACACAACAGTGCCTCATAGAGAAAGACCATACAATTCCCCAGGGGGTGAACAAGTAAATCAGTGGCAAACAATGGCAGATTTAATGAAGCAGCTAGGAAGTGAAATAGGGAACCAAATTGCTGCAAACCTTAGATCTGCTGGGCAAAATAGTCAGAGAGATTGTGTGGATGCCCAACAGCCCTCACCCCAAAGCCCTGATCCGTCAAATTTTAACCTTATAGTTAGGCATCAAGACATCAAAGAACCGCCTATCTTTAGAGGTGATAAGACAGATCGATGCACCATTGGTGAATGGCAAGAATTGATGCAAGCTTATTTGAACAAGAAGGGATTCAGTGTGTCCAAACAGGGCCAAGAGATTCTCGACAAGCTAATGGGCCATGCCAAAGACATTGTGAGGACATGTATCCGCAACAATCCTCTGATTGATGTGACTAGAGACCCACATGTCATCTTTTCGATACTAAGACAACATTTTGGAGACGCAATTTCCTCCACAACCCCTATGAGAGACTTCTATGAAACCTTGCCAAAGCAGTCAGAGAGTGGCTTAGAGTACTGGATCAGACTGAATAAGGCTATTGACCTAGCTGATGAATGCCTAAAAAGACAAGGGAAAAGAGTTGAAGACCCTAGTCATGAAGTGACGATGATGTTTGTTAGGCATTGCCCTGAGCCCGGTCTGTATACAGCGCTTCGAAGTAAACCACTCGAGAGTTGGAATGCAAGTGAAATCCAAGCATTAATTGACAGCCACCACAGAGACAAGCAGTCTGTTCGAGTCGATAGAGAGAGAAGGGTTAATGAAGCTCCTCCTAACGCCTGGTGCATGACACAACAGCAGCCTACTGCTCATAACCAAGCAAGTGGTTTAGACTCAGCTCTCCTTGGGCGTGTAGTTTCTCTGCTAGAGCAGTTCCTTGTTCAACAGAAGGGGCAAGAACAGAAAGCTGAACAGGGTAAGGTTGTGCCTGTAGACTCTGCAGCCCCCTGTAAAATATGTAGAGCTCAAGATCATACAACAAAGACTCACTGTTTCAAAGAAGGGCTGTGTTTTAAGTGTTTCAAGACAGGACACAGAGGTTTTGAATGCCCTGAAAAAAAACAAGTGAAGCCAGTCACAGCTAGTGCCACCATGCCAGAGCATCATTTAAACTAGAAAACCTGCACTGCGAGGGGAGCAGTGTGGGTGTCAGACAAGCAAAATCCCCAGATGACCCATTGATTGTTCATGTCACTACTAGTGACAATCTAAGTCAAAACTGTGCAAGTGAAGTAATTGCAGTTCAGCAAAAGACTCCCGGTGAAATTTCAAAAGCTACCTACCAGAGAATTAATGATGAAGATGATCTGTTCTATGCTCCAGTACTGGTTGAGGGGAAAGTGAAACTGTTAGCCCTTGTGGATAGTGGATCTGTTACCTGTACTTTGAGTGAATCAGCTGAACGTACACTTAAAGACTGGAATTTGATCTGTGCGGATTCGAGTAAGCCCACAAAACAAGTACTTACTGGCTGTGGAGGGAATGAAACTAAACCAAAGTGTACATATGAGTTGAGTGTGGATATGCTTGAATGCAAAATGGCGATCAACTTTCTAGTTGTTCCAGGTCAAAAGGATGACATGATAGTTGGATCAAATGTTATCAGGCATGTGACTCGTCAGATGAAGAAAACCGAGTGGTACTGGAAAAGCCTATCTCAACCGGTTCAAGATAATAGTCAAGAACCCCTGCTGAATGTGCTTTCTAATGTGGATCGCTGGCATGGAGATGAGATACCACAGAAAGTTGGCACAGTAGTGTTGAGACAGTGTATTACACTAGAGCCACAACATGAGCATTTGGTCTGGGGAAGATTGAAAGAAGTAGTTCCCTTGTCTGTTGGAAGCACTGTAATGCTCGAACCCTCCACTTCCCGTTCTGCACCAAGAAATGTCATGGTAGCTCGCAGTGTTTGCCCTCTCTGGGGAAATAAATGGATTCCTATGAGAGTGATCAATATGATTGACCGCCCCATTGTTTTGCGCCGCAATACTAAACTAGCAGATGTGCACCCATGTCTTGCGCTAGAGGAGCTAGATCTTGCAGAGAAGGGCACAGAACACCAGCACCGAGGGTTTCAGCAGAATATTGCCCAAGTGAACGAGCTTAATGAGAAAACTAAGCTGCAGACTGACTATAAACTAAAGCTGAGAGAATTGGGGCTAACAGAAATTGACATTGAATCTTGTGAAGTGAGTGATTATTGGAAAAGAGAACTGGCTGATCTTATAGGACGGTATGAAAGCACCTTCTCTCGTGACAAGTTAGATTGTGGTGAAGTAAAGAATACTGTTCATCGTATAAGACTCAAAGATGAAAAGCCTTTCCGATTGCCTTACAGAAGGGTTCCGCCCACCCATTATCAGAAATTAAGACAAACATTGAATGAGATGGAGGAGCGTGGTATTATTCGAATATCAAACAGTGAATGGGCCTCACCGTTAGTCTTAGTCTGGAAACCCTCTGGAGAGCTAAGGATATGCACAGACTTTAGGTGGCTCAACCAGAGGACAGAGAAGGATGCATATCCTTTACCCCATCAAGCTGATGCCCTTGCATCATTAGGGGGAAATTGTTATTTTAGCACCATGGATCTAACATCGGGCTTCTATAACATTCCAGTTCATGAGGATGACCGTAAATATACGGCATGCATAACTCCAGTGGGGCTCTATGAATATAACCGTATGGCTCAGGGTTTATGTAATAGCCCGGCAACATTCTCACGCATGATGACATCGATTTTTGGAGACCAGAACTATCTGTCACTTCTATGTTATTTGGACGACTTACTTGTCTTCGGCAAAACTGAGAAGGAAGCACTTGATCGCCTTGAGATGGTGTTTTCTCGGCTTAGAGAGCATAACCTGAAACTGTCACAAAAGAAGTGCTATTTCTTGAGAAAAACTGTCAAGTTCCTAGGACATATTGTAACTGAGAGTGGCATAGCAACCGATCCAACTAAAGTGTCCGCAGTCAGTGACATGAAGTCATTAGATCTGATGGAACCGGATGGAAAGACTCCATCGCCAACCAAAATTAAGTCTTTTCTTGGGATGGCGAATTATTATTCCCATTTCATTGAAGGTCTCTCGACTTTAGCGAAAGCATTATTTAAATTGACAGCCGGGCAGAAAGTCAGGAGGAAAGATGGACAAAAGACACGCTTCGTTTCCAATCCTAGGCGTCTAAGTCCTGAAGACTGGACTGCAGAGTGTGACACAGCTGTAGAAAAGATAAAACAGGCTCTTTCTCACACTGTTGTTCTTGCCCACCCAGACTTCAAGAGGCATTTCCTGTTGTCCACAGATGCGTCTATGGATGGTTTTGGCGCAGTCTTGAGTCAGATTCCAGAAAATGAGACGAAACCTAGACCGGTTGCTTTTGCGAGTAAGACCCTGTCAAAGGCCCAGTCCCATTACCCTGCTCATAGGTTAGAATTCTATGCTCTGAAGTGGGCAGTTTGTGATAAATTTGCCCATTGGCTGAAGGGAACCAAATTTACAGTGTTAACTGATAACAATCCCCTGACGTATATAATGTCAAAGCCAAAGTTAGATGCCTGTGAGCAAAGGTGGGTATCTAAGCTGGCCCCTTTTGATTTTGACTTGAGATACATACCTGGGACCAAGAATGTTCCTGCTGATCTTTTGAGCCGCCGACCTTTTGCCAGAACTCTAGAGGTCTGCGATGCTTTAGAGACTAAAGCTGAACATGTGACCTCTGAGACCATCCAAGAAACTTTCCGATTGTCAGTGAATGTGCACCATCAAACTTGTGAGAGTAGCATGGGGTCTCCAGAGGAAAAACTGAAGATGATTAGTAGTGAAGGGGTGAAAGCTGTCTTTGAGTCCTGCCTAAACTGGGAAGCCAGCAGTCCAGTTCATAGTGTCCATCTAGCCCAGAACAATCATTTTGTTCATGGAGGTGTCAGCACTCTGCCAGTTTTCTCTATGGAGGAGATACGGATAAAGCAGAAAGCAGATCCCACTGTGTCTCGTGTTGTGTTCTTTGTTGACAGAAAAAGGAGACCGTCACGTAGAGAGAGGGACAATGAAACTGCACCAGTAATGCGACTTCTGAAGCATTGGGAAAAATTTGAATTAAAGGATGGAGTTCTCTATCGCAGGTCCAAAGATCGGGTCGGTAAAGTCAGGTACCAGCTTGTACTTCCACACTCATTGAGAACTGTTGCTCTCAGAGGAACTCATGATGATGCCGGCCATCAAGGCCAAAGCAGAACCCTTCACCTTGTACGCCAGAGGTTTTTCTGGTCTGGTATGGACACAGATGTCAAAAAGTATGTCTCACACTGTAAACGATGTGTGGTCGGAAAGACTCAGGAACCTGAGGCGAGAGCTCCACTAGAGTCTATCAGAACAAGTGCACCACTTGAGCTTGTATGTATAGATTTCTGGTCTGCAGAGGGAACGCGTGGAGAGAGCATTGATGTTCTAGTCATAACAGACCATTTTACAAAACTAGCCCATGCGTTCCCCTGTCCCAACCAAACAGCCAGAGTAGTGGCTCAGAAATTGTGGAATAACTTTTTCTGTGTGTATGGCTTTCCGCAGAGAATACACTCTGACAAGGGTGCAAACTTTGAGAGCAAATTGATTGCTGAGATGTTGCTGGTGTCTGGTGTTGATAAGTCCCATACCACGCCGTACCATCCTATGGGCAATGGGCAGACTGAAAGATTTAATCGCACCCTCGGCAACATGATCCGCTCTTTGCCTCCTCGAGCAAAGGAGAGATGGCCGCAAATGATTCAGACACTCACGTTTTCCTATAATTGTACTACCCATGAAACAACTGGGTTTGCACCGTTCTACTTAATGTTTGGAAGGATTCCAAGGTTACCTGTAGATGTCATGTTTGGAAGTACGCTCAGAAATGAGGATGTTCAGACCTATGATGAGTATGTGAAATCTCTCCAGAAAGATCTTAGAGAAGCCGTGCATATTGCCAAGGGCAACACTACGGATGCACAGAGAAAACAAACTGAAGGGTATAATAAAAGGTCTAAGGGTGCTCCTCTGGAGGTTGGAGACCATGTTCTCTTGGCAAATAAGAAGGAAAGAGGAAAAGGAAAGTTGGCGGATGTGTGGAATCCAGCAGTTCATGTAGTAACATGGAAAGATTCATCATTGCCCATCTACAGAGTTGAGAATCCCACAACGAAGAACAGCAAAGTGGTCCATCGTAATTTCCTCCTCCCAGTCAATTTCCTTCCATTGGAAGAGCTGGACATTGAATCTACAGTGCTGTCAGCAGTGTCAGAGGAGGAAAGAAATCAAACAGAGAGTCAAAGCCGAAGGTCTTTTCTCAGTACAGGAAGAGAATCAAGAGCCAGTAGAACAGCTGTATGGATTTTACAAGGGGTAGACCCCAAAGCACCTCAGAGTACCGGAGAAGGTACTGTGAAGGAGACGACCAAAGAACATGTCACAGAGTTGGGTCATTCAGACTGTGTGAGTCAAACAAGAGAGAAGAATCCTTCTCCCAGAAATGAATGTGAACACACTGAGAGTTCTAGTGATGAATGTGAAGCTAGAGAAACGAGCAGTGAACAGTCTGATGATGACAAAAGTGTACATGAATTGGAACCAGATCAACTGTGCATCAGTGATGGGGAAAGGCCCCGAGAATCTGTGAGCAATCAGAGTGTTCAAGCTGAATCCAGTGTCATGTCAAATGATGCCAGTTCTATGAGCAGATCAGTCAGAAGCTCTAAGCATAAAACCTCAAGTTGCAAAAGTGGACATGAACAGAAGAAGTCCCAAAGAACAGTGACTGTAGCAGATACTGCCTTTAAACCCAATGAAGGAACAGTGAGGACCAGGGCGGGAAGGCTAGTGAGACCTGTGAGACGGCTGCTTGAGTGTATGAGTATGATATTGACTGAATCAGGGCAGAAAGATCCTCTTGCAGAGTTGTTCAAAATTCTATCAAATTTTATAGAGGGTTGAACTGATGTTTGAAGTCAAATGTCAAGAGTTGACTAAGATTTAGACTTAAGTGAGCTTTAAAAGGATATGAGAAGTACTTTGTGTGGGGGTGTATGGTTATATGTACAAGGGCATATTTCTACCAGGCAAAGCGTCTTTGCTATTCATTTGAATGACTTGAGTCATGGTACCCCCTGTTAAAGGAAAATGCCTCACCTACAGTCTTAAAGTTCGCTGAAATTTAGGAGGGGAGAGTGTAGTGTTTGAAGTTTCGACCATTCCAGCAAACTTTAATTTTTCCAAGAATTATATTCTTTACTTTATTTATTTTCATGTTTCATCATACATAAAACTGTATGTACGCTGTGTATCTTTTGTTTCAAAATAATATATTTGTTTTTTTTTGTTGTGTGATGTCATTTCCTATTTGAATTATCCAATCGCGTCCCGCTCTCGTCAGAACGGTTTTGGACTTGAGCGAGACAGGTATGTGGCAAATGCGCTCTGTAACTTAGTGTTAAAATATATCAGATTGAGTTACAATTTTGATTGATATCAGTGAATGACATGTTTTGATGCTGGATTGAGTCAAATAGGATGTTTGTATTTCGTTTTTTTTCGTGTGTATCCGAGTTATGTGTTAATTAGCCATTTATGAGTTTGTTCAAGTGAAGCCAGTGGTGTCGTGGAGTTCTTTGTGGTGCGAGACGAAATACGCTACATACACACATAGATACATATGCATGTATTTTTCCTTTTTTGGTATATTCACCAATTTCTTTGATTTCTCTGGAGTGTGTATGTTTATGTATCTTTTTATTGCTAAATAATTAATATATACAGTAAACATTTTTTTTTTTTTTTTGTAACTACATGCACTGGACACTGTGTTCTCCTTTTTTTGATGTAGTGTCTAATGAATGATCTGTAAAATAATAGTTTATATGGCAACGTGCACTGCAGCAAGACATTACGTTATTAAGCTTAGCATTACGTTATTAAGTTTAGCAAGTTACAGCTTTTTTACTCTGTTATCACAAAATGTTTATATATTACCATTTTTATTTTTGCTTTCTCTTGAATTTTATTTTAAAGCAGTTTACCATATAGTGTTAAAATGGCCAAAAATGTGCTGCATCTTTGACCCTCTGAATAACAGTAGTCAAGGCTTGAAATTAAGTGTCAGAAATTCATTTCAAACAATAAACTACCTTAAATAAACATTGCATTATACTCTTTGGTTTCATTAAATGGGAAGTGATTTTAGAAAACAACTAGGCCAGGCACAACACAAGTGTTTTTTGCTAGTTTCAGCCTGACGCAGTTATAAATTTTTCATCCTGTGCAACATTGTTTAAATAGCAAATGCATTTGTGCCCATTTGTGCACCCGTGGGCATGCTGGTCTAAAAATGAGGTGTGTTCAGGCGTGTTGCTATTTTGAGGCAACTGAAATAGACTGCGCCATTGACCAACTAAAACCTGGTCTAAAAATCAATGGTACAATATTTTTCTTGTTATTCAAAGAGCATGTTAGTAAAATGCGCCAGGTGCCCAACAATAATATAAAAAACATAGGCAGCTGCCCAACACGCATACACTCTGCTTATTACACACACAGGGACGTGCAGCAGCACAACAACATGCCAAATATTAAAAATTAAAGGATTCCAATGTAAAAGACTATTATGCCTACATACCATAATGGATAGTCAAACGATCGGTTTGTGTGAGAAACTGAGAAGTCTTTATATCATTTTTTACCTCTGATTCACCGCTATGTCCTACTGTCCTGAGCACATGCAGCATCTGGTGCGAGACACGGAAGAGGAAGCGATATCGTTGCAAAATGTCTGACTGCAACGGTTTGAGTTAAAAAATCTTTGTTTTCTACTGAAGAAACAAAGTCACCTACATTTTGGATGCCCTGGGGGTACGCAGATAAACATAAAATTTTCATTTTTGGTTGAACTATCCCTTTAAACTATCAAGCCAAGTGGGATTTAACAATCAATAAATTACAGATGACGTCAATGCATTTGTGAGACTTATCTTCCTTTATTTCCTCAACTTCGAAAATAGAACCGTTCAAATAAAGGATGAGATTAATTAGTTCGATCTGGGGATAATCACACACAGGATCGCAACGGATTGTCTCAAGGTCCGGCCCCAGGTGAAAACACACACCTAAAGCAGCGTCGTGCCAGCTCAGCTGGTCAGCAAGCTCGAGAAAATCCTCCACATATCGCTCCAACCTCCGACCCCCTTGCCACAGACCCCAAAGCGCGTCCTCAGCCTCGGTCATCTTAATTAGTTCCATTCTTCTGTCAGGGTGTGTGTAGCAGGCAAGCAGACGAAGGGGAATGGCGTTTAAACAAAAATGATTTTAATAATAACAGAAAAACAGGCAGACTGGGAGAACACACAACTAATAATAACGGCTGGATATAAACTAGTATTGACTAAGAACAGACAAAGAAAGACTGAACAGAATGGAGTTTAAATACTAGGACAAATGAGAGGAAAATTAGTGACAGGTGTGGGGTACTCAATCAAAAACCACAGCACATAACACATGAGGAACCGAAACAGGAAGCAGGAGAATGGAACCAAAAAACAAAGAACATGTGACACTTACGTAACACTACACATCAAAAAATATTGTGACTCCTAAATGAAGAGGTCCAGAGGGTTAAACCCAACCAAATTTATTTTATGCGTGTCTAATACTTTAATTTACAGTATTTCAGTTAAATGGTTTTGGAATCTGTTTACCATTTTGCAATCAGTTGAACTATTTTCATGGAAATTCCTTGACCTCTGTCCTCATAAGCTAACTATATAGAAAGCAGAACAAGTCAGCTTTAACTTGAGTATAGTTAGTTTTTCCAACTTGTAGAATAGAAAGGTTATGTATGTATGCATGCATTTAGAATTGCTTAAAATGAAATGGGGTGTTGAAATGTGACTAGAATGATGACAAGAATGGTTGGTATAAACATAATTTTGAATTTGTACAATTAAATAACAAAAATATACATGACGATAAGTTGATGATGAGTTGATTGTAATATCACTCTTGGTACCTGACATTAACTTTCACAGTTTGAGAGATCAGTTGTAGATTTCAAAACAATTTTCTTTTGTTGTTAAAGTCACTATAGCCAAGGACTGTCTGTAGTCACAAAACAACATTTATATGTGTAAAACAGGGGACTGGAACTATAACTATAACAGAACATAAAATAAACAAGAAGAAAGAATAATAGCATTAGCAACATTTGTGTCATTAAATAGACATTCACTACATTACAAAACAGTGTCGTACACAACCCCTAGAAGGGCTCCAGTTCATAAACTGAAATTTCACAATACAATACACTAAATGACAAAATAAACACCGTACTCAAAGGCAAAACCATAAACTCCCAATATGCAGTGTAACATTAATTACACTAATTTAATCCAAACAGCACAACTAAACAAAATAAATAATAAAACCCAAAATGAAAAGCAGTCTGAAGGTCACTAACTCTGAAGGTCCTCTCTCTTTAGAAATGTCCACAACACCACAATTTTATATATAGACCATAAATTACAGTCATATTTCTGATTAGTGTCTAATATACAAGAGCAAAGTTAAAGCAACATGATTACACTGTAAAAAAATAAATTTGTTGAGTCAGCTTAAAATAATTTGTTACCCTGCTGCCTTAAAATTTTAAGTTCAGTCAACTAAAATAAGTTTAGTCAACTTGAAATGTTAATTGTACTAAGTAACAACTTAGATATTTGTGTTTGCTAAACTTAACAGATGGGTAAGTAACCCAGCTGCCTTAAAATTTTAAGTTGATTCAACTCAAATATCTAAATTGTCACTTAATATAATTTAACATTAAGTTGAATAAACTTTTTTTTTTTGAGTTGACAACTTAAAATTTTAAGGCAGCCAGGTTACAAATTATTTTAAGTTGACTCAGCATATTGGTTTTTACAGTGTACACTGCAACACTCAAAAGAGAGAAAAAGAAATGTGTAAAATATTGTGTTAGTGTAGTAGGATTCATATTACTAATCATTTCAAAATATAGTCAACTATAAATGCATTGAATTTTTCAAAAACATACAAAGAGAATTACGTACCGAGATGCCAGTAGACTTTGTTCTCTCATGTCAGATCATGTGCCAAAAAAAAAAACAAAAAAAAAAAACACCATACGCAAGATATTCCTACAGGTTTTACTTCCCACTAGCCACGTTTAAAAATACTCTGGTAAAAGCAGAAGCACTGATTCCACATTTTTTTGAAAATAGGCACATTTTCCAACTCCCTAGAGTTACACAGTTGAGTTTTACCATTTTTGAATCCATTTAGCCAGTCACTGGGCCTGGTAGTAACAATTTTAGCATAGATCATTGAATCTGATTAGACCGTTAGCATCTCGCTCAAAAATGACCAAAGAGTTTTGATATTATTTCCAAAAAAAGTGGAGTGTTCCTGTTGCGGCTTCCTATCCACCCAGCAACAGGGGATGAAATGTTCTTTACTCGTCAAAATCATTGTCCATACACGTCTTTTACTTTGCTCATTTAATTAAAGAAAGGTGATTTACAATAAAACAAGTTCATGGCTCAATGACAGTAAGAACCGTGTACTCCCGCCACCTGTTCACCTATACACAATATCATGAGGTTTAAATGCCATATGACCTACACCAACTCCTCCCATCCCACACCGCCATCTAGTGGTTAAAAAAAAATTACATTTAGCTCCTACAATCCAGCTCCATAATTGTAATATACATTTTCAATTACACTTTATATACAAATGAAAGGAGGTAAAATGTATTTATAAAAAAATTCTGAATCAGCTTCAGTTCTCTGCTTCCAGCAATAGACAAATTTTGGATACAGGCCTATCCAATTGGCCTGTTTTTGTTTTAATTTGGATGGATCGAACAAATCCACCTTTATCAGGGTAGGTTTTGATTATTTTCATGAACTGTTGATCATTTCTTGACATTGTTACATCATCCTCAGACAGCTTCTCATTAAATTATTGATTATATTGAGCAATCAACAGGTCCTCCAAACTGGTGACAGAGATCCTATTAGCAGTGACTATACAGGACAGCAAATTTTTCTTTTGTCACTATTACCACCTCTTAGTGGCCCATTCACAACCCACCCCAATAGGGTCCTGACAGCATAGGGCCCCCTGCCTTGGCTGTTAATGATTTCCCATGGCTCCATTAGATTTGATGCATTAATACTGATCAACAGCTCAACCTCTGCATTGATACTTGGAATTTTGATACCCTCTAGGTACGGCCAGTCCTTTAGGTCCTCCTGAGTGAGAATATTGTTCTTACATACAGGCATTGACCCTTGAGTATACAACTCTGATAGATCCATGAAGGTCTGTCCGTCTAAGTTTGAAATTTGAAGACCTCTGAGAATGAAAGTGTCTATTGACTTTTCTTAGCCTAAATTACGGAGCAGTATAGAGCTTCTGGTTCCTGTATGATTTAATTTTCTCATAAGATGTTCTGTACAAAAACTGGCAGAACTCCCAGGATCCAAAAAGGCATAGGTATTTACAGTCTTGCTACCAGACTCCGCCTTGATCTGTGCTGGAATGATAGACAGCACACACTCTTCGTTTCCAGCCCCAGTCTGACCACAAGCTTGCAAAGTAACGAGTGCATTGTTTACTGGTAATGGTGGTGATTTAACCTTAGATTCTATGTGAAGCAGGGTCGGATGCTTTTGCAAACAAACAAACATTACAAATTAATGGATTTCAGCAATCCTTACTTACATGTCCAGACTTTAGACATCCAAAACAGGATGTATTTTCTTTCAAGATGGTCAGCTTTTCTCTATGTGTCATGCTCTGTAAATGAGAACACTTTTCCAATGGATGACTGCCCTTACAGGCAATACACATCTTGCTGTTGGACACAAGTCTGAAACAGTGTTAACAGCTGCAACAGTTGCAAGGCCTTTACTGGTAAATTTAAACTTCGGTTTAACATGAGATGAAGAAGCTGACTGTCCACTTTGCAAATCTCCAAACAATGGGTCAGAAAGAATCTTTATTTGACACTCAATGAAGCTCACCAAATCTGAAAACATGGCCCTGCACTGTAAAAAAATTACTCTGGAGGGTGTTAAATACAACCCATGAAAATCAGTTTACTGAAGTATATGAGGTAGCAAGTAAAATACAAAAAAATGGGTACATTCTACCTACACCATCTATTTTTTAACAGTAATAGCTGCAACATTAAAAAATTAAGTAAAAAAGTACCCCGAAATATTAGCTTTGGCACCGCAAAGTGCGCATGTGTCGACATCCAGGCGGGAATCGCCATTTTACGTGTCATTGGCGACGGCGGCGGCACCACCTCGATTTGTTGAGCTACAGGCAAGTTTTTATTTAACTTGTTATCATCATGAATGTAAATGTTAAGTTGTTTAACATTAAAATCTACCAGAGGATTAGTGATATGCGTGCTTCTCTGTCTCTGTTGTTGGCACCACAGTCTGATGACAGATTAGAATTTGGTCAGTTGTGAAGTTATCATTGAAAGCGGATTACATTGTCCAGTACTTGCACTTGCGAATGCGAGTAAATCTCTACATTATGGTTGAAATGTATTAGCTTCTATTATTTTTATGTATGTTTGTGGCTGAAATTCTTGAACAACGAAGTTGCTGCAGGTGAGTGATTGAACTTGAGAGAGAGAGACAGAGAGAGAGAGCGAGAGAGAGAGCGAGCAAACAAGCAATGGCTGATGTAACGTTACTAGAACAGACAGGGGAAGGCGTTCGGAGCAGAAAAATAGCAGTAAAACTGTCGATGTGGTATGCTAGATAATTACTGTTAAAGTTTTCTTGCATTTATCTATTGATATATTGAGTTTTGAGTTAGAAGGGATCAATTTATAAAGCCATTTTATTTATATTATCATTTACGGATTTATAATTAACGTTTGCTTTCCCATGGGCGTTTTTAATTTAATGTCTGTTTAAAAAATGTGTTTCGGGTTTATAAGATCCAAATTTATTGTCAGGTAATTAGCCTATGTTTGAAAATTGGTGTTTGTATAAGTGCGTGAATCTTCCAATTCCTGCGCGATGTGCTTCATTCGTGAAGTTTTCTCATTTACACCCAGACAGCACACGTAGGTCTGGCCGACGTCGGCCCATGAGCAAAACGTCGGCCTCATAAACTATAACATCTAATAAGGATCGGCCAGGCATGGGCGGGTGTGCTCTGTTTTGCCAGCTCATCAAAGGTTGGCCCATGAGTTTGCTCACGACCGAAGGCCAGGGGCGTCGTAGTTGGGTGAAAAGTGGGACTAAATTACCAGGGCCCCAAGTGGGGGGAGGGCCCCTGAGGAGTGAAATTTTATTTTCCTTTAAATATAATTTTAAGATCACAATAAATTTTGTTAACTAATGTAAATGCTAATATTTTGGGTAAATACATCAGTTGATTGATTCTGCAAATAAAACATAAATTCAGAGAAGTTGTGTAATAAGGCTTTTTTTGTTATACATATAAGAGTTCTTAGATTAGTAGTAAGGTTAGTTGTAGGTAGTTGTGAACCTCGAGCTTAGGGGGGCCCATGGCCACTGCTTGTGCATAGGGCCCATAATTTGGTGTTACGCCCCTGCCGAAGGCCGATGCCGCGCTTTTCTGTTTGAACGTTGACGGTTATTCGTCTCTTAGCAACCCACCAGAGAGAAGGCGACTCATCCGGCGAGATCTGTGGATTTCAGGTAAGTTTTCACTTGAGTTAAATTAGGGAAAAAAAGTCTTATTTTGTTAATTACGTGAAAAACACTTAGTAAATAAGCGCTCGGTGCACTGTAGTACAGTGGAAAAGACTTTGCAGGGAGCCCTACTTGATTTTGACTCATTTCCAACTAACGTTAACTTGTTTAGCTGCTTAGCTAACCCTAACAGCGTCTCTACAGTGAGCTATTGTTGCGGTTCTTTTTTTGAAATAAATGAGTTTTAAATTCATTATTGGATAATGATTGAATGAGACTGTGAATTATTCATGTATTGTTTTAATTGTAGACGTTTACTTATGTAAATACTGTGTGACTTTGACGTTTTAAGGAGTTGCCATGGAAACGGGGCGGCAACAGGACACCTGACAGGAAAACTCTCTCGCTAATGCTGTCACTGCTTTTAGGTAAGTTACGTGCCTTAAATCATACAAATGTTACATAAAACTGTTCCTGACTTCTTTCTTACTTGTAATTGACAAGTTTCTGTTGAATATTTACTTTATAGAAATGGTTTAATGTCTTTGAAAAAGTCCGTTAGCATCTCACAGACCAGGTAGGCTAACTCTAGAGATGTACCAGACCGAATCAGAACGCGAATTTCGGTGCCTCATTTCGGTGCCACTTAAATGCCTGAACTGTCGATTGAAATATTTGTCTTCTGGTGCTATGACACGGATGTAGAAGCACTGATTCATCAACATGCATGATCGCTAGTTAAATTTAAACACTGCATTCATGGGGTGTCAGAATGATCAGAAAATGTATTTACTGAATGAGAAAACTCACGTGAACGTCGGAAAGCTTTGATAATAGAAATCCAAGACATCTTTGTAGTTACTATCCATTTTCACATTTCGAATTAAAAGCACAAATCGTCTGGAAATGAGACCATCCGAGAAGCGCGTGAATGCTGCAACCATCGTTACACTTGCTCTGACTGCAGCAGGTGGTTTGCCGTTAGCTTAGCTAGCTACATTAAACGCGTCTAACTTAAAATGCTAAAAACTAAACATTCTAAAGTGTGGCTATATTTCACGAGAAATGATTCAGACACTGCGACGTGCAGCATTGTTTTACAGCAGTTGCGTGTGAAGAGGAAAACGCGTCAAACCTAATGAAACATTTGATGGTATGTGGAATAAACTTGAAAGCAGAGGGATGCACCGTGTTTGACAGTTTGCAGACATCAGCTGGAGAGGTGTCCTACTTTGCCAGAGACCATATGTGATGCGATCTAGGAAAACCCAACACGGTGAAATTTTACCTTTTTTAGGTTTTGACACCATATGAAAGCTGAGTTCAGGCCTCTTTCCAAAACTTTTATTTTTTACATAACCTACATTATGGCCATCTTAGGTTGGCTGATAGCGATGATTTTCAGGAATGGGATTTTGAGAAAAACGGCTTTAAAGTGAGAAGGCTTTCACTTTCACTTTACGGGTTTAACGAGAGCTGTCTGTCAAGTTAGGAGCGCTACTGCATCATTAGACAAACAGACTAACGTTTGTTTTCCGTTGATCACCCATTTTATGTTTAGTAAATAATGCAGCCTACCTTGTAGTAAAAGCGAGCGCAGCGCAACTGTTCGCGCACTGTGCATAAAACAGACTGTCATCGGACGACTCCTCTTTAGTAACTTCATCATCCGATCCTTCATCTCTGGATGTGAAATAGCCCGTAACATCATTTAGGGCACTGACATCACCAAAACTGAGCAAATTGAGACCAGTAAGATCGGTTAAGTGAGCAGCTGCAGTACTTTAGATGGCGTTGTTGTGCTCCGCCATCTCACGATATTAAAATAAATAAATAAATACATAAATAAATAAATAACTTTGCTTGCCGTACTTTACACAGGACTGGTGGAGAATGTGAACTGATACGCCTTTACTAAATATGTTACGTGGTTTATTTTGATAGGTTAAGTGTTTTTGTGGTGTTAAGGGAAAGCACCACCGCAGCGCGTTCTTAACATAGGAGAAAGACTCCTGCTTGCTGCAATAAATGTCTATTTTTCTGCACTAAACAAGTGAATCTCGAAGAGATTCAGAGATGATAGACGAGATGTTATAGAATAATAATTTAATGAAAAACGAATTTCCTAAAAACGTCCCACCGCGACATCCGACGGGTTTTCCCAGATCTCATCACATATAGTCATATTTCTGCAAAAGAATTGCTGAAATTTTAAGCTGTTAAATTATTGTAGTTGGGTTAGGTGGCTTAGGTTTTATTGTTGTTGCGTTTTGCATTGACTTAATAATGCATAGTACTACTTTTTTTTTTTTTTTTTTACTTTTAATACACTGTTCAATTTAAAGAACTTTTTTGTCCAATAAAAATATATTCTTGTGTCATCCACCACTTTGTGGCTTTTTTAAAAGTATCGGTTCAGGCACCGTTTTGGCACCGGTACTGTTTTAAAAGTATGGATTTGGCACCGGTATCGAAAAAACCCCAAACGATACCCAACCCTAGTTTTAAACCTTTAGGAAATTCTAAACTTGTGACATTTGCATTCAGGTAAATGATATAATTGATATTAAATATAAATTATGTACAATTCATTTTACCGGAGTGTGAATCTAATAATTTAAAAATCCTTTTTCTGACTTTTTTTTTTCTTCCACAGAAAGATTTATATAAGAGAAATTAAAGATGTATTCATAGCAGTTGTCAAGACAAGTTAACTTCAGGTACCAGAACCACTGAGTCAATGGGTGTTCTACCTTATTGCAAATTAATTGGCTATGCAAAATATGTAACTTTACCTCATCAAAACGATTGGTTCTATTAAAACACTACAGATTACAAAATGGGTTATTTGTCTGTTTGCATGTTTTCTTAAGTTGCAGTGCACTGAGCTCACAGAGTCACTGTATTGTCACTAAAATGCATGTATTTGTAGTTCCAGGGTATTGAGAAAAAAAGGGATACATGTATCCATTTCCTCATTGAGTACCTTGGGGAAAATCATGAAGAGCTGTTCCAAGACTGTCAGGTATGTTATTACATGATTCATCATTTCAAGGTATTCAAATGGATACACATTGTTTTATTTCTCTTATTGATCACTGTGATTTAGCCATTAAACCAATACAACACTAGCCTTTGATAAATTGTCAGGGTACTGCATTTAAAAAATAAATTGTATTGTAAGAAGTATTTATTTATGTATTTTTGTTGCTCAGTACATTTTAGGGATATATTCTGTCATTTACTCACCCTCATGCTGTTCCAAACCCATAAGACTGTGGTTAATCTGCGAAACAGAAATTAAGATATGTTTAATGATACCTGAGAGCTGTCTATCCTTCCATTGAAAGTCTGTTCATGCAAAACTTTTGATGCTTTAAAACATTTATTAAGAGATTGTAAAATAAATCCATATGAATCTAGTGGTTTAATCCAAGTCTTCTGAAGAGACATGATATCTTAATATGATGAACAGATTTAATGTAGACTTTTAATCTCATATGCACATTGATCAGCAAACCTCACCTTATTGGTTTTTACAGAGGTTCAAAAATGCTGTATGGCAAGAGAATGAACTTCAGTTCTAACATGTAAAGCAAACATGCTTCAGCTTCCGTTTGCCAAAATTGGATTCTGCAAACATTGTTTACTGATCATTGTTTTCATTTGAATAAAAGCCTAAATTAAATGTCCATCACATAAAGTGATATTTTTTCTTCAAAAGACTTGGTTTTAACCACTTGATTTATTTTACTATGTTATTTATGAAAGTTTTTAAAGTGTCAGAGTTTTGGGTGGACAGATTTTCAGTGGAGGGACAGAAATCTGTCAGGTATCATTAAAAATGTCTTAATTTGTGTCTTATAGGTTTAGAACAACATGAAGGTGATTAAATTATGACAATTTTAGGTGAACTAACCTTTCATGAATTACATGCCTGAGCATTAATTATGCTTTATATTACATTTTGTGGGTTTAATTTTAAGTTTAATTTTTATTTGAGTATATCATGGCCCACCTTTAAAAAAAAAAAAAAAAAAAAAAAGGTAGAGGTAGTCAGAATTTTATGATGCCATGCTAGCAATGTAGAATTATGTTACTGCTACCAACAGTTTAGAGTTTAGCTAGTTGAGGAAAATATGTTGCAATGGATGGTGCCGTTTATTTTTTGCATTTTAATTGTACATTGATTAATATTAAAAACATATTTGCTTTTTTTTTTTTTTTTCTCAACAGGAGGATGAACCTGAAGGCCAAACAAATGAAATGAAGTTGGTGGTGATTAACAATCCTACAGTTGAGGAGGACCCAACAGATGTGTGTGCTGTTATAGAGGGCACCAAAGTGCTGAACGGTTGTGGAAACAGAACCACAGCATGCATACTGTTGATGAAATTGATCTATGCCCTCAACCTTGAGTATCCCAAAAACCTGAAGTATACCTTTGAAGTGTTCCAGAAACTTTTTTTGGAACTTGGCGGAGCAAAACTGCTGAAGAAGATCCAAAGCCTCAAGCGTTAACTGATGGAATGAACTGTCTGTACTGTAAGTTCAGGCTCAGACTGTTTGCTTCATCCAAAGATGACATGGTTTTATTTGCAAATAGTAAACGTTCAAGTTATATGTAATATGTTGTATGCCACTTAAAATTGAATGTAAGTTTTAATGCCTGTAAACTTGATGCAAGTTTTTTTTTTTTTTTTTTTTTTTGCACTTTATTAGTTTTAAATGAAGTTGAAGTGTTTGTTTGTGTCCATAGCATACCAGTCTATTGAGGTAAATGAGATCAGTTTCTCCTTTCATTTTCTAGTGTTGCAAGTATTGTAGCCACACATTAAATAATGTGAAGAAACAGTATTTAGGAATCTTGTGCTTGAAATCTTTGAAGAACCAGAAGAAGAATGGGATTTTTGTGATCCTTTCTTTGAGGTATTAGAGACACTATCATCAGGATCTATATTTGTGTCTGTTAAAAAAATTACATCCTCATTTCCATCATTAAATGGCACTCCAGAATCTGATAACCACTGTTTAACATCAGTAATGAACTCACTATTTTCTTTCATTTTGCAGAGAAGCCACTTTTGTTGCTTCTCACACTCAGCTTTGGACATTGGCATTTCCAGCAGTGAATTATGAGTTTTAATGGCATCTTCACACAGTGTTTCAAAACTCTTGAAATACTTTCACTTCGCTTTCACTTCAAAGGCATATTTCAAGCAACCCACAGAGCAAAGACTTCACAACAAACAGAGTGCGATCCAATTCCACAATGATATGCACAGTGCCGGCCCGTCCAACAGGCGATACAGGCGGTCGCCTAGGGACACGCCATGAGCCCTGTTCAAGCCCCGTTCACACTACAAAAGACAGGCAGCGACAAAGCGACACGATCCCATTCATTTCAATGGAGAGCTGGCGATTTCCGGCGACAAGAGCGACAGCGAGCTACAGCGACCGTTGGCGACGGGATGGGGCGTGTCCAGCGACGCGACAAAGTTGAGAATCCCTCAACTTTATGCAAATGAGGAGCGGCTTTCGGGAGCGACAGCCAATAGGAAAGAAGGCGGTAGAGCTCATGTGATCGTTCTCCTCTCAGCCGTAAATAAACATACACAATGGAAAAATATAGGCTATGCTTATCATTCGTTTTTGTTTGTATGTACAGATTTAATTTATATTTATATTATATTTAGTCTTTTGCCTCCAAAATGTTTGAATTCAGCGGCAAGAAACCTGATTCGCTGTCAAGGCAACCAGTAGTGAGAACGCCCACTAGCAACCTCGTCGCCAGCCTCTGGCGATATGCAGCGACAGAAGTCGCTGCTAGTGTGAACGGGGCTTAAGGGGAGGGCCCCGCGGCCGCGAGGTTGTCAAATGGATTTTTAGGTGCGTTCGCAAGAACTACAGAGCGCAGACAGCTCTGCATGCTTTCAACTCGCTCTTGCGGTACTTTAATGTCATCCACCGATCGGTGTGCGCAGCGCAACTTAAAGCCGCACGCACCTTACGTAACTAAGGTAACGCGTATCAGTGCTGAATAGTGCGGCATATGTGTCGAACGTATAAATCAGTCTGTGCGTTCAAATTTACCTCAGTAGAACGCGTGCATGGATTTTACATGGATCTGTTTACAGACCTGTCTATTGAGAACGTTTTAATGACATGATATCGCTCCAAATTCATCAGTCGAGTTTTTGAAATATCTTCCTTTTTTGATCTGACGTGGTTTCACATCACAGAATGAGGCAAAATCATTATTTTATATAGTATTCTATAAAGTGATAAAGGCTGTTTATTAGCAATGCATTGCATATTCATATTAAAATGCCCGATATGGCTCGAAGAACAGAGATAATCCATTTAGTCGCAATCGTACAGATATGTTTTCATGTTTCATGATTTAAAATGTTAATGAGTTTTATTCAGCTACGCAAAAGCGTATACCTTTGTCTATATTATAGGGATTTCCTGTATGAATTACATTCTATTAAATGTATTACATATATTAATTAACACCTTATTATGTGTAAAAATAGGAATAATAATAATTCTCTGTAAGTTTTTTCTCCAGTGTAGGAGTTTTTTTCCCCTCTCTCTCAGTGAATGCATAAGAGTTCTGACAAAAAATTACGATTTTTTTTTTTCGTCAACGTTTTTAAATCTTAATTAATTTTATAATAAATTCTTACTGCTTTCTAAACATTTGTAGTTAGGCCTCCTGTATGTTAACAGGTCATGCTGCAGTTTTCTGTAAAATATATTGATAATCAGTAATAATAATTATTGTTTTGTTTAATGTTTTTATTTAGTAATAACAATAATCATAATTAGTCATACTTATAAAAACAACGTTTTGGCCAAATTGTGCAGTTCAGATTTTGTTGTTACAGTTTAGATTTTGGAAATCACTTAATATTGCCTTTCTCGAAATGAAGTCTTGTTACACATTAATGCTATTTTTAAATTATTTGACGTGAAAGAATGACAGAGAGATTAAAGTGAAGTTGTGGTAGAAATGGAATCCAAACAATATCTTTCCAGGGCTGGAAAAAAGGATTTTTGACTGCTGTATACATAATATTTATGGCTGTAGTATTTGTTATTTTATTTTATTTTATTTTTTTGTTAATTCGTTTGTTTGTTTTGTTTTGTTTTTTACATGCAGTGATGCCCATGATCACAGACAGACTTGTCATATAAAGAAAAATTGAGCCACATTTAGCATGCTACGTTAAATAATTACAGACTCTGATCCAATGTAATTCAATAAGGACTTTTTTTTTCATGTGATCATCAATCAGTCCTTAAAAACAAGCAGAATAGCCTGCATTTCCTATCATTTAGGAATATTAAGGCCTATGTTTACTTTGTTTATGCTCTGTTTATTCTGTTTAGTTTTTGTGCATACTTTACTTAATCTCACTTGCACTCCTATTTTTTTATTTTATTTGCTTAAATATTTTTTTACATATGTTTTATTTTTTTTATTTTTATTTATTTATTTATTTTATTTGTATTTTTTACATATGTGTTACAATTAATGCACATTCACCCTTAAATATTGAAATAGTCATTTCATGTGCTTTATCTTCACTAGTCAAATTTCTGTGACAGTTTTTTTACACTAGGGGGCCCATTTTCATTATCTTGCCTAGGGCCCCGCAAACCTACAGGCCGGCACTGGATGTACATTTTGGTGCCGTTGCTGAATGTTTGTGGTTCACTATTTTTGACACGATAATAAACTCCTAATTCATCAGTGCTGATATTTCTGATGAACAGACGACTGTTAGTTGTCAGTGAGTATTTGTCGGTTTTACATTTATCTCCCTCAGATGTGCTATTGCAAGTGTGTAAGATAAACACCGGAGGATTCAGTGATTTCTGTCTGTACCAGTAAATCTCCGTTATATTAAATTCACAGGTTATAATCTCATCAGCTCCTAAAGTTACTGCTTTGTTTGTTAGACTCTTTGTGGCTTGAGACCGCATCAACAGATCTATGAGAGAAACAAGTATTAGATATAAATAGTAAGACATAAAAATGAAATAAACCCCATTTACTGATTCAATGAAATGTGATGTGATAAACTCACAGAAGTGAAGCTGTATGATCTTCATTGTCTGATCCAGATGAATATCTTCTATACTGTGATCATTTAAACATCTCTTACTGTGAGCGGAAACACTATGACTCCTCAAACATACAGACAAAAGAGGAAGTCAGAGCTGGGCTTCTCTGATTGGACTAACTAATTTTGCTAAATTATTGTTGAAGGTAATTGGTAGATATGTGACTGTACACAGAGTTGAGGAGTAACGAAATACTGTACATGTAACAAAGTCAACGGAATGGAAATACAAAGACAATTTTACTTATGAATGTGGAAAAAGGATGTTACATTACAGTGGAAATCTAATTTTGTTTACCTGTAACAAAACATCTCTTGGCAGCAAAGGAAAACCTTGAAAGCATTTTAAAATAAGCTGTTCTAAGTCTTTGTTTAAATAAATACGATACTGTTAAGTGGCTGACATTAAAGAATTGTACTGTTGAGTTCTCTTCAAAAATGTTTGCTTTGTGATTGTGTGTTTAAATTATGCCCTTGCAGGAAGTGGCAAAGTCACGCAGTCTGTGACAGATAGATCATTAACGGACAGGGCAACCAAATGCTCACGTATCATTCATCCACCTCAAATATGGCTTTTCATCTGAAAGATATATGTAGTAGCAACTTTACCTGGCCGCTCAATCACCTAGAATTAACCTAGAAAAATTTGTGTTATTGAAGTATTTGTGTGGAGTGTGGAAGCTGAATAGTGAAACGTTGTGCTTTTGTAAAATAATGAAAGCAAACAGGATGCACTTTCTGCCATCTCAGTTTTGGGGGTTTGAACTTGGAGCTCAAGCCGAGCCTTGGATTCGAGTCTTCATTGAGAACACCATCAGGACTGTTTGGGCAGGTAAACTTGGGAATTTTCAGATATAATAAATTATTTGCACCTCAGAGAGAGAGAGCAGTAAAAAAACAATAAATGCAGTCACTGCTTTTGGAGGTGTCAAATTTCAGACGTCAAATTACCCGTCCCATATAAAGTCATGCAACGTTTTTGGTACGCTGAGGAATTTATTTGCAAAATGTGTTTCCATCTCACATTATTGGCATTAACCCCTTTTTTTTTTTTTTTTTTTGCTGTTTCCTTCACTTGTTTCTGATGCAATACTTTCTTAAGGTGTTATTCTACTACCCACCATTACAGGGCACTGTTTGTTCCTCATTGTTAAGTTTAAATACAGCTAGGTACTAGTAGAAAATAGAAAAAAAAAAAAAATCCTGAAAATACTAAACTGTTCTATATTTATTTCAAAATGTGGCTTTTAACAGCAATTTTTAACAGTGGAGGAAATGAATAAGATATGGTTATGGTTTCAAAGCAAAGACACAAGTCATGAAGAAAAAAAAAAAAAAAAAAAAGAAAGAAAGAAGAAGAACTGCCACTTGATTTAAGAAAAAAATCAAAATATCTCCGCATATTGGAATGTAGTATACAACATCATCAATCTAAGAGATTAAGCAAAACTGTTGGGAATATAGAAGGAATCCAGTGAAATATAGAAGGAAAACATAGTTGTTTCCTATGGCAGAGGTAGATGTAAATTTAAACAATGATAAAGAAATATATGAAAAAAAAAATTGTAAATTATACAGAGAGAAATATATATAAAGACAATATATTTTTCGTATTTACAGACATTCACAGATGTGGGTTGATGTGAGCTGATATTCAATTTGTCTGCAGATAAAGATAATTCCCTTCCTGCCACTAGAAATGTTTTTAGGGGTTCAACCTGAAAATTGGTATGCAGTGTCTCTGTCCAATGTGCCATAAGGGTCTATGAGAACATTTGCGTATCTCAAAAAACATGGCCGCCATCGACCAATGAAGTTTTAGCACCTATTAGACAAGGTTAACGGAGGCCAATCGGAATGAAACTCTCTGGGCATGTTCGACTCATGGCTCTAAAGGTCTGTAAGAATTTTGAAACAAATCGGCCACTAGTTGGCGCTAACGAGTTTTATGGCTCTGTAATCACGTGGTGTTTCACAAATCCACACAATATGCATATCATTTGATAGATCTCCTCATGATGAACAACTTTGCCTCAAGAACCATTGCTGTCAATCAAATCGTTCATTAAATATTCACAATTATGTTAAAAACCTACTTTTGCGAACTAGTCCTAGGTTTTTCGCTTAATCTCCATCAAACCACTGCAGTAATATTCTCTGGACTCTCTAGATCAATAATTATCAAAAAAAATGTTGAATTTTGTCCTTCGGTTAGCTATAACGGGGTCATTTACAAAAGGGGCGTGGCCACATATACCCAAAAGCCTATCAAACCTAAACAAAAACTCAAAACATTACGAAAATTGGTAAGAACATGTGTCAGATGATTCTTAACAATCATGCAAAGTTTCGTGAGGATCGGACCATAGGTGGCGCTATAACGGTTAAAAAGGCTTCAAAAACACAAGCTGTGTATGGTAAATGGCTTCAAATGGCTAAATAAATGCTCATATATTCACACAAACACTAGATCTTCATATCATTTCATAGATCTCCTAATGATGAACAACTTTGACTCTTGGACCATTAATGTCAATCCAATTGTTCTTTAAATATTTCATATTATTTAAAAAACCTACTTTTGTGAACTAGTTCTAGGTGTTTAACTCAAAATCAATAAAACCACTGCAGAAAAATTGCCTTGACTCTCTAGATAAACATTTATCAAAAAAAAAAATGTTAAACATTTGCATTTAGATAGCCATTTAGATAGCCACTTAATAAGATCATGATCTACTGTACCCGAGTCTATAAAACCTAAAAGAAAAGAAAATTTCACAAACCTAAGTAAAATCATCATCATATGATTCTAAATAAGCCTGCATTTTAAAGACATCAGGCAAAAAAAGGCAATGTAACAGTTATAAAGCTTAAAAACAATGCATCTCTCTTTAAAATGTCACAAAATTACAACTATAACCACTAGATGGCAGTAGAAGACCACTAATGGCTCATTGAAATGAACAGTACTATTCACAGATTGTTTTCCATTCATTTCAATTCATACATAGAGTAAATCACTGTTATAACATTTCAAATCACATTTAGTCAAAGTTTAACACTTCATTTAAACACATATATCATATTTGACAATAATACAAGATTATGATTACAGTGAAACCTGAAAATTATATATAAAATCTTAAAAAGACAAGACTTGCACTGAACATTTTGTCACCTACCATTTAATACACAAATCTCTTATGTGCAACAAAATGTGTGTGTGTGTGTGTGTGTGTGTGTGTGTGTGTGTAGTAATGCTCAATGAACATTATAACAGTTTAACTATTTAATTTCTGTTTGTGAGTGTATTCTTCATCATGGATGTGTTTTATTGTGTTAGCCACATATTTTGCATTGGACTACATCTTAAATCCACACAACCTTTTATGATGCTAAACAGGCATGCAAAGTTTCATGAAGATCAGACCATAGGTGGCACTATAACAGTTAAAAAGGCTTCAAAAACAAAATTTCTATGGTAATTGGCCTCAACTTGCTAAAAACATGCAAATATATTCACACAACCACTAGATCTTCATATCATATGATAGATGTCCTCATTCTGAACAACTTTCCCTCCAGGACCATTGCTGTCAATCCAACTGTTCTTTAAATATGTTACATTATTAAGAAAAAAACCTACTTTTGTAAACTAGTCCTAGGTTTTAAACTCAAAATCCATAAAACCACTGTAGTAACATTCTCTGGACTCTCTAGATAAACAATTATCAAAAAAATGTTGAACATTTGCATTTAGTCAGTGAAAACAGCGCCACATAATAATATCATAATCTACTGTACTCTAAGTCTATAAAACCTAAAAGAAGACAAAATTTCACAAACCTAAGTAAAATCATTATCATATGATTCTAAACAAGCATACAATTTTATCAACATAAGGCAAAAAAAAGGCAATGTTACAGTTATAAACTTAAAACAATGCATCGCTCTTTAAAACGCCATGTAATTGCAACTTTAACCACTAGATGGCACTAGAAGACCACTAATGGCTCATTGAAATGACTACAACAGTGCTATTCACAGATTGTGTTCATGGACTAAATCACTGTTATAACATTTCAAATCACATTTAGTCAAAGTTTAACACTTCATTTATTCAGATATATCATATTTGACAAAAATAAAAGATTATGATTACAGTGAAACCTGAAAATGATATATAAAATCTTAAGACAAGACTTGAACTAAACATTTTGCCACCTACCATTTATTACACAAATCTCGTATGTGCAACAAAATGTGTGTGTGTGTGTGTGTTTGTGTGCAGTAATGCTTAATGAACATAACATAATATAACAGTTTAACCATTTAATTTCTGTGTTTGTGTGTTTGTGACTGTATTCTCCATCATGGATGTGTTTTATTGTGTTAGCCATATATTTTGCATTGGACTACATCTTAAATTCACACAACCTTTCATGATGCTAAACAGGCATGCAAAGTTTCATGAAGATCAGAGCATAAGGTGGCGCTATAACAGTTAAAAAGGCTTCAAAAAACACAACATTTCTATAGCAATTGGCTTTAAATTGCTAAAAAAAAATGCTCATATATTTTCACAAACACTAGCTCTTCATATCATATGACAGATCTCCTCATTCTGAACAATTTTGTCTCTAGGACCATTGCTGTCAATCCAACTGTTCTTTAAATATTTGATATTATTCATAAAACCTATTTTTTGAACTAGTCATAGATTTTCGACTCAAAATCAATAACACCACTGCAGTAACATTCTCTGGACTCTCTAGATAAATTATTATCAAAAAATGTTGAACATTTGCATTTGGACAGCGATAACAGGGCCACTTAAAAAGATGATCATGAATCGCTGTACCCGGAAGTCTATAAAACCTAAAAGAAAACAAAATTTCACAAACCTAAGTAAAATCATCATCATATTATTTTAAACAAGCATACATTTTATAGACATTAGGCAAAAAAGGCAATGTAACAGTTATAAAGCTTAAAAACAATGGATCCGTCTTTAACGCCATGAAATTGCAACTATTACCACTAGATGTCAGTAGAAGACCACTAATGGCTCATTGAAATGAGTAGAACAGTGTTCTTCATGGTTTGTTTTCAATTCATTTCAATTCATGCATAGACTAAATCACTGTCATAACATTTCAAGTCTCATTTAGTCAAAGTTTAACACTTCATTTATACAGATGTATCATATTTGACAATAATACAAGATTATGATTACAGCGAAACCTGAAAATGATGTATAAAATCTTAAAATGACAAGACTTGAACTAAACATTTTGTCACCTACCATTTATTACAGAAATCTCTTTTGTGCAACAAAATGTGTGTGTGTGTGTGTGTGTGTGTGTGTAGTAATGCTTAATGAACATTAATATAACAGTTTAACTATTTAAATTCTGTGTTTGTGTGTTTGTGAGTGTATTCTCCATCATGGATGTGTTTTAGTGTGTGTTTAGCCATATATTTTGCGTTGGACTACATCTTAAATCCTCACAACCTCAAAGGCCTTAACAATGCTCGAACCCCGGTAATTGCTGCTTGCAGCTATATATATATATATTTTTTTTTTTAATTTACCAGATCACCTGCACCATCTGTAGAGAAGAGGTGTGATCAAACTTTCATGTTAGCTGTTTACATAGACCAGATTATTACTATAACATAATAAAGCACAAGCACACTTTTCAAGTAGGACACCCTTTAATTGCCCTGAAGTGGATCAGTGCTGTCCTCTGGTGGTTAATAACAGTATTATAGGCTACCATGTATGAGAAAAATGTTTGTGTTTTAAAAGCTTGTAATTTTCCAGCTCAAGACTGATCCCTTGTGGTCAGGAGGATGTGCTTTTGTTATGCTATGACAGTAACTTACCTTAAAATAGAAATAGATTTAAAAGTTTTTAATGAAAAACAGAATTTTGACTGCAGACTTTGTTAAATCTGAGCAAAGTTTGAGATCATGTTAAGAGTCATGTGAGATCACTGCAGTTTTTGTTTAAGACACTTAATAATTTAGTTTTTCATGTTCATGTTTCCTGTTTAAAGTTTTTGTTTCCTTGGTTACCTTGGTTGCTGATTATGTTATTTCTTCCATAACAACTCTCGGGAAGATTTTATCATGGTAATGTATATGACCATGTTATTTGGTCTGCTACACTGCTGCTGAATTGCTGCTGCTGTTGGTTATTGCTGTAGTTGTAGATTATTGCTGCTGCAAGCAAGTAAAGGAACTTGCTACTGCCAAAGCATATGGCAATATGGTGCTGTGAGTATTTAGGACATACTGCTGCTGCTCAAAAATAACCCCTCAGCAAAGCTGGAAGGAGAAACGAAACAGCTAAAATATGCATGCTGCTGTAAGCATGAAAGCACACTGCTGCTATACAATAAAATGCTTGTAATCATCCTTATAAAGGCAAAATAAAGAGACAAAACCCCCCAGAATAAGCAGATCTATTGCCAAGACATATGTACTGCTGCTGCTCCAAGAGCCATGAGACCGCGTGTTTGCTATCTATGTGAGCCTGGGCCAGCTTTGCCGAATGGCTTAACGCTAGTGGACTATTGCTGTGTGTACCTGATCGTTTGACCAGATAGATTAAACTAGTGACCTGAGTTAATGTGTTTCTGGGCTAGTGAAGCCCAGATAAGTTAACTAGTGGCTTAGCAATGTGAACCTGGGTGCTGTACCCTTAGGTTTATTTAATTAATGACCTAAATAACTATGTGTGTCTGAGCCAATAGCTCAAACTTACCTAGGTTGAAACGCGCACTATGTGTGTCTTTAACAAACAGGAATCACGCTGTAGACTGATAGATGAAGTAACCCGAGCAACCACCTGGCTTAGGCTCGGGTGGCCTGAGAAAATAGTTTTTTTTTTTTTTTTTTTTTTTTTATAAACTTTAATACTTTATTTTAATGCAGTGCGTGCTTTGCTGCAACTATGCTGTAATATTGTTGTTATAGCCATCTCATTTCACTATACACACTGCTGCTATTTATATAAATTGTGAACAAATAAAATTTGAGACCTGAAATGCTATAAATGCTGCTGCTGAGAAATGTATTATTCTCTATGACTGGCTGCGGCTACTGCACGAAGAAAACAAAACTGCTGTAAACTCTGTTAATTAGACATACAAGTAGCTATGCAAGTTCTATTTTACACTATATAGTGTTGATGTCAACGTGAGCTGTTAGTGCCATTCACAATGTTGTAGTATGATTACTGTGCAAGCTGCTGCAGTTACAATATTTTAATCAGAATCTGCAAAGCATAATCTACTCCTGCTGCATGAAATCTGCTGTAAACCCTGTTAAATAATCAAGTCAAAAGTAATAAGATGCCTACTACACTTTAAGAGTTAATTTACCATCTATTAGTTATCACTAAAGCGCTTTCTGCTGCCGTTGCTACAGTATATTAGCAATAACAATTTGACTTGCTATGCATGCTGCTAATAAAATTATTATTTGTAACCTTGCATATGAATTTGCTATATATGGCATGTTATAACATTCGCAGACATTGCAATCTGAATAACTATGCATACTGCTACTACAGCTGCACAAAGTACTTAGAATTGCTATAGCCCCTTTATTAAATAAACAATGCAATTAAATAATACTTATTTCGCTTTGGAGAGTTCACAAACCTGCTGTAAGGCTTATTAAATAAGCCAAGTAATAAAATGCCTATTTACGTACTTACTATCCATGTGTTCTAATCAAATGTCAACCAACTAAGGTACTTCCTATTGCCGCTGCTAAATTGGAAACATAATAATTGGTTTGCTATGCAGACGCTGCTAATATTATTTGTTGCATCACATCTGAATTTGCTATACATGCTCCTGCTTTTAAAATTCACTAAATTTAATCTAAATATTCACTTCAATTCAAATTTATTTGTTAAGCGCTTTTCACAATACATATTGTTGCAAAGCAACTTTACAGCAAATGAAAGTTTTACAATACATTTAGTAGTAGCTTACTAGTGGTGACTACGTCAAGTTGATGTACATATGGCAGAGATGTATGGTAAATATCAATTAATGATGTAATCAAACAGACAAAGAACACTAAAAAATAGCTAAACATACTGCTGACAACTGCACAAAAGTACTTAGAATTGCTTTAAGTCTCTTTATTAAGCAAGCAAACGCAATCAATAATGCCCATTTCACTTTGAAGAGTTTGCAGAAGTACTGTAGCCCTGTTAAACAGCAAAAGTAATAAGATACCCATTTCACATTACTTACCCCATGCGATTCACAGAAATTTCATACAACTAAAAGTACTATATGCTGTCACTGCTATATTAGAAACAATGATAATCTAACTCGCTAAGCATGCCGCTGCTAAGGTTATTTAGCATTGCATCTGAAACTGCTCTGCATGCTGCCGCTGTTAAAATTAGCCAACACTGTGAACTAAACAGCTATACACAAGTACTAAGAATAACTATAAGGCCCTTTATTAAATAGCTAACACAATGAAGTCTGAGTCTGCAGAATCTGCTGTAAACCCTATTGGATAAGCAAGTAATAAAATGCCTAATTTTGCTTAGAGAGTTCACTGACCATCCATGCGAAATCGCTGAAATTTAATCAGACCAAGTACTTTTAACTACTGCTGCTATATTAGCAAAATAATAATTAGTTTGCCAAGTATGCTGCTGCTAATATTATTTCTAACGCTGCATCTGAATCTGCTATGCATTCTGCTGCTATAAGAATTGCTAAGCATACTGCTGCTACAGCTGCACAAAGTACTTAGAATTGCTATAAGCCTCTTTACTAAACAGCAAACAATCAAAATAAAGCCTATTTCGCTTAAGAGTTAAGTTATTATTTTCTTTTTAGCACTACCTGCTGCCGCTGCTATATTATCGATAATAATTTGGCTTGCTAAGCATGCTACTGCTATTTCTAACATTGCATCTGAATAGCTATGCATACTGCTGCTACAGCTGTACAGGTACTTATGATTGCTATAGCCCCTTTATAAATAAACAAAATGCTAATAATTCCTACTCACTTAAAGAGTTCACGTAACATCCATGTTTAGCCAATGCAACTTCAACTATGGTTTACCTACTGCTGCTACTAATATATTATTTAATTGCCATGCATGCAGCTATTAATAATTTGCTAATAAAGCAATCTGAATTTCTATGGATACTGCTGCTACACAAAAAGTACTAGAATTGTTGTGAGCACAGCTGAACAGACAAATAAGAAAATTCCAAGTTTAAAAGTGCCCTACTATTATGCTGCATTGTAAATGGGCTACTAAACTGAACCAGTTATTACTGGTGTCACGAACCTGGTCGGTGTCCCGTTGTCTACTCACCACCAGATGTCACTCTCGCTCCACCCACTCACTCGAACTGTTGCTTTGCATTTTGGACTGCATCTCCCATCCTCCACCGCGCTGATTGCGTCAGCCCCCATGACCAATCAGGCGCTCTATAAAACCCCGGACTTCCTTGTACACTGCACGGAGTGTTGTTTGGTTGTTATCTTGTTTATGTTTCCTAGTTTCCTAGTCCCCGTGTTCCTAGTTCCCTAGTTTGTATTCGCGCCTGGTTTATCGTGTACGACTCATCGCCGCCTGCCTTTTGGACTCTCGCTCTGGTTATTGGTATATTCTCTCTCGGATCGCCCTATGGATAATGCTCGCTCCTGTTTTGACCCTGCCTGCCTGACCATGTATCTGTCTAGTCCTTCTAATAAAAGCTTGCACGTGGATCCGCTCGCCTCTCGTCTCACTCTCACGGTAACAGAACACTCCGTCACAACAGGATCCAGCAGCTTTTCACCCGGACAATCTTCCGATGTGGACACAGACCTGATTTTAGCCAGGATCAAACAGGGACAACGTACACTCGAACAATACATCCGTGAGTTTTTGGCCATTTCAAACTATTCTACCCTCCCGGACTGTATTATTATTGAACTGTTTGCCGATGGCGTCAATGAGCCGCTAAGAGCGAGAGTGAGACGTGAGGCTCCGCGCTCATCATTAGCCGCATTTATGAACTTTGCGTTGCTGTGTGCGGGTTCGCCGTGTACTGTGGGGGTCGCGAAAGAGGAACGCGACGACGCGGACATGGCAGCCGCGCATCCCTCTCGCAGACTGGTGGTCACGCCGGATCACGACGCCACAAACAAGTTTACCGCCTGGATCGCTCGTGAAATGGCGGCCGTGTTGGAGCGCGCTCAGGCTATGGCGGCGTCAGCAGAACCCGCGCACAAGATGGCGGCCGCGCCGGAGCGCGTTAACGCGATAGCAGCAACAGCGGTGCCCGTTCACAAAATGGCGGCCGCGTCGGAGCGCGTCCACACAATGGCGGTGACTACAGAGCCCGTTCACAAGATGGCGGCGAAGACAGAGCTCTGTCACGTCACGGCTGCCATACCAGAGCCATATAGAGTTGCAGCTGTGTTTCCTGAGTCAAGTCAAGTTTCCAAGTCAAGTCAAGTTGCAGCTGTGTTTCCTGAGTCACGTCGAGTTTCCGAGTCAAGTGAAGGTACAGCTGCATTTCCTGAGTCAAGTCAAGTTTTCGAGTCCAGTCAAGTTGCAGCTGTGTTTCCTGAGTCTAGTCAAGTTCCCAAGTCAAGTCAAATTGCAGCTGTGTTTCCTGAGCCATTGCACAAGATGGCTGCCACGCCAGAGCCACTGCACAAGATGGCTGCCACGCCAGAGCCACTGCACAAGATGGCTGCCACGCCAGAGCCACTGCACAAGATGGCCGCCATCTCCAAGCAACTGTACAAGATGGCCGCCATTACAGAACCTGTGGTCAGCACCCGGACGCCACCTGTGGTCATGATGGCCCACGTGCTGGACACACCTCTAGTGACGGTATGGGCAGCAAAAATGGCACTCCTTCATGCCGCGGCGGCTACCCCAGAGTCAAGTCAAGACACAGAGTCAGGCCAAGTCACAGCTGTTCCCCACGAGTCAGGCCAAGTCACAGCTGTTCCCCACGAGTCAGGCCAAGTCACAGCTGTTCCCCACGAGTCAAGCCAAGTCACAGCTGTTCCCCACGAGTCAAGCCAAGTCACAGCTGTTCTTCACGAGTCAAGTCACGTTACAGCTGTTGTTCCTGAGTCAAGTCACGTTACAGCTGTTGTTCCTGAGTCAAGCCATGTTGTTCCTGAGCCAAGCCATGTTGTTCAGGAGTCAAGTCCCGTTACAGCGGATCCTCATGAGCCAAGCCGAGCTGCTGCTGTTTTTCCAGAGCTAAGTCAAGCTTCAGCCGCTGCTCCAGAGTCAAGTCAGGCTACGGCTGTAGCCTCCAGGTCCAGTCAAGCTTCCAAGTCCAGTCAAGCTTCCAAGTCCAGCAACGTCAAGGCTGTTGTTCCTGAGCCAGGTGAAGTCATTGTTAATCTTCACAAGCCAAGTGAAGTCAGGGCCGTTCCTCCTGAGTCAAGCAAAGCCACAGCCGTGGTTCCGGAGTCAAGTAAAGTCAATGATCCTCATAGGCCAAGTCAAATCACCGCTGATCTCCAAGAGTCAAGTCAGTTCACTACTGAGCTTCACGAATCAAGTCAAGTCACGGCCAATCTCCACGAACTAAGTCAAACCACAGCTGATCTTCATAAACCAAAGGAAGTTATTACTGCTGTTCCAGAGCCAAGTCACGTCTCGTCTGACCTTCCAGAGCCCCGACACATCTCGTCTATGTGTCCAGAGCCTCACCATGTCCCGCCTGACGGCCCAGAGTCAAGTCACATCTCGTCTGAGCACCCAGAATCAAGTCGCGTTTCGTTTGACCGCCCAGAGCTTTGTCACATCATGTCTGCCAGTGTGATGGCAACCGCCATCCTCAGCATCTGGGCCGCACACTACGCTCCAGAGATCTTGACAATTCCAGAAGTCCTGCCCGTCGTCAAGTCTGCGCCAGAGGTCTCGTCTGACCTCCCTGAGCCTTGTCACGTCATGTCTGCTAGCGTGCTGGCGATCGCCATTCTCAGTGTGTGGGCTGCACACTCGGCTCCAGAGGTCACATCTGTTCGCCAGCCAACTCCTGCGGTCACGTCTGATCACGAGCCTGCTCCAGAGCTCCCGTCTGATCACGAGCCTGCCCCAGAGCTCCCGTCTGGTCACAAGCCTGCCCCAGAGCTCCCGTCTGGTCACAAGCCTGTTTCAGGGCTCCTGTCTGGTCACAAGCCTGCCCCAGAGCTCCCGTCTGGTCACAAGCCTGCTCTAGAGCTCCCCTCGGTCGGAGAAGTCGCGCCAATACCTCCTGAGGTGTCAGCTACGGCTGTAGATCCTCCCTTGGAGGTGGCGTCCCCCTACAAGCTCTCTGCTTCTCTCCCTTCTCTGTTTGTCTCCTCTGTCTCTGCTTTCCCCAGGTCCCAGATCGTAAAGCGGGGTCCTGTTCCGCCCCGGAGGGCCGCTCCGCCTCCTGTTCCGCCCCGGAGGGCCGCTCCGCCTCCTGTTCCGCCCCGGAGGGCTGCTCCGCCTCCTGTTCCGCCCCAGAGGGCTGCGGTACCTCCTGCTCCGCCTCCTGTTCCGCCCCGGAGGGCTGCGGTACCTCCTGCTCCGCCTCCTGTTCCGCCCCGGAGGGCTGCTGCACCTTCTCCCCCTACTCTGTCTGCCTCCTCTGTCCCTGCTTTCCCCAGGTCCCAGACCGTGACGCAGATTCCTGTTTCTCCCAGGAGGGCTGCTCCGCCTCCTGCTCTGCCTCCTGTTCCGCCCTGGAGGATCGCCCCGCCTCCTGTTCCGCCTCGGAGGGCTCGGGCGTCGCCTGTCCCGCCTCCGGTTCCGCCCTGGAGGGTTCCTGCGCCTCCTGCTCTCCCTCCGGCTCCGCCCTGGAGGGCTCCTGCACCCCCTGCTCTGCCTCCGGCTCCGCCCTGGAGGGCTCCTGCGCCCCCTGCTCTGCCTCCGGCTCCGCCCCGGAGGGCTCCTGCGCCTTCTGCTCTGCCTCCTGCTCTGCCTCCGGCTCCGCCCTGGAGGGCTCCTGCGCCTCCTGCTCTGCCTCCGGCTCCGCCCTGGAGGGCTCCTGCGCCTCCTGCTCCGCCCTGGAGGGCTCCTGCGCTTCCTGCTCCGCCTCCGGCCCCTCCCTGGAAGGCTCCTGCTCCACCTCCGCCCTGGAGGGCTCTTGCTCCGCCTCCGGCTCCACCCTGGAGGGTACCTGCTCTGTCGGTCCTGCCTCAATCTCTGGGCTTCCCTCATGGACCTGGTCCTCCAGCCCTCGCCCTGTCTCCCTCCCATCCCACCGCTCCCCTGGACTGTTGTTTCTTTCGAGCGTCTGGAAGCCGCTCCTTGGGGGGGGGCTATGTCACGAACCTGGTCGGTGTCCCGTTGTCTACTCACCACCAGATGTCACTCTCGCTCCACCCACTCACTCGAACTGTTGCTTTGCATTTTGGACTGCATCTCCCATCCTCCACCGCGCTGATTGCGTCAGCCCCCATGACCAATCAGGCGCTCTATAAAACCCCGGACTTCCTTGTACACTGCACGGAGTGTTGTTTGGTTGTTATCTTGTTTATGTTTCCTAGTTTCCTAGTCCCCGTGTTCCTAGTTCCCTAGTTTGTATTCGCGCCTGGTTTATCGTGTACGACTCATCGCCGCCTGCCTTTTGGACTCTCGCTCTGGTTATTGGTATATTCTCTCTCGGATCGCCCTATGGATAATGCTCGCTCCTGTTTTGACCCTGCCTGCCTGACCATGTATCTGTCTAGTCCTTCTAATAAAAGCTTGCACGTGGATCCGCTCGCCTCTCGTCTCACTCTCACGGTAACAACTGGTAATAGTATCCTTATATTTTAAACGAACTACTGATTCATTATCTTTAAACTACCACTAAACATGACTTTCATAATAAACAGTGCACTATGACTGAACCAAATGTAACGAGTGAAATAGATTTTGGTTGTTCATTTCCTCACCTATATTTTTAGTTGCTAAAATAGTCTGCACATTTATAGCCCTTAGTTTCAGTTGTTATTAGTCATTTCTTGTTGCTTTAAAGCATGGTGTTCTGTTCAATTCGTTATTTTTGCTGCTGTTCTGGATTTTTAGGGGTTCGAGCATGCAGTGCTGAAACCCTATTGTAATTGTAAGGATTTTTTTTATTATTATTCTTCCCTAGAACTGATCGTGCAGCCCAAACCGTAAGGTCTAGAGAGCTGAAACTTGGTCAGATGATAGTAGTCACCCTCGCTACTCAGGCGCAAAGAACCGGCCCAATCGGCCTATAGGTGGTGCTACAGTGATCAAAAATGCAAAAATGCTCATAGCTCCTAGACCGTTTGTCATAGACTCAAAAAAAGATTAGATTAGATTTCTGGAATCCTTGGGTCAAGGCGATAAAAAGCCAAAAAAATCAGATTCGCTCTACGGGGCCCGGTTTTTCCGCCATTTTGAAGTAAATTCAAAACCTACTTTTGCGAACTAGTTCTAGGTTTTTCGCCCGATTGGAACCAAACCACTGCAGAAATATTCTCTGGACAGTGAATATCAATAATTATCAAAAAAAAGTTAAATTTTGACTCATCGTTGCGAAAGGGCCCCAAAAAGTTTGTCAGGTGGGGGGCCATTTTTACCAAAATGGCTATAACTCATGAACCAAATGAGATATCTTCACCAAACTTGGTACACATGTGTATAAGCTCAATCTTTGGTCAAATAAAAAAAATTACACAGCTCTGCCACTTGGTGGCGCTATAAGCCTGAAAAAACATGAAAATGACTATAACTATGCAATAGTTGGTCCGATCGACCTGAAAATTGGTATGCAGTGTCTCTGTCCAATGTGGCATAAGGGTCTATGAGGACATTGGCGTATCTCAAAAAACATGGCCGCCATCGACCAACGAAGTTTGAGCACCTATTAGACAAGGTTAACGGAGGCCGATCGGAACGAAACTCACTGGGCATGTTCGACTCATGGCCCTAAAGGTCTGTAAGAATTTTGAAAGAAATCGGCCACTAGTTGGCGGTAACGAGTTTTTTGGCTCTGTAATCACGTGGTGTTTCACACATCCACACAATATGCATATCATTGGATAGATCTCCACATGCTGAGCGACTTTGCCTCAAGAACCATTGCTGTCAATCAAACCGTTCATTAATTATTCACAAATATGTGAAAAACCTACTTTTGCGAACTAGTCCTAGGTTTTTCGCACAATCTCGATCAGACCACTGCAGCGCAGTTCTCCAGACTCTCTAGATCAATAATTATCAAAAAAATGTTGAATTTTGTTCTTTGGGTAGCTATAACGGGGTCATTTAGAAAAGGGGCGTGGCCACATATACCCAAAAGCCTATAAAACCTAAACAAAAATTCAAAACTTTACAAACGTTGGAGAAAACATGTGTGAGATGACTCTTAACAAACATGTAAAATTTCATGGAGATCGGACCATAGTTGGTGCTATGACAGTTAAAAAGGCTTCAAAAACACGAAATTTCAAAAGTAAATTGTCTTAAATTGCTATAACATGCTCATATAATCACAGAAACACTAGAACTTCACACCATATGATAGATCTCCTCATGCTGAGCAACTTTGCCTCAAGTACGATTGCTGTCAATCAAGTCGTTTATTAAATATTCACAAATATGTGAAAAAGCTACTTTTGCGAACTAGTCCTAGGTTATTCGCTCAATCTTGATCAAACCACTGCAAGACAGTTCTCCACACTCCCTAGATCAATAATTATCAAAAAAAAGTTAAACTTTTGACTCATGGTCGCAAAGGGGCGCCAAAACGTTCGAAAGAGGCGGGGCCACTTTTACTAAAATGGTTATAACTTTTGAACAGAATGACATATCCTCACCAAACTCAGAACGCATGTGTAAAATCTCAATCTGTGCTGAAATACAAAACATTGCGGAGCTTGACCACTTGGTGGCGCTATAAGCCTGAAAAAACATGAAAATGACTATAACTATGCAATCGTTAGTCCAATCGACTTAAAAATTGGTATGCAGTGTCTCTGTCCAATGTGCCACAAGAGTCTATGAGGACATTGGTGTATCTCGAAAAACATGGCCGCCATTGGCCAATTAAATTTAAGCACCCATTAGACAAGGTTAACGGAGGCCGATCAGAACGAAACTCACTGGGCATGTTCGACTCATGGCCCTAAAGGTCTGTAAGAATTTTGAAAGAAATCGGGCACTAGTCGGCGCTAACGAGTTTTATGGCTCTGTAATCACGTGGTGTTTCACACATCCATGCAATATACATATCATTTGATAGATCTCCTCATGAAGAACAATTTTGCCTCAAGAACCATTGCTGTCAACCAAATCGTTCATTAATTATTCACAAATATGTGAAAAACCTACTTTTGCGAACTAGTCCTAGGTTTTTTGCTCAATCTCGATCAAACTACTGCAGTAATATTCTCTGGACTCTCTAGATCAATAATTATCAAAAAAATGTTGAATTTTGTCCGTCGGTTAGCTATAACGGGGTCATATCCACATATACCCCAAAGCCTATAAAACCAAAACGAAAACGCAAAACTTTACGAAAATTGGGGAAAACATGTGGCAGATGATTCTTAACAAGTATGCAAAGTTTCATGGAGATCAGACCATAGGTGGCGCTATAACAGTTAAAAAGGCTTTAAAAACAAGATTTCTATGGTAAATGGCTTCAAATTGTTAAAAAATGCTCATCTATTCACACAAACACTAGATCTTACACTTACATCTATATGATATATCCCCTCATTCTGAACATCTTTGCATACCACCTCAAAGGCCTTATATGCTCGAACCCCGGTAATTGCTGCTTGCAGCTATATTTATTTATTTGTTATTTCACTGATTTTCTCTGATTGTATTAACTCATATTTATTGTTTCATATAATGTAATAAAATGTGTTTTGGTTGAGTCTTGAGGTTGTTCAAAGTAGTTGGAGCAACTTAAATACATTTTTAAGTTGATTACTCAAACAATGCCAGAAATTATTAAGTTCTCCTTATGTATTTGTTTGTTTATCCATTTATTATTGATCTAACAGTTCACCCAAAAATACTTTGACAAATGCGTTGGTTAAACTTTAAATCACTTGTCTGTATGCATGCAAAGTTTTATGTTTGTGTCATCTATCAAGTGACCAAATGAGTGGAATATTTATTTTGCACAAAACCATTGTTACAACCACAAAAAAGAAGAGCTGCGCAGAAGTTTTAATAAGTAAGAACCAAATTATTCAAAACAATTAACATGCAACCCCCCCCCCCCCCCCCAATAGTTCTTGAATGAATAATATTTTATACAGTTTTCACTGGCTGTAGAACAGAGTAGTTGGTCTCATCCTGGCAAGGTCTGTTTCTACTTCAGCACTTGGTGAAATAAACTTCAGTATACTGAAAAAGGACAATATTACAAATAAAAATAACGTACAGTCAGCCATTATCAGAAAACAAACTCTAACAGGATGAACAGATCTAAATCTGAAATAAATAAATAAATAAATAAATAAATAAATAAAATTATCTTACTTGTGGATCATTTGTGTTTTGAGCTTCTGTGGTACATTGAGGTTTCTCCGAAGTATCTTTAGATCTTCTAGTTGAATCAAGACAGTCTTTCACCAAACCTGAAACAGCTCTGAATTAAACATCACTGTAACACTAAAACTTTTTGACAGTTTATCTCCTTCAATGATACTGTAACTTGGTGATAAAAATACACACCTATTATTGCAATGATCAAAAGCACATTGAGCAGAACAGATGTGATGATCATAACAGTCCATTGTGTCTGGTGTTGTTTACAATCATGTGATTCTGTCTGATTACTGTCGACTGAGTCTGTAAAACATTTCTAATGCCTTCAATCTTTATTTAATTTCAGTCTTTAAAATAACAAAGAATAAGCATGAATGAGCATAACTTACCAGTGATGTAGATTTTGGTGCCGTTGCTGAATGTTTGTGGTTCACTAGTTTTGACACAATAATAAACTCCTAATTCATCAGCGCTGATATTTCTGCTGCTCAGACTACACTGTAAGCCCATATACGTTGATTCAACGTAAAAAAATTATGGAAACTCGTTCCCCTAAAAAAGTTAATTTTGTCTTGTTGAACAAGCAAGAGATCTTACGTTTAAAGAACTTAACTTTTACATATAATTTTATTGAAAACTTTTAGTTATTGGAACTAACATAATCTGTTATAATAACTAAAATGTATTAGTTTAGGTAATTTAAAATACTAAATTACACTAAATTGCTTTAGTTGTCAAAATTAGTTTGTATTTTTTTTTTTAGAATTTACTCTACAATGCACAATAAGCCACCAAAAAAATGCATCTTACAAGGATTTATTTGAATTTTCAAATTCAACATTTCAAAAAAGTAACTTCGCCAACTTTTCAATGCATTATTATGCATCTTTGCCAAACTCTAAATAGGCACACTATGTACTCATATATAGTTACACTATTGCATAAACATTTGCCTAACTAAAGGCAGAATATGAATTACTGCTTTACTATAAGGTATAAGCATTTGCCAAAATCTGAATAGGCACACTGTGATCACTTACACTTGAAAACTTTTACATATTGTAAAACATCAATATGTTGCATAAACATTTGCCTAATCCTGAATAGGCACAACATGTTATATTAAACAACATAAATGTACATGTAAACATTAGCCAAACTGTGAAGAGGAAAAATATACAACCTCTGAATAGGCATATAATGTACTATTAAAGTGCTTAAACATTTAACAAATAGGCATAGTTTACATGAAATGAAGACTTGAACGTCTCATATGGCGAGTTGATTTGACAGTGCCAAAATTTTGCCTTTTAGCTCCTTTTTACCCAAGCATAGCATCACCTGCTGAATGAAATGAAATGTCTTGGTCATACACTTGGGATAGTCGAGATGCAGGGCGTAGGTCAATCCAAAGAGTAGACACATAGCCTGAGGCAGATTCTCCAAATTGTCCATCACCACATTCCCTTCTAAAATAATTCCCACAGAGGATGGATGGAGGTGGAAAGACTGGAGATGCTGTGCCACAGCTTCACTTTCTTTGGTTAGGATTCCAAGTGGAACATGCGGAAACTCCTCATCAGCAGAAGACTGGATATGGAAGCAGAAATTATAAAAAATTAAATAAAAAAATTAGCCGTCTAATATTCTTTAAGATTAACTTTTAACAAACATGTGGATAAATAAAGAGAAACATGTACTGTGTAAGTGATTTGGGATGCTTTGTCAATTATGTGCATACAATTCTGTAAAGTAAATATTAATATATGTTTGTCTGTTTCTTAAAGGAACACTCCACTTTTTTTGGAAATAGGCTCATTCTCCAACTGGTCTAATAGGATTCAATGATCTATGCTAAGCTATGCTAAAAGTGATATCGCCAGAACAGGAGAACGGCTGAATGGATTTCAAAATGGTAAAACTCAACTTATTAACTCTGGGGGAGTTGGAGAATGAGCCTATTTCCCAAAAAAGTGGAGTGTTCCTTTAGTAATAATAATGTTGTATTATCAAAATATTATAAATTAATTTAAATGATATACACAGTGATGATGAGATCACTATAACTTAATGTAATTATTCTAGAGTACATTTAAGTTTTAAATGGCAGAGAAAAATAATACTTACAACGCATGTTTTGAAGAACTCTGTTGGGTCATCAAGTATAACAGGAAGCCCTCTTATAGCAGCGCATCTCATGTCAGCAAGGTCTGAGGTCTGAGGTACAGTAGAGGCAGAAAGATAATTGTCACAGAAAATTTCTACTAAATATTGTTCTGTCCATTTTGCTTAAAGGGATGGTTCGGAGTAGATTTGACTTCATTGCTATGCACTCCGAAGCCCATGTAAATACCCCATCCGAAGTTTTTTTTTTTACTACCTTAGTCGAACATTGAGGGAGATATCAGAGTTTTTCGAATGGCTTGCTACTGCCCTACATGGAACATGTGATGTGTCTTGTAAATTGCACCACTAAACGTGCAAGTAATCTTACCAAACTTCTACAGTAGTGTAAATAGGGTATGTACTCACAAAACGCTGCATCGGAAAATTTGTAAGTCCGCCATGAGTGTTTTAAAAACAACTTTTACGCGATCCCTACTAGTCTCAAAAACTACAAATGGCGACACGTCGACGTCACTTCCCTGGTTTGGGAAAAGCACAAAAAAGTCCACCTAATATGTCTGTGTGCATGTCAACGTATTAGGTGGACTTTTACATGCTTTTCCCAAACCAGGGAAGTGACATCGACGTGTCGCCATTTGTAGTTTTTGAGACTACTAGGGATCGCGTAAAAGTTGTTTTTAAAACACTCATGGCGGACTTACAAATTTTCCGATGCAGTGTTTTGTGAGTACATACCCTATTTACACTACTGTAGAAGTTTGGTAAGATTACGTGCACGTTTAGTGGTGCAATTTACAAGACACATCACATGTTCCATGTAGGGCAGTAGCAAGCCATTCGAAAAACTCTGATATCTCCCTCAATGTTCGACTAAGGTAGTAAAAAAAAAAAAACTTCGGATGGGGTATTTACATTGGCTTCGGAGTGCATAGCAATGAAGTCAAATCTACTCCGAACCATCCCTTTAACATTCTTGAAGAAATCGTAACAGGCTGACTTAAAATGATGGTGACAAACTTAAATTTACAAACCTTGATTTGTTGAAGAAGATCACTCAAAATCTGGCCTGTGAGACCTCTCTTTGACCTGAAGATCTGAATCAATTGTGGACAGTGACGATCAAGGGAGCCGTAAAATTCCTGTTTAAGATTCTTTCCAACCACCCGGCTGAATTCTTGGTAAACCTAAAAGAGTACCCAAAAACATTTAACAACAGAAAATTCTGATGGGTTGCACTTTGTTACAATAAATAAGCATTTCACATTACCTGACTTTCTGAAATTAGTGCTGGCCAACGCTCAAGCAACTGGCTTAGAGGAGGTTTGTCGATTACAACTTCTTTTCTTCTAAAAGACAGTGTGATGTCCATCCTCTGACTGATGAAGTCTGCACTTGGTTTTTTTTTCTTCATTTCATCCACCAATTCCTGTCTGTATTTTTCAAGGCTGGAGGCATCCAGTCCATCTGGACAATCAGGAAGGTAGTTGACTTCTCCTTTCCTGGGTTTCTTAATGTTCTTGTTAGGTGGATCACGACTGGCAGAATATCTTCCTCTTTTCCCAGCATTAACCATAACATCTGTGTGCCCAAGGCTCCTCATTTTTGACCTGTAATTGCCCATTTTGTCTTTTAAACTGTGTGTCCACCCACAGTATCCAGAAGGTGATCCTGATTCTCGAAGGCATGGGTGGGCCGCCACTAATGCCTTAGCAACATCCTTTATATCAGAAGAAGTTGGGTAAGCTTTGAAGGAGTAGATGTTCTCTGCCAGCTTCTGAAGAATGTCGTGTTTCAACTCCTTGGTCATTTTTAAGGGAGTTTCATCCCTCAAGTAAATTAAATTTGCTTGACGCAGCCTATACTCCACATCAACAGAGAATTTTGGAATCATAAAGACTTCAGGCCATGGCATTTTCTGTTCCTGGGGTGATGTGGAGATCAGTATGGTATCTGCCGAACTTGCAGCATCACTCAAAGCTTCAGTTGATTCCTGTGCATCACTTGACAACACTGGCATCAGTTCAAGCTGAGGAATGATTTTCACAGTTGGTTTGTGAGGGAGCTCTGACAAATCAGTCAAATTACAAAGTTCATTATTAAAATCTGGATCTTGAAATTGCAAGGTAAAGTTATACTCTAGTGCCAGAGTATTTTTGAGACAACTTATCAAATCTTCAACTGAGCACGGCTTTGTAGTCAGTTTGATCTTCCTGATATCCGCTTCTGTCATAATAACTCTCAAAATCATAGGCGAATCCATCTAGGTGGAAATAACAGAAGATAGTTAATTTAGCAAAGAATAAAACGCTTTAATGTTACCATCAGTTTACTTTGTACACTATAGGCTGAGAGTGGAAGAATATCATTCAGGTCTTCAAGCTGAAGCACACAGAAAGATGGTGTATCTGGGCAGCAAAGCTCATATGACCGAAGGTGTTCAGAATACCATGATGTCATGACTTTGCACACAAACAGTACTTCTGTGTTCACCGCAACAATGTGAGTGATCTGCTTAAAATCTGGTAACCCTGAACATGAGCCAGCTGAAAGTATCATGTCTGATTTGTAATCAATTCCATTAATGCAGACAGATGATGCAACAAGCACTGCTTTTGTTTGAGGAATTTTCTGACTAAGTGCCACCTGAATATTCTCTGGGAAAGTGGCAACTAACACTGACGTGACATTAGTCATTTCCACACCAAGCTTAAAAAAAATGACTGCAGTCTAGCTGATGGCAAAGAGCCTTCTGATGTTTTACTGCCAGTGTCATGGCCACATTCTTGAAGTTCTGGGCATCACGTATAACTTTCTTGAAGAATTTATGTTTCCCTTCAAAACGCATTGTCCAGACTTCCGTAAGTGGACCATGAACCCTTATCAAGTGAGAGTAGTGTTCAGTGTAGTGGTGTTTCGGGCGTAGCTTAAAGTCAGGAAACACTGATTGCAGAAGTTCCCTATGCTCTGCCACCTTGTAGTCAAGAATGTATAATGACTCGGCAGTAAAGTGAGGTGCAACAACTAATGCAACAATGTCCTTGAGGAGCATAAGTATTTCCCATGTGTTGTCACCACTTGGAATGTAATGACCAATAAGCAGAGGCAGAAGCCTAATTAGGCACCAGTTCTCATGACCATTTCCCCCAAGTGTGTCGCTGGAGGAGAAGCTCTTTGAAATCACCTGAGGCTTATCGGTTTTGTCAGAGAATGTGTAAGGAAATGATTTTATAGCTTCATTTAGCATATCTAAAGTGATGTATTTTTTTGCCACTAGGTCTTTGATGCAAAGAGACAACTCCACTGGTACTATTCCCTCAAAAACATCGTGCAATATGTCAGGGGGATAACCACCAATGACATGGAAATATTCCAGATTTGATGTCAGTGGGCACTGTCCCTTCACACCTGTGCTTCTACCCGCATTTGGATTCTGCAATGTTTCTTGCACCTGCCTGTTGTGTGCAGCTTTTTCTCTGAGTTGAAATGCACCAGTTCGTACCTCTTGGAGCTGTGCGTCAGTCCTGGATGCCATGCAAAATCTGCAAAATTTATCCACTCTGAAGCTCTCAAAAAATCCTGCAAGAGAGTGGGCACCAAGGTTATCTGCTGCCACAAAGAGTACGCTTCCTTTAACACTTTTACCAAGACGTTCAATGTAGACCCCATGCTGTTCAAGAGAGGTTAAATCACAAAGAAGTGGGTACAGTACTTTGTCATAACCGCACTCTTTAACGGTTTCAGTGTTGCATAGTAGAGCAAGCTGAATAGTGTTTAGTGCTGATCTGTACTTTCCAGGCAAGTTTGCAATAATCCAATAAACTGCGCACATCTTATGTTTCCTTTTAGATGTGCCTAAAGGGTTTGACACCTCAAAATCATCAATGTATAGGCCCAGAGCGATTGTGAATTCATCACAATTAAAAAGAGCATTTTCTCTAAAGCTTGAGCCATCTTGACATGTTCTATATTCATGTGGATTATATTCTTGCTGTGACATGACCTTATCCAAAATATCTTTCTTGCTCAACAGTGTTTGTAGCATCTGCAAGAGTGGGACATATGCTACTGTTTTCATTCCTTTCTCAACTACATATTCTATAGGCATTACCAGAGGAAAGTTGGACATGACATATGATGCTCTCCTTTTACTTGTTGCAAGAGATCCATTTTTTCCACAAGACTTGGTCAATATGTTGTTTTCTGCCACAGACTCAACCACATCTTTCACCACTGATTCACTTATATGTCCAAAGTGCTTCTGCAGAACAGCCTTAACATTTTTGTGCAGAAGTGGCTGTGACAAGTGAACTATTTGGCAAAGCTGTTGAATTACTTCTTGAACCGAAGTCTCTGGTATGTGAAGGGTGGTTTGCATTTTTAAAAAGAGAGCTGCTAAGTTATGCTCCAACTGTTGTGCTAAATCTTGAATTTCTGTCTCACTGGCTTCTCCACTGACATCATCTGTGACATTATCCTGGTCTAATTCTTCTGATATCATCTGATGGGAACATTGCTGAGCATCTCTAATACTGTCATCATTTTCATTACTTCCTATTCTTACTACCAACTCTGGTTTAAACATGGTCTCATTGTGATTTCTGTGATGCTTAGATTTGTGAGAACTGAAAGTAGAATATACTTTGCTCTCAAAGCTGCAGCCTTGAAATGGACACTGAACACTTTGGTGGTCTTTGAGGTGTCTACGCCGAAGGTGGGCAAAATATTCAGTATCCTGACATGGTTCAAGAAAATCACAAAGCTGGCATCGAAGCTTAACTTGAAACGGTCTTACAGACTGCTGTTCCTGTGATATTGTATGAAAACGAGACAAGTGTATTTTAAGGCTATTAAAAGACTTGAAAGTACATAAACACTCCTGGTATAGGCATGGAAAAGGTTGGCTTCTTGCATAGCTCCCATGTTTGAGTCTGTAATGTTTTAACAAATGACCTCTTTTGTCACACGAAAACACACAGTACTTACATGTCCACATTTTGCTTGTGGTTTTCTTGGAACCTGCAAAGTATATATAAAAAAAATCCACATTAGATAGGTTATATCTGGTTAACCACAAAGCAAACTGTATTTAAAATGAAAGATCGGTTTAGTTTTTTACAAACATTTTGTAAAGCTATCAAGCATGACAAGGCAGAACAGACTTATTTGTTAAGATATTTTAAGTAACTAATTATCTTGGCTAACACCATGTGGATTAGCATTAGCTTGCATTTTTTCAATATCTAACTTGAAATATTTTCCATCACATGCATGAAAAATATTGATTTGTATATATGTGTTAATACTTAACATACAAAAAGTAATGTGAAATGTTAAATAGTTCGCGCTGCATTTACTAAAACCCTTGAACGAACAATCTGGTGAAATAAATGGTTTCTGTGGTCATTCACATTTGTTAAACACAAACGCCATGCTGATGACCACGCGGTTGAACTTTCTTAATATCGAACTCTGAATATTATCAATTATGTGCATGAAAAAAGATCGAATTGTTAACTCTATTAAGTAAGTTAATAGAAGCCGTTTATGAAACTGCGCTGCATTTACAACACGAACAAAAATTAACCGGTGAACAAATGTTCAACAAGAACACAATCGAACGTTTCATCTATCATGTCCGTGCGTTTACATATATTAACCAAAAATAATTTAAATTAGTCAAAAAAAAGTTCACGCAAGCGTTGGTACAACAATGTGCAAGTCTGCACAGGCGAATTAAAAGTGATGAAACACACTGTGATGTAAATGCACCTTTAATTTATGTGTATTTAACTGTTAACTCTCATTTAACAGAGTTTTGTTGTGAAGTAAATGTTAAACGTAAAGAAATGCAACTCACCGTGCAGCAAACGTTCAAGCAGCCATGTTGTGTTCCGTTCTGTCTCGTTTTTCAGCCTGTTGCCATTGGCAACTGATTAAAATAAGCGTATGTACGTTAATTAAACTTAAACCAATAGGTAGAATAAGAAAATGCAGGAAAATCGTGCATTTAACTAAAAAAAGCTGGTAATACAGCAAAAGTGTAAGAGTTTATGTTTATTGTCCTTAATAATTTTGAATTGAAATAACTTCAGGGATAACAGTGTACTGTTAGTTGTCAGTGAGTATTTGTCGGGTTTACATTTATGTTCTTTACATGTGCTATTGCAAGTAAACACTGGAGGATTCAGTGATTTCTGTCTGTACCAGTAAATCTCTGTTATATTAAATTCACAGGTTATATTCACATCAGCTCCTAAAGTTACTGCTTTTTTTGTTAGACTCTTTGTGGCTTGAGACCACATCAACAGATCTATGAGAGAAACAAGTATTAGATATAAATAATAAGACATAAAAATGAAATAAACCCCATTTACCGATTCAATGAAATGTGATGTGATAAACTCACAGAAGTGAAGCTGTATGATCTTCATTGTCTGATCCAGATGAATATCTTCTATACTGTGATCATTTAAACATCTCTTACTGTGAGCGGAAACACTATGACTCCTCAAACACACAGACAAAAGAGGAAGTCAGAGCTGGGCTTCTCTGATTGGACTAACTAATTTTGCTAAATTATTGTTGAAGGTAATTGGTAGATATGTGACTGTACACAGAGTTGAGGAGTAACGAAATACATGTAACAGAAAGTCAACGGAATGGAAATACAAAGACAATTTTACTTATGAATGTGGAAAAAGGATGTTACATTACAGTGGAAATCTAATTTTGTTTACCTCTAACAAAATATCTCTTGGCAACAAAGGAAAACCTTGAAAAAGCATTTTAAAATAAGCTGTTCTAAGTCTTTGTTTAAATAAATACGATACTGTTAAGTGACTGACATTTAAGAACTGTACTGTTGAGTTCTCTTAAAAAATGTTTGCTTTGTGATTATGTGTTTAAATTATGCCCTTGCATGAAGGGGCAAAGTCACACAGTCTGTGACAGATAGATCATTAACGGCTGGTGGTAATACAGTACATCGGACAGGGCAACCAAATGCTCACGTATCATTCATCCATCTCAAATATGGCTTTTCATCTGAAAGATATTTGTAGTAGCAACTTTACCTGGCCGCTCAATCACCTAGAATTAACCTAGAAAAATTTGTGCTATTGAAGTATTTGTGCGGAGTGTGGAAGCTGAATAATGAAATGTTGTGCTTTTGTAAAATAATAAAAGCAAACAGGATGCACTTTCTGCCATCTCAGTTTTGGGGGTTTGAACTTGGAGCTCAAGCCGAGCCTTGGATTCGAGTCTTCATTGAGAACACCATTAGGACTGTTTGGGCAGGTAAACTTGGGAATTTTCAGATATAATAAATTATTTGCACCTCAGAGAGAGAGAGCAGTAAAAAAAAAATAAATGCAGTCACTGCTTTTGGAGGTGTCAAATTTCAGACGTCAAATTACCCATCCCATATGCAATGTTTTTGGTACGGTGAGGAATTTATTTGCAAAATGTGTTTCCATCTCACATTATTCGCATTAACCCTTTTATTTTTTTTATTATTTTTTTTTTTTCCCCGCTAAACCTTTGTGCAATATTTGAGATTTTTTTATTTTATTTTATTTATTATTTTTTTTTTTTTGCTGTTTCCTTCACTTGTTTCTGATGCAATACTTTCTTAAGGTGTTATTCTACTACCCACCATTACAGGGCACTGTTTATTTCTCATTGTTAAGTTTAAATACAGCTAGGTACTAGTAGAAAATAGAAAAAAAAAAATAAAAAATCCTGAAAATACTAAACTGTTCTATATGTATTTCAAAATGTGGCTTTTAACAGCAATTTTTAACAGTGGAGGAAATGAATAAGATATGGTTATGGTTTCAAAGCAAAGACACAAGTCATGAAGAACACTTGAGGGGGGGGGGAGAAAGAAAGAAGAAGAACTGCTACTTGATTTAAGAAAAAAAAAATCAAAATATCTCCGGCATATTGAAATTTAGTATACAACATCATCAATTTTAAGAGATTAAGCAAAACTGTTGGGAATATAGAAGGAATCCAGTGAAATATAGAAGGAACACATAGTTGTTTCCTATGGCAGAGGTAGATGTAAATTTAAACAAGAATAAAGAAATATATGAAAAAAAGAAACTGTAAATTATACAGAGAGAAATATATATAAAGACAATATATTTTTCATATTTACAGACATTCACAGATGTGGGTTGATGTGAGCTGATATTCAATTTGTCTGCAGATAAAGATAATTCCCTTCCTGCCACTAGAAATGTTTTTTTTTTTTTTTATTTATTTATTTTTTTAATTTACCAGATCACCTGCACCATCTGTAGAGAAGAGGTGTGATCAAACTTTCATGTTAGCTGTTTACATAGACCAGATTATTACTATAACATAATAAAGCACAAGCACACTTTTCAAGTAGGACACCCTTTAATTGCCCTGAAGTGGATCAGTGCTGTCCTCTGGTGGTTAATAACAGTATTATAGGCTACCATGTATGAGAAAAATGTTTGTGTTTTAAAAGCTTGTAATTTTCCAGCTCAAGACTGATCCCTTGTGGTCAGGAGGATGTGCTTTTGTTATGCTATGACAGTAACTTACCTTAAAATAGAAATAGATTTAAAAGTTTTTAATGAAAAACAGAATTTTGACTGCAGACTTTGTTAAATCTGAGCAAAGTTTGAGATCATGTTAAGAGTCATGTGAGATCACTGCAGTTTTTGTTTAAGACACTTAATAATTTAGTTTTTCATGTTCATGTTTCCTGTTTAAAGTTTTTGTTTCCTTGGTTACCTTGGTTGCTGATTATGTTATTTCTTCCATAACAACTCTCGGGAAGATTTTATCATGGTAATGTATATGACCATGTTATTTGGTCTGCTACACTGCTGCTGAATTGCTGCTGCTGTTGGTTATTGCTGTAGTTGTAGATTATTGCTGCTGCAAGCAAGTAAAGGAACTTGCTACTGCCAAAGCATATGGCAATATGGTGCTGTGAGTATTTAGGACATACTGCTGCTGCTCAAAAATAACCCCTCAGCAAAGCTGGAAGGAGAAACGAAACAGCTAAAATATGCATGCTGCTGTAAGCATGAAAGCACACTGCTGCTATACAATAAAATGCTTGTAATCATCCTTATAAAGGCAAAATAAAGAGACAAAACCCCCCAGAATAAGCAGATCTATTGCCAAGACATATGTACTGCTGCTCAAGAGCCATGAGACCGCGTGTTTGCTATCTATGTGAGCCTGGGCCAGCTTTGCCGAATGGCTTAACGCTAGTGGACTATTGCTGTGTGTACCTGATCGTTTGACCAGATAGATTAAACTAGTGACCTGAGTTAATGTGTTTCTGGGCTAGTGAAGCCCAGATAAGTTAACTAGTGGCTTAGCAATGTGAACCTGGGTGCTGTACCCTTAGGTTTATTTAATTAATGACCTAAATAACTATGTGTGTCTGAGCCAATAGCTCAAACTTACCTAGGTTGAAACGCGCACTATGTGTGTCTTTAACAAACAGGAATCACGCTGTAGACTGATAGATGAAGTAACCCGAGCAACCACCTGGCTCAGGCTCGGGTGGCCTGAGAAAATAGTTTTTTTTTTTTTTTTTTTTTTTTTTAAACTTTAATACTTTATTTTAATGCAGTGCGTGCTTTGCTGCAACTATGCTGTAATATTGTTGTTATAGCCATCTCATTTCACTATACACACTACTGCTATTTATATAAATTGTGAACAAATAAAATTTGAGACCTGAAATGCTATAAATGCTGCTGCTGAGAAATGTATTATTCTCAATGACTGGCTGCGGCTACTGCACGAAGAAAACAAAACTGCTGTAAACTCTGTTAATTAGACATACAAGTAGCTATGCAAGTTCTATTTTACACTATATAGTGTTGATGTCAACGTGAGCTGTTAGTGCCATTCACAATGTTGTAGTATGATTACTGTGCAAGCTGCTGCAGTTACAATATCTTAATCAGAATCTGCGAAGCATAATCTACTCCTGCTGCATGAAATCTGCTGTAAACCCTGTTAAATAATCAAAAGTCAAAAGTAATAAGATGCCTACTACACTTTAAGAGTTAATTTACCGTCTATTAGTTATCACTAAAGCGCTTTCTGGTGCCGTTGCTACAGCATATTAGCAATAACAATTTGACTTGCTATGCATGCTACTAATAAAATTATTATTTGTAACCTTGCATATGAATTTGCTATTTTGATATGGTTGTATATAGTATATGGTTGTATACTATATTGCTATATATGGTTATAACATTCGCAGACATTGCAATCTGAATAACTATGCATACTGCTACTACAGCTGCACAAAGAATTTAGCTTAGAATTGCTATAGCCCCTATTATTAAATAAACAATGCAATGAAATAATACTTATTTCGCTTTGGAGAGTTCACAAACCTGCTGTAAGCCTTATTAAATAAGCCAAGTAATAAAATGCCTATTTACCTACTTACTATCCATGTGTTCTAATCAAATGTCAACCAACTAAGGTACTTCCTATTGCCGCTGCTAAATTGGAAACATAATAATTGGTTTGCTATGCAGACGCTGCTAATATTATTTGTTGCATCACATCTGAATTTGCTATACATGCTCCTGCTTTTAAAATTCACTAAATTTAATCTAAATATTCACTTCAATTCAAATTTATTTGTTAAGCGCTTTTCACAATACATATTGTTGCAAAGCAACTTTACAGCAAATGAAAGTTTTACAATACATTTAGTAGTAGCTTACTAGTGGTGACTACGTCAAGTTGATGTACATATGGCAGAGATGTATGGTAAATATCAATTAATGATGTAATCAAACAGACAAAGAACACTAAAAAATAGCTAAACATACTGCTGACAACTGCACAAAAGTACTTAGAATTGCTTTAAGTCTCTTTATTAAGCAAGCAAACGCAATCAATAATGCCCATTTCACTTTGAAGAGTTTGCAGAAGTACTGTAGCCCTGTTAAACAGCAAAAGTAATAAGATACCCATTTCACATTACTTACCCCATGCGATTCACAGAAATTTCATACAACTAAAAGTACTATATGCTGTCACTGCTATATTAGAAACAATGATAATCTAACTCGCTAAGCATGCCGCTGCTAAGGTTATTTAGCATTGCATCTGAAACTGCTCTGCATGCTGCCGCTGTTAAAATTAGCCAACACTGTGAACTAAACAGCTATACACAAGTACTAAGAATAACTATAAGGCCCTTTATTAAATAGCTAACACAATGAAGTCTGAGTCTGCAGAATCTGCTGTAAACCCTATTGGATAAGCAAGTAATAAAATGCCTAATTTTGCTTAGAGAGTTCACTGACCATCCATGCGAAATCACTGAAATTTAATCAGACCAAGTACTTTTAACTACTGCTGCTATATTAGCAAAATAATAATTAGTTTGCCAAGTATGCTGCTGCTAATATTATTTCTAACATTGCATCTGAATCTGCTATGCATTCTGCTGCTATAAGAATTGCTAAGCATACTGCTGCTACAGCTGCACAAAGTACTTAGAATTGCTATAAGCCTCTTTACTAAACAGCAAACAATCAAAATAAAGCCTATTTCGCTTAAGAGTTAAGTTATTATTTTCTTTTTAGCACTACCTGCTGCCGCTGCTATATTATCGATAATAATTTGGCTTGCTAAGCATGCTACTGCTATTTCTAACATTGCATCTGAATAGCTATGCATACTGCTGCTACAGCTGTACAGGTACTTATGATTGCTATAGCCCCTTTATAAATAAACAAAATGCTAATAATTCCTACTCACTTAAAGAGTTCACGTAACATCCATGTTTAGCCAATGCAACTTCAACTATGGTTTACCTACTGCTGCTACTAATATATTATTTAATTGCCATGCATGCAGCTATTAATAATTTGCTAATAAAGCAATCTGAATTTCTATGGATACTGCTGCTACACAAAAAGTACTAGAATTGTTGTGAGCACAGCTGAACAGACAAATAAGAAAATTCCAAGTTTAAAAGTGCCCTACTATTATGCTGCATTGTAAATGGGCTACTAAACTGAACCAGTTATTACTGGTAATAGTATCCTTATATTTTAAACGAACTACTGATTCATTATCTTTAAACTACCACTAAACATGACTTTCATAATAAACAGTGCACTATGACTGAACCAAATGTAACGAGTGAAATAGATTTTGGTTGTTCATTTCCTCACCTATATTTTTAGTTGCTAAAATAGTCTGCACATTTATAGCCCTTAGTTTCAGTTGTTATTAGTCATTTCTTGTTGCTTTAAAGCATGGTGTTCTGTTCAATTCGTTATTTTTGCTGCTGTTCTGGATTTTTAGGGGTTCGAGCATGCAGTGCTGAAACCCTATTGTAATTGTAAGGATTTTTTTTATTATTATTCTTCCCTAGAACTGATCGTGCAGCCCAAACCGTAAGGTCTAGAGAGCTGAAACTTGGTCAGATGATAGTAGTCACCCTCGCTACTCAGGCGCAAAGAACCGGCCCAATCGGCCTATAGGTGGTGCTACAGTGATCAAAAATGCAAAAATGCTCATAGCTCCTAGACCGTTTGTCATAGACTCAAAAAAAGATTAGATTAGATTTCTGGAATCCTTGGGTCAAGGCGATAAAAAGCCAAAAAAATCAGATTCGCTCTACGGGGCCCGGTTTTTCCGCCATTTTGAAGTAAATTCAAAACCTACTTTTGCGAACTAGTTCTAGGTTTTTCGCCCGATTGGAACCAAACCACTGCAGAAATATTCTCTGGACAGTGAATATCAATAATTATCAAAAAAAAGTTAAATTTTGACTCATCGTTGCGAAAGGGCCCCAAAAAGTTTGTCAGGTGGGGGGCCATTTTTACCAAAATGGCTATAACTCATGAACCAAATGAGATATCTTCACCAAACTTGGTACACATGTGTATAAGCTCAATCTTTGGTCAAATAAAAAAAATTACACAGCTCTGCCACTTGGTGGCGCTATAAGCCTGAAAAAACATGAAAATGACTATAACTATGCAATAGTTGGTCCGATCGACCTGAAAATTGGTATGCAGTGTCTCTGTCCAATGTGGCATAAGGGTCTATGAGGACATTGGCGTATCTCAAAAAACATGGCCGCCATCGACCAACGAAGTTTGAGCACCTATTAGACAAGGTTAACGGAGGCCGATCGGAACGAAACTCACTGGGCATGTTCGACTCATGGCCCTAAAGGTCTGTAAGAATTTTGAAAGAAATCGGCCACTAGTTGGCGGTAACGAGTTTTTTGGCTCTGTAATCACGTGGTGTTTCACACATCCACACAATATGCATATCATTGGATAGATCTCCACATGCTGAGCGACTTTGCCTCAAGAACCATTGCTGTCAATCAAACCGTTCATTAATTATTCACAAATATGTGAAAAACCTACTTTTGCGAACTAGTCCTAGGTTTTTCGCACAATCTCGATCAGACCACTGCAGCGCAGTTCTCCAGACTCTCTAGATCAATAATTATCAAAAAAATGTTGAATTTTGTTCTTTGGGTAGCTATAACGGGGTCATTTAGAAAAGGGGCGTGGCCACATATACCCAAAAGCCTATAAAACCTAAACAAAAATTCAAAACTTTACAAACGTTGGAGAAAACATGTGTGAGATGACTCTTAACAAACATGTAAAATTTCATGGAGATCGGACCATAGTTGGTGCTATGACAGTTAAAAAGGCTTCAAAAACACGAAATTTCAAAAGTAAATTGTCTTAAATTGCTATAACATGCTCATATAATCACAGAAACACTAGAACTTCACACCATATGATAGATCTCCTCATGCTGAGCAACTTTGCCTCAAGTACGATTGCTGTCAATCAAGTCGTTTATTAAATATTCACAAATATGTGAAAAAGCTACTTTTGCGAACTAGTCCTAGGTTATTCGCTCAATCTTGATCAAACCACTGCAAGACAGTTCTCCACACTCCCTAGATCAATAATTATCAAAAAAAAGTTAAACTTTTGACTCATGGTCGCAAAGGGGCGCCAAAACGTTCGAAAGAGGCGGGGCCACTTTTACTAAAATGGTTATAACTTTTGAACAGAATGACATATCCTCACCAAACTCAGAACGCATGTGTAAAATCTCAATCTGTGCTGAAATACAAAACATTGCGGAGCTTGACCACTTGGTGGCGCTATAAGCCTGAAAAAACATGAAAATGACTATAACTATGCAATCGTTAGTCCAATCGACTTAAAAATTGGTATGCAGTGTCTCTGTCCAATGTGCCACAAGAGTCTATGAGGACATTGGTGTATCTCGAAAAACATGGCCGCCATTGGCCAATTAAATTTAAGCACCCATTAGACAAGGTTAACGGAGGCCGATCAGAACGAAACTCACTGGGCATGTTCGACTCATGGCCCTAAAGGTCTGTAAGAATTTTGAAAGAAATCGGGCACTAGTCGGCGCTAACGAGTTTTATGGCTCTGTAATCACGTGGTGTTTCACACATCCATGCAATATACATATCATTTGATAGATCTCCTCATGAAGAACAATTTTGCCTCAAGAACCATTGCTGTCAACCAAATCGTTCATTAATTATTCACAAATATGTGAAAAACCTACTTTTGCGAACTAGTCCTAGGTTTTTTGCTCAATCTCGATCAAACTACTGCAGTAATATTCTCTGGACTCTCTAGATCAATAATTATCAAAAAAATGTTGAATTTTGTCCGTCGGTTAGCTATAACGGGGTCATATCCACATATACCCCAAAGCCTATAAAACCAAAACGAAAACGCAAAACTTTACGAAAATTGGGGAAAACATGTGGCAGATGATTCTTAACAAGTATGCAAAGTTTCATGGAGATCAGACCATAGGTGGCGCTATAACAGTTAAAAAGGCTTTAAAAACAAGATTTCTATGGTAAATGGCTTCAAATTGTTAAAAAATGCTCATCTATTCACACAAACACTAGATCTTACACTTACATCTATATGATATATCCCCTCATTCTGAACATCTTTGCATACCACCTCAAAGGCCTTATATGCTCGAACCCCGGTAATTGCTGCTTGCAGCTATATTTATTTATTTGTTATTTCACTGATTTTCTCTGATTGTATTAACTCATATTTATTGTTTCATATAATGTAATAAAATGTGTTTTGGTTGAGTCTTGAGGTTGTTCAAAGTAGTTGGAGCAACTTAAATACATTTTTAAGTTGATTACTCAAACAATGCCAGAAATTATTAAGTTCTCCTTATGTATTTGTTTGTTTATCCATTTATTATTGATCTAACAGTTCACCCAAAAATACTTTGACAAATGCGTTGGTTAAACTTTAAATCACTTGTCTGTATGCATGCAAAGTTTTATGTTTGTGTCATCTATCAAGTGACCAAATGAGTGGAATATTTATTTTGCACAAAACCATTGTTACAACCACAAAAAAGAAGAGCTGCGCAGAAGTTTTAATAAGTAAGAACCAAATTATTCAAAACAATTAACATGCAACCCCCCCCCCCCCCCCCCCAATAGTTCTTGAATGAATAATATTTTATACAGTTTTCACTGGCTGTAGAACAGAGTAGTTGGTCTCATCCTGGCAAGGTCTGTTTCTACTTCAGCACTTGGTGAAATAAACTTCAGTATACTGAAAAAGGACAATATTACAAATAAAAATAACGTACAGTCAGCCATTATCAGAAAACAAACTCTAACAGGATGAACAGATCTAAATCTGAAATAAATAAATAAATAAATAAATAAATAAAATTATCTTACTTGTGGATCATTTGTGTTTTGAGCTTCTGTGGTACATTGAGGTTTCTCCGAAGTATCTTTAGATCTTCTAGTTGAATCAAGACAGTCTTTCACCAAACCTGAAACAGCTCTGAATTAAACATCACTGTAACACTAAAACTTTTTGACAGTTTATCTCCTTCAATGATACTGTAACTTGGTGATAAAAATACACACCTATTATTGCAATGATCAAAAGCACATTGAGCAGAACAGATGTGATGATCATAACAGTCCATTGTGTCTGGTGTTGTTTACAATCATGTGATTCTGTCTGATTACTGTCGACTGAGTCTGTAAAACATTTCTAATGCCTTCAATCTTTATTTAATTTCAGTCTTTAAAATAACAAAGAATAAGCATGAATGAGCATAACTTACCAGTGATGTAGATTTTGGTGCCGTTGCTGAATGTTTGTGGTTCACTAGTTTTGACACAATAATAAACTCCTAATTCATCAGCGCTGATATTTCTGATGCTCAGACTACTGTTAGTTGTCAGTGAGTATTTGTCGGGTTTACATTTATGTTCTTTACATGTGCTATTGCAAGTAAACACTGGAGGATTCAGTGATTTCTGTCTGTACCAGTAAATCTCTGTTATATTAAATTCACAGGTTATATTCACATCAGCTCCTAAAGTTACTGCTTTTTTTGTTAGACTCTTTGTGGCTTGAGACCACATCAACAGATCTATGAGAGAAACAAGTATTAGATATAAATAATAAGACATAAAAATGAAATAAACCCCATTTACTGATTCAATGAAATGTGATGTGATAAACTCACAGAAGTGAAGCTGTATGATCTTCATTGTCTGATCCAGATGAATATCTTCTATACTGTGATCATTTAAACATCTCTTACTGTGAGCGGAAACACTATGACTCCTCAAACACACAGACAAAAGAGGAAGTCAGAGCTGGGCTTCTCTGATTGGACTAACTAATTTTGCTAAATTATTGTTGAAGGTAATTGGTAGATATGTGACTGTACACAGAGTTGAGGAGTAACGAAATACATGTAACAGAAAGTCAACGGAATGGAAATACAAAGACAATTTTACTTATGAATGTGGAAAAAGGATGTTACATTACAGTGGAAATCTAATTTTGTTTACCTCTAACAAAATATCTCTTGGCAACAAAGGAAAACCTTGAAAAAGCATTTTAAAATAAGCTGTTCTAAGTCTTTGTTTAAATAAATACGATACTGTTAAGTGACTGACATTTAAGAACTGTACTGTTGAGTTCTCTTAAAAAATGTTTGCTTTGTGATTATGTGTTTAAATTATGCCCTTGCATGAAGGGGCAAAGTCACACAGTCTGTGACAGATAGATCATTAACGGCTGGTGGTAATACAGTACATCGGACAGGGCAACCAAATGCTCACGTATCATTCATCCATCTCAAATATGGCTTTTCATCTGAAAGATATTTGTAGTAGCAACTTTACCTGGCCGCTCAATCACCTAGAATTAACCTAGAAAAATTTGTGCTATTGAAGTATTTGTGCGGAGTGTGGAAGCTGAATAATGAAATGTTGTGCTTTTGTAAAATAATAAAAGCAAACAGGATGCACTTTCTGCCATCTCAGTTTTGGGGGTTTGAACTTGGAGCTCAAGCCGAGCCTTGGATTCGAGTCTTCATTGAGAACACCATCAGGACTGTTTGGGCAGGTAAACTTGGGAATTTTCAGATATAATAAATTATTTGCACCTCAGAGAGAGAGAGCAGTAAAAAAAAAATAAATGCAGTCACTGCTTTTGGAGGTGTCAAATTTCAGACGTCAAATTACCCATCCCATATGCAATGTTTTTGGTACGGTGAGGAATTTATTTGCAAAATGTGTTTCCATCTCACATTATTCGCATTAACCCTTTTATTTTTTTATTATTTTTTTTTTTTCCCCGCTAAACCTTTGTGCAATATTTGAGATTTTTTTATTTTATTTTATTTATTATTTTTTTTTTTTGCTGTTTCCTTCACTTGTTTCTGATGCAATACTTTCTTAAGGTGTTATTCTACTACCCACCATTACAGGGCACTGTTTATTTCTCATTGTTAAGTTTAAATACAGCTAGGTACTAGTAGAAAATAGAAAAAAAAAAAATAAAAAATCCTGAAAATACTAAACTGTTCTATATGTATTTCAAAATGTGGCTTTTAACAGCAATTTTTAACAGTGGAGGAAATGAATAAGATATGGTTATGGTTTCAAAGCAAAGACACAAGTCATGAAGAACACTTGAGGGGGGGGGGGGGAGAAAGAAAGAAGAAGAACTGCTACTTGATTTAAGAAAAAAAAATCAAAATATCTCCGGCATATTGAAATTTAGTATACAACATCATCAATTTTAAGAGATTAAGCAAAACTGTTGGGAATATAGAAGGAATCCAGTGAAATATAGAAGGAACACATAGTTGTTTCCTATGGCAGAGGTAGATGTAAATTTAAACAAGAATAAAGAAATATATAAAAAAAAGAAACTGTATATTATACAGAGAGAAATATATATAAAGACAATATATTTTTCATATTTACAGACATTCACAGATGTGGGTTGATGTGAGCTGATATTCAATTTGTCTGCAGATAAAGATAATTCCCTTCCTGCCACTAGAAATGTTTTTTTTTTTTTTTATTTATTTATTTTTTTAATTTACCAGATCACCTGCACCATCTGTAGAGAAGAGGTGTGATCAAACTTTCATGTTAGCTGTTTACATAGACCAGATTATTACTATAACATAATAAAGCACAAGCACACTTTTCAAGTAGGACACCCTTTAATTGCCCTGAAGTGGATCAGTGCTGTCCTCTGGTGGTTAATAACAGTATTATAGGCTACCATGTATGAGAAAAATGTTTGTGTTTTAAAAGCTTGTAATTTTCCAGCTCAAGACTGATCCCTTGTGGTCAGGAGGATGTGCTTTTGTTATGCTATGACAGTAACTTACCTTAAAATAGAAATAGATTTAAAAGTTTTTAATGAAAAACAGAATTTTGACTGCAGACTTTGTTAAATCTGAGCAAAGTTTGAGATCATGTTAAGAGTCATGTGAGATCACTGCAGTTTTTGTTTAAGACACTTAATAATTTAGTTTTTCATGTTCATGTTTCCTGTTTAAAGTTTTTGTTTCCTTGGTTACCTTGGTTGCTGATTATGTTATTTCTTCCATAACAACTCTCGGGAAGATTTTATCATGGTAATGTATATGACCATGTTATTTGGTCTGCTACACTGCTGCTGAATTGCTGCTGCTGTTGGTTATTGCTGTAGTTGTAGATTATTGCTGCTGCAAGCAAGTAAAGGAACTTGCTACTGCCAAAGCATATGGCAATATGGTGCTGTGAGTATTTAGGACATACTGCTGCTGCTCAAAAATAACCCCTCAGCAAAGCTGGAAGGAGAAACGAAACAGCTAAAATATGCATGCTGCTGTAAGCATGAAAGCACACTGCTGCTATACAATAAAATGCTTGTAATCATCCTTATAAAGGCAAAATAAAGAGACAAAACCCCCCAGAATAAGCAGATCTATTGCCAAGACATATGTACTGCTGCTGCTCCAAAGAGCCATGAGGCCGCGTGTTTGCTATCTATGTGAGCCTGGGCCAGCTTTGCCGAATGGCTTAACGCTAGTGGACTATTGCTGTGTGTACCTGATCGTTTGACCAGATAGATTAAACTAGTGACCTGAGTTAATGTGTTTCTGGGCTAGTGAAGCCCAGATAAGTTAACTAGTGGCTTAGCAATGTGAACCTGGGTGCTGTACCCTTAGGTTTATTTAATTAATGACCTAAATAACTATGTGTGTCTGAGCCAATAGCTCAAACTTACCTAGGTTGAAACGCGCACTATGTGTGTCTTTAACAAACAGGAATCACGCTGTAGACTGATAGATGAAGTAACCCCCAGCAACCACCTGGCTCAGGCTCGGGTGGCCTGAGAAAATAGTTTTTTTTTTTTTTTTTTTTTTTTTTTAAACTTTAATACTTTATTTTAATGCAGTGCGTGCTTTGCTGCAACTATGCTGTAATATTGTTGTTATAGCCATCTCATTTCACTATACACACTACTGCTATTTATATAAATTGTGAACAAATAAAATTTGAGACCTGAAATGCTATAAATGCTGCTGCTGAGAAATGTATTATTCTCAATGACTGGCTGCGGCTACTGCACGAAGAAAACAAAACTGCTGTAAACTCTGTTAATTAGACATACAAGTAGCTATGCAAGTTCTATTTTACACTATATAGTGTTGATGTCAACGTGAGCTGTTAGTGCCATTCACAATGTTGTAGTATGATTACTGTGCAAGCTGCTGCAGTTACAATATCTTAATCAGAATCTGCGAAGCATAATCTACTCCTGCTGCATGAAATCTGCTGTAAACCCTGTTAAATAATCAAAAGTCAAAAGTAATAAGATGCCTACTACACTTTAAGAGTTAATTTACCGTCTATTAGTTATCACTAAAGCGCTTTCTGGTGCCGTTGCTACAGCATATTAGCAATAACAATTTGACTTGCTATGCATGCTACTAATAAAATTATTATTTGTAACCTTGCATATGAATTTGCTATTTTGATATGGTTGTATATAGTATATGGTTGTATACTATATTGCTATATATGGTTATAACATTCGCAGACATTGCAATCTGAATAACTATGCATACTGCTACTACAGCTGCACAAAGAATTTAGCTTAGAATTGCTATAGCCCCTATTATTAAATAAACAATGCAATGAAATAATACTTATTTCGCTTTGGAGAGTTCACAAACCTGCTGTAAGCCTTATTAAATAAGCCAAGTAATAAAATGCCTATTTACGTACTTACTATCCATGTGTTCTAATCAAATGTCAACCAACTAAGGTACTTCCTATTGCCGCTGCTAAATTGGAAACATAATAATTGGTTTGCTATGCAGACGCTGCTAATATTATTTGTTGGATCACATCTGAATTTGCTATACATGCTCCTGCTTTTAAAATTCACTAAATTTAATCTAAATATTCACTTCAATTCAAATTTATTTGTTAAGCGCTTTTCACAATACATATTGTTGCAAAGCAACTTTACAGCAAATGAAAGTTTTACAGTACATTTAGTCGTAGCTTACTAGTGGTGACTATGTCAAGTTGATGTACATATGGCAGAGATGTATGGTAAATATCAATTAATGATGTAATCAAACAGACAAAGAACACTAAAAAATAGCTAAACATACTGCTGACAACTGCACAAAAGTACTTAGAATTGCTATAAGCCTCTTTATTAAGCAAGCAAACGCAATCAATAATGCCCATTTCACTTTGAAGAGTTTGCAGAAGTACTGTAGCCCTGTTAAACAGCAAAAGTAATAAAATACCTATTTCACATTACTTACCCCATGCGATTCACAGAAATTTCATACAACTAAAAGTACTATATGCTGTCACTGCTATATTAGAAACAATGATAATCTAACTCGCTAAGCATGCCACTGCTAAGGTTATTTAGCATTGCATCTGAAACTGCTCTGCATGCTGCCACAGTTAAAATTAGCCAACACTGTGAACTAAACAGCTATACACAAGTACTAAGAATAGCTATAAGGCCCTTTATTAAATAGCTAACACAATGAAGTCTGAGTCTGCAGAATCTGCTGTAAACCCTATTGGATAAGCAAGTAAAAAATGCCTAATTTTGCTTAGAGAGTTCACTGACCATCCATGCGAAATCGCTGAAATTTAATCAGACCAAGTACTTTTAACTACTGCTGCTATATTAGCAAAATAATAATTAGTTTGCCAAGTATGCTGCTGCTAATATTATTTCTAACGCTGCATCTGAATCTGCTATGCATTCTGCTGCTATAAGAATCGCTAAGCATACTGCTGCTACAGCTGCACAAAGTACTTAGAATTGCTATAAGCCTCTTTACTAAACAGCAAACAATCAAAATAAAGCCTATTTCGCTTAAGAGTTAAGTTATTATTTTCTTTTTAGCACTACCTGCTGCCGCTGCTATATTATCGATAATAATTTGGCTTGCTAAGCATGCTACTGCTATTTCTAACATTGCATCTGAATAGCTATGCATACTGCTGCTACAGCTGTACAGGTACTTATGATTGCTATAGCCCCTTTATAAATAAACAAAATGCTAATAATTCCTACTCACTTAAAGAGTTCACGTAACATCCATGTTTAGCCAATGAAACTTCAACTATGGTTTACCTACTGCTGCTACTAATATATTATTTAATTGCCATGCATGCAGCTATTAATAATTTGCTAATAAAGCAATCTGAATTTCTATGGATACTGCTGCTACACAAAAAGTACTAGAATTGTTGTGAGCACAGCTGAACAGACAAATAAGAAAATTCCAAGTTTAAAAGTGCCCTACTATTATGCTGCATTGTAAATGGGCTACTAAACTGAACCAGTTATTACTGGTAATAGTATCCTTATATTTTAAACGAATTACTGATTCATTATCTTTAAACTACCACTAAACATGACTTTCATAATAAACACTGCACTATGAATGAACCAAATGTAACGAGTGAAATAGAGATGTGGCCCCTTTAAGAGTGAGCGCTCCTTTCTGAAGTGGATTGCAATGCGCCACGAGTACACATATAATAAAAGCGGGTATTTATTTTGCTCAATTAAGTTGTTCTGGTTCAAGAAGTAGCCTGACGACAACAGGACGTTTAAGAAATACCACAATACAGGTTCGCCTTGACTTAAAACTATAAAAAGACTGTGAATGCCACTGCGGCCGATCCCAGTGTGGCGTGCATCCTCTGAAATCAACCCGTTCGCACTTAATATAGATGAGAATGCCCAAGATAATATTAAGACATAAATGTTTTGGGCAAATAGGGTAATCCCCTTTACTTTACTGTTTCACTAGGCGATGTATTTTCACAAACATGAACTATTAGCAGCTGCTGCTGTTATATGAACACAACATGCTTACTAATTAACGTCACTTCTCTCGTGAACAACTTGGGCATAGTTTTAGAAATGTGAGCTGACTAACGCAATAAAGCCCTAAAATAAGAGTGAGAATGTTTACTCATTTAGCTGAGTTTCAGAGGAACTCAAAGCGTGCTGCTGCAAAAGGCTCAAGTGAATGCCAACCAGTCTTTTAAAAGGTAAAGGTTCAAACGCATTGGCTGCGTGTGTGACGTGAACCAATCAGCTTGTGCCAAGTGGTATAAGGCTGTGAATATCATCAGTTACGTTGACGCCTATCAACCTATGCTATCTAGAGTTTCATGGAAGAGCTAGGCATTTTCTTTTTTTTTTTTTTTTTTGAGATTGCATATTCACTTACCTGTGTATTACAGCTGATTGGCTGCTTTGACTGGTCTTCCAGACTGGTTTTGAAGTAGTTTAAAGTGGTTTTGGCCAATTTTTAGCTGGTCAGGCTAGTCTTAGATGGTCAAGCTGGGAGACCTGTTAAAAGACCAATCATGCTTAAACCAGCTATTTTCAGCTTAAAGCAGCTAAGTCTAGACAACCAGACTAGGCTAGATTTATCTGGTTTTTAGCTAAATCAACTGGTTTTAGCTGGTTTAAACATGCTGATCATGCTAACAACATGCTAGCAACATTCTAAAAATATGCTAATCATGTTTCAAGCACGATTACCATGTTACTAGCATGATTTTAGCATGATTAGCAAGTTACTAGGTAGGTAGGTCAACATGCCCTTGTTCCAACAAACCTGATGGTAGAGTTCTAGAAAGTCTTCTATAAATTCCTACTGTGGCTGGCCTGCTTGATAATTACAGACAGGTGTGTTTGATCACAGTTTGATCTGAACTCTGCAGGTAGGTAGATCTCTAGGAAGATCAGGCACCCATGCATTGTAGTATGGTTTTCTGATCTCCAGTGGTTTGCCTGGATTCTCGAAATACTGCTTCAAGTATCCTCTAATCTGCTTTCATTGAACCACATCATAACTTAGGCCCAGGACTCCCTCAACCCATCAATCCATCGGCTTCACCATAGGTCTTCACTCTTTCAGCTCCATTTTTGTCTGTCAGCCCTTCAGCTCCACTGGCATTCCTCATCCTTACCATCTCAGCCTAGGTTTGTTGTCCCCTTGACTCCACTGTGACCTTCCAGGCCTGTGGCTATAGCTGGACCCTCCAGTCCTTTGGCTCTGCCGTCATCCTTGCTCCCACTGGTTCTGCCTCAGTCCTCTAAGCCTCCAGCTCTGACTTCACCTTGGTCTTCCAGCTTCACAGCTTCGACCTGGGTACAGTGTCTGCAGCTCGAATATGGGCCTCCATCCAGCTCCATCTCAATCTCCTTCTCCACCAGCTCCTCTTTGCTGTCCCACTCACCAAGTACCCCACCAATCAGGTTTTCGTCCCCTGGGTCTTTGTTCACTTTCCCAACCCTGTATGGCTTTCATCACCTTCTCTCTCGACGTCATCCATTTTGTTTTTATTTTCATATCTCCTGTTTTTAGTTCCTGTTTTCTTGGTTAGCTTAGTTTCTGATGATGTTTCTATGCTTATTTTATCACCTGTGGTCTTGCTTCGTGGCTAGTTTAGTCTATATCACGGGTTCTCAACTCTGGCCCACGAGATCCATTTCCTGCAGAGTTTAGCTCCAACCTTGATCAAACTCACCTGCCTGTACCTTTCTAGTGATCCTAAAGACCTTGATTAACTTGTTCAGGTGTGTTTGATTAGGGTTGGAGCTGAACTCTGCAGGAAAGTGGATCTCACAGGCCAGAGTTGAAAACCCCGGTCTATATTTATAGCTCTTGGTTTCAGCTGTTGTTATCTATTCTTGTTACTTTATAGCGTGGTTGCCTGTTCTCCAGCATTTTGCTTGTACTGTGTTTTGTTTTCATTTAACAAAGACAGCCTGCTGCAAATAGATTTTGGTTGAGATTGGTTGCGTCTTGAGGCTGTTTAAAGTAGTTGGAGCAACTTAAATATATATTTTAAGTTGATTACTCATGCCTTAGTAAACGTTTAAACCACTTGTCTACATGCATGCAAAGTTTTATGTTTGTGTCATCTATCAAGGGACCGAACCAGTGGAACATTTATTTTGCAGAAAACCACAGTTTCAACCACAAAAAAAAGAAGAGTTGTGCAGAAGTTACAAGTTTTAATAAGTAAGAACAAAATTATTCAAAACAATTAACATGCAAGCCCCCTCCTATCTATTTACTATATTTATAAAGCTTTGATCATGTGATTTCCACTCCAGCTTTATGCCAAATTTCTGCAAGATGAAGTAGCACAAAACTACACAAGTCTCTAACATGTGTGAAAAACCTCACTATGTTAATTAGTCATTTATGTTAATTCTCACTGCTAGCATGAACATCTCAGCACAAAAAATATTACAATTTTCAAAAAGGATAGGGATAATAATTCTTGAATGAATAATATTTCATACAGTTTTTACTGGCTGTAGAACAGAGTAGGTGGTCTCGTCCTCACATGGTCTGTTTCTACTTTGGCGCCTGGTGAAGTGAACTTCAGCATACTGAAAAACAATAATGTACAGTCAGCCGTTATTAGAAAATAAACCCTGACAGGATGATCAGGATTGGAATATGATGCGTCATAAAATTATCTTACTTGTGGATCATTTGTGTTTTGAGCTGCTGTGGTACATTGAAGTTTCTCTGAAGTATCTGTAGATCTTCTAGTTGCATCAAGACAGCACTTCACCAAACCTGAAACAGCTCTGAATTAAACATCACTGTAACACTCTAACATTTTTTGACAGTTTATCTCCTTCAATGATACTGTAACTTAGTGAAAAGAAAAAAAAAAAAAAAAAATTACGCACCTATTATTGCAACGATCAAAAGCACATTGAGCAGAACAGATGTGATGATCATAACAGTCCATTGTGTCTGGTGTTGTGTACAATTATTTGATTCTGTCTGATTACTGTCAACTGAGTCTGTAAAACATTTCTAATGCCTTCAATCTTTATTTAATTTCAGTCTTTAAAATAACAAAGAATAAGCATGAATGAGCATAACTTACCAGTGATGTAGATTTTGGTGCCGTTGCTGAATGTTTGTGGTTCACTAGTTTTGACACAATAATAAACTCCTAATTCATCAGCGCTGATATTTCTGATGCTCAGACTACTGTTAGTTGTCAGTGAGTATTTGTCGGGTTTACATTTATGTTCTTTACATGTGCTATTGCAAGTAAACACTGGAGGATTCAGTGATTTCTGTCTGTACCAGTAAATCTCTGTTATATTAAATTCACAGGTTATATTCACATCAGCTCCTAAAGTTACTGCTTTTTTTGTTAGACTCTTTGTGGCTTGAGACCACATCAACAGATCTATGAGAGAAACAACAAGTATTAGATATAAATAATAAGACATAAAAATGAAATAAACCCCATTTACTGATTCAATGAAATGTGATGTGATAAACTCACAGAAGTGAAGCTGTATGATCTTCATTGTCTGATCCAGATGAATATCTTCAATACTGTGATCATTTAAACATCTCTAACTGTGAGCGGAAACACTTTGATATATCAAACACACAGACAAAAGAGGAAGTCAGAGCTGGGCTTCTCTGATTGGACTAACTAATTTGGCTAAATTATTGTTGAAGGTAATTGGTAGATATGTGACTGTACACAGAGTTGAGGAGTAACGAAATACGTGTAACAGAAAGTCAACGGAATGGAAATACAAAGACAATTTTATTTATGAATGTGGAAAAAGGATGTTACATTACAGTGGAAATCTAATTTTGTTCACCTATAACAAAATATATCTTGGCAGCAAAGGAAAACCTTGAAAAAGCATTTTAAAGTAAGTTGTTCTAAGTCTTTGTTTTAATAAGGATGATACTGTTAAGTGACTGACATTAAAAAACTGTACTGTTGAGTTCTCTTCAAAAATGTTTGCTTTGTGATTATGTGTTTAAATTATGCCCTTGCAGGAAGTGGCGAAGTCACGCAGTCTGTGACGGACAGATCATAACAAAATATCTCTTGGCAGCAAAGGAAAACCTAACCTTGAAAAGCATTTTAAAGTAAGCTGTTCTAAGTCTTTGTTTTAATAAATACGAAACTGTTAAGTGAGTGACTTTAAAGAACTGTATGATAGGAAACGACTTACTGATGACACAGCTTAATGCTCAATGCTCCCATGTATATAATTTAGCCAAAATCAAAATATCATTGACCACATACTCAAATCAAGGGTTGTGAGAAAATCTGTATTGCAGTTTGGGAATCCCTCCAGCAGGTGCTGTCAAAGGACATGTGAAATAACAGTTGAGCATAAAATGATGCACCTCACAAATACTACTGTATTGCTATTAAAATATTGCACATTATTACTAACAAATCATTGCAATCGTTCATGCTCCACCTCTAAAACAACTTTTCTTGTTGACAATAATGCAAGTGGTGAAAAGACAACTCTTTAAAACAAACTCTGCACAAAAATACTACCCAAATTATATTGTGTGCTCAAAAAAAGTGACTGAAATTCATGTCAAATTTTATGCAGGGTAGGTAACCAGTGAGAAAACACTCCAAATTCATGTAACAATTACAACTTTCCAATTAATGTTAAAAACATGTATCAGTTTGTGCAAATCTGAATTGAGAACACCATAGCATTTTTTAATACATCACTTTATTTTTTGTCACAAAAATAAATACTTAATGAAGATAACACAAAATAAAGACAGTGTGACCAAATGACTTTATGAGATAAGCTCCTTCATGGTACTTATTTTATTTTAGTTATTTTACAGTAGCATCCTGGTACAAAACACTACAGAAATTAAATAAGATGTAAACAAAACACTGCATAACCTGTGTTTTAAATTGTGTCTGAGTCTTGTAATTTTGTTCATATGACCATTGCAATGTAAAAAGCTGTGAAAGAGCATTGAGTTTGGGATTGTGTCTGAAAGGCCGCTTTCAGTGTATGCAGTTTGTGTGTGTGTCAGTCAGGTACAGTGAGTGTATTTTTCTTCATCGTTGAAATGTTTCAAAAACTGCACTTACATTTTATCTACATCTGCGGTGAATTGCCTATGTTCCTTTACTGTAACTGTCATATTGTAATAGTAAATCTAACGTACAAGCAAACCAAACAAATGTAACAGCGAATACAATAGCCTATTAAAAGCACACTAATGGCAAAAACACTGATGAAAATTGACATTAAAAAAACGATATGACACAGTCAAGGTGGAGACGTTTCAAGTTTGGTAAAAATACCTGAGTAGATGACTCTCATTAAAACAAATCAACAGCATCAAAGGTATTGGTAGATACTCAAAGCTGCGGCATTGACATGAAAAAGTGTTAGTTATGGTTCAGAATAATAAAATACTAAAGAATGCAATAGCTCCAGTTCATGGCCCCTAATAATACAAACTCAACATGTCTTCGGAACCCAAGTCAACAGCACAGTCCAGGCTGAGTGTCAACAGCAAACCCAGTTAGTCACTGTTACTAAATACTACCAAATGTAACAAGCACTGGAAGGAAAACTCAGATAAGGTGCAAAGTAAATCCTAGGAGTGTAGCTAGAAAAATCATCATCTTCAGTGACTCTGTTTCCATGCATGAGTTTTTGGTTTTTCAGTCTTTTATGTAAGAAAAAAGGTATAATGTAGAGAGCATAAATTGTTAAAAAAAAAAAAAAAAAGATGGACAACACTTCTCTACTTCTTTCCAATACAGAAAATTGAAGCCAAAACATCTCAGTAAGGCCAAGTCTGTGCAGTAGTGATTTATTTGGAGCCCAAGTCTGTGCAGTAGTGGTCGTGAGGTGGAGCTCAAAATGGTGTCAAAGTCCCACCCAAACTCCAACAGACCCAATCGCAAGATCACAATAATGACATCACATCACACTTTTATGGCATCAAATAACTAATTAAAAGGAAACTTTTTGGAAAACGAACACTTGAACATACATCAATGTGACAAGAACTATCTAAAATGATGGAAACCATCTTTAGGAAAACTTTATTTGAAGTGTAATTTGATTACTTACTTTCTGGCCTTATGTCCCATTCGTTTACATAGATAGGGTGGGGTTTATGAACTATACTGCAGCCAGCCACCAGGGGGCGATCAAAATGTTTTGGCTTCAATTTTCATGTCGTGTCTGCCACACTTGATAGAGAGAAGCAATTCTGCAAATTTATGAGTGTAGATATAAAATAGTGCTTTTACTGTGGTGTGCAATTTAAAATCAGAATTTATCAAACAAGGATCCCATGTACCTTTGACAAAAAACTGCATCCTCTTTTCCCCCTTTTCTAAAAAACAAGTGTAGTTTCCTGTATGGTTCAACTTCAGATCTCAGATCAGATCAGAAGATCAGAAAGAGCTTTATTGCCAAGTGTGCTTACACACACAAGGAATTTGACAGAAGCTTCCAGTGTACAGACAGGATCACAAGTGACAAGACACAGATAACAGAAATAAACAAGTGTTTAGAATAAATATATGAAAAGACACAAACAATAGACAAATAAACAAGTGATTAGAATAAATATGTGAAAGACAATACACAAGACAATATAATGTAAGTACAGATGTTCTATATACAAATTATATAAAGGAATTGAATGTATGGAATCTATAATAAATATAGGTATGGTATGGTATTGCACATTTTATTGCACAGTGGGGGAATATTTAACTGTTCATGAGGTAGATGGCCTGAGGGAAGAAGCTTTTTCTATGTCTGGCTGTTTTGGTAGTCTGTGCTCTGTAGCGCCGACCAGATGGCAACAGTTTGAAGAGGAAGTGGGCTGGGTGTGAGGGGTCCAGAATGATTTTGCTAGCCCTTTTGCTCACTTTGGATGAGTACAGATCTTGGAGGGTAGGGAGGGTTGTACCAATGAATCGCTCAGCAGTCCGGACTATCCTCTGTAGTCTTCTAAGATCAGTTTTGGTAGCTGAGCTGAACCAGACAGTTATTGAGGTGCAGAGGACGGATTCAATGATGGCTGAGTAGAACTGTTTCAGCAGCTCCTTCGGCAGATTGAACTTCCTCAGCTGGCGAAGAAAGTACAGCCTCTGCTGGGCCTTTTTGACAATCAGGTCAATGTGATTGTCCCACTTCAGGTTCTGAGTGATTGTAGTGCCCAGGAACCTGAATGTTTCCACTGACATTACAGTGCTGTCCATGATAGTAAGTGGGTGGAGAGCAGGGGGGTTCCTCCTGATGTCCACTGTCATCTCTACTGTTTTGAGCGTGTTGAGCTCCAGGTTGTCGTGACTGCACCAGACAGTTAGCTCTTTAACCTCTTGTCTGTAAGCAGACTCATCTCCGTCATTGATGAGGCCAATGAGTGTGGTGTCGTCCGCAAACTTCAGGACCTTGAAAGAGGTTTAAGCTTGATCTTTCGGCTTAATTGAGTAATTTCCCTTTGCATATGCTGAAAGGAAACTTTCTGTTCGATTCCTGAATATTTCGTGCTGGTTCAACAAGGTTTGCCATCTATAATATTTAACACAATTATGCTTCCATTGAGTAGCCAAAAAAACATCAGTACTTGGCTGTTGATTCTCATATATGCATGGAAAGGTGACGGAGTCTCCAACAACACGATTAAATTCATTTGCAGAGTCCTGGAGAAACACTGGGGAAAAGAGTAACAACTTTACTTTAGGAGGTAAACAACAACAAAACAAACTGAACCAAACATACGATACATCAACAGATAACAAATATCTTAACTGAGGTCTGTGAATACTAACCTTTGCCTGCCAGATGCAGTAGTAAATAAATGACCCAGCATCTGCACAAATGAGCAAAAGCTAAGTTAATACTGGTATTTGATAAGCACAGGCTACTTGCAACAATTACATTTCTCATCTACATCCATGAGCTTAGAGCTCTGTTTTAGACATACATTTGAGCTTTCAATGACAGTTATGACCAGAGAAGTTCACAACTTCAAAACCATAAGCCATCCTTGTGGCGAAGATAATATTACACAGTGCCTTCCAGAAATACTGGCACCCTTTGTAAATATAAGCACAACAGGCTATGGAATTGGGGACAGTCGTGGACATTTCCAAAAATGGCTGCCCACTGCTCCAGGTGTATGTTCACGGTGCGTGTGAGTTTGTTCACTACTCACTGCTGTGTGTGTGCACTTTACAGTGCCCTCCACTAAAATTCACAAAATTGTAACATTTCATTGGAGTAAAACAATAGAAACTGGTTATAAAATAAATGTTTTTCATTAATTCATGTTGGCCACAATTAATAATTGTGTATATATGTATATATATATATATATATATATATATATATATATATATATATATATATATATATATATATATATATATATATATATTAGGGCTGTCAAATGAATAATCGCGATTAATCGCATACAAAATAAAAGTTTGAGTTTGCCTAATATAAGTGTGTGTGCTGTGTGTAATTATTATGTATATATAAATCCACATAAATTAATGTATATTTTTAGGAGAAATATGTTATTTTTGTACAAATTATATTAATTTATATATAATATAAATTATATAAAAAAATATAATAAATACATATACTTGTAAATATTTCTCAAATATATACATGAATGTGTTTTTATTTATATATACATAATAATTACAAACAGAATACACACATATATTAGGCAAACTCAAACTTTTATTTTGTATGCGATTAATCGCGATTAATCGTTTGACAGCCCTAATATATATATATATATAAAGTCATAAAGTCTAAACAAAAAATAGTCGTATTAAGTGCAAACAATAAGTGCAGCCATAATCAACAGGCTAACGCGGTGTATTGAAATTGCTTTTGAATGGGCGTTTTACTTTCGGTTTCGTTTTACCGATCGCATTCTACAATACAGTACATAAAGTTAAGCTCTGTCCGTTCTCGTTATTTATTTACAAAAAAGTAAAGTTAAAAGTTACATATTCTAAACAAAGCTCACAGGTCACAAAGGTCGCTGGTCACAGCTAGCATTTGTTTACTTGTAAACAAACAAGGTTTACCTCACTTCCATCTTTTAGAGAATGTTTTTTTTCGTTTCTACTTATTTTTCTCGTTTCTTCAAATGTTGGTTTAGGATATGGTATCCAGATACAACCAGGTACAACAATAATTATTATCGTAACAGGTAGGTTTAGGTTTAGGGTAGGTGTAGACGTTAATATAACACAATCTAATAGATAGAAAATGTAATTGCATTGTTTCCGGCCGGAGTTGTTCTAGCCACAACCCCAAAAGTTTCTGGCCACCTATGTGCAGTGTTTTCAACGAATCATCTGAATCGAACATGCTTAGAATGACTCCTGAAATAACTTAAATTCATTATAAATTAGAAAAGAAGTGGCCATCCGCAATAGGTTTATTTCAGTATGAAGTGTATTTCGAGACCTATGGATAATGGCGTTGTCATTACAAACAAAATAACATGTAAATAAATAAGTACATAATAAAATAACTTTTGAACTGGTTCTTAAAACAAACTCTTCAAAAGAACCGGATCGCAAAATGAATCACTTCCCGTCACCGCCTTTCGCGACACACTAGGGCAGCCGTTGGTCGAATGGGTGCTCTCCATGGTAGCGGGTGACAAACGCAAACTGCAGTATCCGCGTATAAGGAGCGGCAATACTGTGAACACGTTTTCTCAATTGAAAGACTTTTGAAAGAAAGATCCAAAGTATTGCACTACCGCCATCTTCCAAATTGTAATGCCCATCATATTCTCCCCATTAATCTTGTTAAAAACAGTATGTACGGATTTTCCCCATTATAAACTTGGCCACCCATTTGTCCACCCCTCTCAATCTCTGTTCTTCTTCTTTTTTTTTTTTTTTTTTTTTTTTTGTTCTTTTTTTTTTCTTCATCAAAAGCTTTTAGTACCATAAATTATCTGATCTCGTGAATAAAAAGATGAAGCATTTCCCCCCAACACGGTAGGTGTGGAGTAAAGCGCGTAAGATGCTTTTGGGGTACGCTATGCCAGTGTTTCCCAACCCTGTTCCTGGAGGCACACCAACACCTACACATTTTCCAACTTTTCCTGATCAAACACACCTGAATCAACTCCTCATCTCGTTAGTAGAGACTCGAAGACCAGAAATATATTGGTCAGATAAAGGAGACATCCAAAATGTGCACTGTTGGTGTGCCTCCAGGAACAGGGTTGGGAAACACTGCGCTATGCCATTGGCTCAGCTAAATGCAACATTAACTCCCTCTGCTGGTCGTACCACTGTATATCACAAGGTACATAATGCAGAAACAACGCCTAATTTCAGAAAAGTGATTTCAGAAACAACTCCAAAATAATTAAAGAGCTGTGATCTGGCATAACAGCTTGCATTCAAACCAAGACAATATCCAAAAGAACAAACTTGGGAGTATAAATGCACAGAATGTTGTGAAACTAGACACAGGTGAGGAATATAACCAAAGAAACAAATGAGCTCATACTTAGAAACCATGAAAACCAGTTAAACAGGAACTAAGATCAGGAACAACAGAACAAAATAAACTTCAACATAGGAATCTGTAAGAACAGAGATGTGACACTGCCTCTGGTTCACTTTCTTGCACTGTATCAAACAAAGCACTATCGCCTGGCTTCACAGACAAGGCTAAAGCTTAGTCCCAGACTAAAATTTAAGTCTGAGCTGTTTAAGCTGAAAGAAACTTGCACTGATTGATTTTGAAATATATTAGCGCCCTTGTTTTGTCTTAAGATGCACACCAGTACACCAGCAGTACACCATGTTTTTTTTTTTTTTTTTTTTTTTGTGCTTTCTTACCACAATGTGGATTTTAGAACGTGCCCGGCTAGCCTGGACACTCAAATACCGTTCTTATAAAGAGGCTCTGGAAAGCAGAGAACACAATTCCCAAATTAGAGGGAGGTTCTAAGCTTGCAGGGAGTAGAATCGTGCTCAAAGTGACCCTTCAATAAGAGGGGAGCACTGCAGTGCTTAATACTGGAATAGTGGAATGCCCCGGAGCAGAGGAACTCAGCTCTTTCAAGATAACATCTGTGGAAGAAAAAATAATTTTACTTATTTCATATGCTCATGAAACATATCGTATCGGGGCCCTAAATACAAATATTTGAATCTTGAGAGTGTGACATAGCAAAATGTGTTTATCTGTTTCTTACTATGTGTGGAAAGTTACTGGTTTGGGGATGTAACCTTGAAGGCTGGGGAGGGGATATAAGTTGGAGTGAGCCCTAACTTTTTGGTCACACTCTGCAGCAACCTGTGTTTCTGTATGACTATCTGACCTTCTTTCCAAAGAATAAACTTTTGAAAAGACAATTGACTGAGTTTGTCTCAGTGAAAGTCATTTTTTATTTTTTTTGCCACGACACATCGGGTGGCAGCAAGCGACCGATTTATCTGATAAGATTGTCACGAAAGCTCAGTCCTAATAACCGAGGTGAGCATTCAGCAGCCGCAGAGTAGATACCTCACCAAAATGGAGAGGACCTACTCGTTCTGCCCAAAGATGGCGTGCTTTTAACAACCCTGCTTTAGTGAGGGGAGCACTGCCATGCTCATCCCCTGTCAGGAGAGAGTTATAAGGGCAGAAAAAGAGGTTTAATGACCTAGGCTGCTGATTTAATGGAGCTTAGGAGGCCAAAGGCCCAGATAGGGCAATGCAACTTCCACACACGCCAATGTGGCGTAAGAGGATCACAGCGGGCGGCAGCAAGCAGCCAACTTATCCGATGCGATTGTCATGGATCACACAGCAGCCATAGGGTAGGTACTTAACCCTCGATGGAGAGGAGGAACTACCCATTCTGCCCAAAGGCAGCGTGCTTCAACGACCCCGCCTTAGTGAGGGGAGCGCTGCCATGCTCGCCCAATGTCAGAAGACATTACAAGGGCAGAAAAAGGTCTAACTACCTGGGCTGCTGATTCTATGGCGCTCCAGGAGGCCAAGGGCCTTTCAGTACCCAAATAGGGTAGTGCAACCTCCGCATACACCAATGTGGCAAAAGGAGAAACACATCGGGTGGCAGCAAGCGGCCAACATATCCGATAAGGTTGTCATTGAGCATTCAGCAGCTGTAGGGCAGTGGAGAGGAGGACCTACCCATTCTGCCCAAAGACAGCGAGCTTTAAACGACCTTGCCTTGGCGAGGGGAGCACTGCCATGTTCATCTTATGTCAAGAGAGACGAGGGCGGAGAAGAGGTCTAATGACCTAGGCTGCTGAATCTATGAGGCTCCAGGTAAACTTCATCGGGAGCCGAAAGCACTTGCTCTTTACCACACATCGTCACACATGAGCTGTGGTGGTGAGAGAACATTCACTCAATCTGTGCTTAGTTTCAGACAAAAGGTCAGTGAAGACGAAGAAGAGGATGATGTGTTCAACCAGCGCCTTTTTATACTATGTGGTCATGCTGGTATGACACCCCTGCAGCGACGAAGTCACGCCGGCAGTGAAATCATAGGCTGTCGCCGGCCAGTACTGTGTAGTTTTTGTATATAGGCTTCAGACACGGGTCACGTAGCAGAACCTGATTTTACCAAGTACGACATATTCTTGGATCAACATCTTTGTTGACCCTGGAACAACATTGTGATTAACCAATCAGATTTTAAAAAACAGTTTATAGTTTTTGTCAAGTTTAGGCTTACAATCAGTGTTTGGTGCTTGTACAACAGTGTCATTCATCTGTAATTTCCTCTGATTTTAGGGATTACTCATGGGTAAGGTTAGGTTTAGGTGTAGGGATGTGGTCAAGATTACATTTTTGGATTAAAATGTTGTTCCAGGGTCAACAAAATATGTTACTTAGCAAAATCAGGACATGCGGTCACGTAAGAGACATTCCCCCATAGCGACCTCTAGAGGGCGCAGTTCGAAGTTCCCTCGAAAGGGAATGATTGTTTTTTTTGTTTTTTTTTCTGTGTTTACAGGTGGGGATTGTCATGTGTATTTTCAATGATTAAGATATTGCGTTGTATTTGCTTCACAGCAAGTGTTTAATTAGTAATGTTTATATTTATATTAATCCAGGCTGCTAAATGTGTTTGTATTTATGATTGTTTTTATTTGGCAGATCTTTTCTTGTGGAGCTCTATCATATGGACTTCTGATGTCTAAGCCCTGCTGTTTTGCTTATGATTTGTTTTGATTTAAGTTCACAGTGATATGTTGAAATCTTAGTACATTAAGTACATTTTTAAAAATGTATATATCAAGAAATTTCCTTTTTACGCATTAAGAGCAAGGTCTTAAGTGTTAGTGAACATAAGTTTTAAAAAGTTTTCCTTAAAATGTAACAAATTTTTGAACATATTTTCCAAAACAAGTTTTTAAAAATCTCATTACAGCAACTGGCTGAAAACGTCAATTCCGTTAGGAAAGCCAATACATTTTCATATTTTAAAAAATGGATGATTAACAGTCATGCACAGTTACTTCAAACTCTGAATTAAAATTCATATTTGAATTAACATTTTTATTTGTTTTTTAATGATTTCTCTCATTACCGCAACACCTTCTGCAATTAGCAAACTAATATATTTATTATTTTATTGAAAAGTGAAATATTTTAAAATTGATGTGGCAAACATGAAAGAACATAATGTATAGATTCTGCACATGCATTTAAAAGCAAACTACTATTTTTCAATTTATTAAATAAACATTAAATGAACACATTGCAGTAATGATGCATAGGTTCCGGAAATGAGGTTGATGATTTCGGTAACGATCATTTGTATACTAAGAACTGTATTGTATACTAAGAATGAGGTATAGTTAAAATCGAATATAACATTTAATGTCGAAAATAAATTAGATAATATTGGCACAATCATGGATTCAATTTCAATCAGTTTTATTTCACAGCGCTTCAAAAATGCATAACACGCATAGGCTAAAACCACCAGGGGCGGTGTTCACAAAACATCTTAAGACTAAAAGTACAGTAGCTCTCAACTCCTAACTTTTTTTATTTGCTGTCAGAGTATCTCACAAAGTGTTTTAACACTAAAAGCATCTGCTAAATGTGAAAAGTTAGTGGTAGTCAAGAGGACTCCTAAGTCACTAAGACCAAATCACAAACAATAAGAATGCTTTTGCCAGTAATCCGCCTTTGTTTCAAAAACTTTATTTGCATATAGCATCATTTTTATTTTAAATATTTATTTGATTATGGCAACATGATAGCTAATTCTACAATATTTCTATTATAAGATGACTGACAGAGACCCATCCCCTATCAGCCAATCACTGTGGATGTAGTTAGTAAGCTGGTTTACATCATCCATACCAATAAGGTCAACCCCGCCCTTTCTCATACCTTAAGATTTCTCCCCATCTCTTAGTAAAATTTGGTCAGCAGCTTTGTGAATAGGTTTTAAGAGGAAAAACTAAGCTAAGAATTTTACCACTGTTTAGGAGAACTCTTAATGCAGTAGTAAGATAAAACGTTTTGTGAATACGGCCCCTGAGAAGTTTTTAATACGTGTTGCCAGCAAAAAAGCAGCTTTAAGGGCATCCTGTGGTTTTCCACAAAAATAAAAGCTTGATGGCTCAATGTTAGAAAATAAATATATAAATATTAGTATTACATTTTTAGCTGTGTTTTTTTTTTATTTATGTATTTACAACACATTATTACAAAGTAATACATTAATGATTTAGTTTAATATTTTTATTTACTAATCACAATAAAACCATAGTTACACTATTTAATAGTCAATGACAGTGGGAATGATAACTCAAGTGGATTTTTTTTCTTCATGGCTACTGAAAGAGTTCACCAACAACAAAGAAGCCATGATGATGTAGCCAGTTTTTTAAACAATGTACATAATCAGACATTAATGAAGTACATTTTCATAGAATATTGTTTATCAAATATTTTTCTAAATGTGGAAAACTACTTGTTTCGGTAATGCTAATCAATTTGCATGGTCTGATAAGTTAATTTTTAACTGGTAAAATATAAAGGGATCTGCCTACCTGGTAGCTATTTTAAAGGTTCTGCCACATGTGTTGGTTATTTTAAAATGTTTGATTCTGAGGAGCCTGGAGCCATGGTGGAGCAGGGAGAGCAGGCAGCCATGGCGGGGCAGGCAGAGCAGGAAGCCATTGCGGGGCAGACAGAGCAAGCAGAGCAGACTAAGATATCCACAATGGAACTAATGACATCCATAGCAGCGCATAGGGCTCATGATTGGCCTCCTTGGCCGTGACATGATGGGCAGAGAGTTCATGATTGGCCTTCTTGACCGTGACATGACGGCAGCCATGTCATGAAGAGGTGCTGTTGGGAGCGCAGCTGTTTCTTGACTTGATTCAGGAAGGTTGGTCGTGACTTGACTTGACTTGACTCAGGGAGGTCTGCCATGACTTGACTTGACTCATGAAGAACAGCTGTGTCTTGACCTGGATCGTGAAGACCAGCTGTGACTTGACTTGGCTCATGAAGGTCAGCTGTGACTTGACTTGGCTCATGAAGGTCAGCTGTGGCTTGACTTGACTCAGGAACAACAGCAGTAACTTGACTTGGCTCATGAAGATCTGCTGTAACTTGGCCTGGTTCATGGAAATCAGCTGTGGTTTGGCGTAACATAGACAACCCAGCTGTAACTCGACTTGACTCAGGAACAACAGCTGTAACGTGACTTGACTCAGGGACAACAGCTGTAACTTGGCTTGACTCATGGGGAACAACAGCTGTGTCTTGGCTTGACTCATGGAGAACAGCTGTATCTTGGCTTGACTCATGGAGAACAGCTGTGACTTAGCTTGACTCATGGAGAACAACAGCTGTATCTTGGCTTGACTCATGGAGAACAGTGTGACTTAGCTTGACTCATGGAGAACAACAGCTGTGTCTTGGCTTGACTCATGGAGAACAGCTGTATCTTGGCTTGACTCATGGAGAACAGCTGTGACTTAGCTTGACTCATGGAGAACAACAGCTGTGTCTTGGCTTGACTCATGGAGAACAGCTGTATCTTGGCTTGACTCATGGAGAACAGCTGTGACTTGGCTTGATTCAAGAACTACAGCTGTAACTTGACTTGATTCCGAAGTAACAGCTGTAACTTGACGTGGCTCAGGAATCACAGCTGTCTCTTGACTTGGCACTGAAAGTGCAGCCCTGACTTGACTTGACACCGGAAGATCAGCCATCACTTGATTTGCCTTGGGTATGGCAGACATGGCGAGATGAGATGAGTTTAGACTGATGAGGCTCAGGCATGGCAGCCATCTTGGCCGGGGACTCAGATGGGGCGGCCATCTTGTGAACAGACTTGAGGATGGCGGCCATCTTGTGAACAGGCTTTGGAGCGGCAGACGTGGCGTGAGAAGGCTGTGGTTTGGTGGACATGACTTGAGCAGGTTTTGGCTTGGCAGGCTTGGCATGAGAGGGTTCTGGCTTGGTAGACATGACTTTAACAGACTTTGGCTTGGCAGGCTTGGCATGAGGGGGCTCTGGCATGATGGTGACAATACTGGACATGACATGTAGGCTCTTTGGTGTGGCAGATACTGGAGGATGGCAAGGTTTATCATCAGCGATCCCCACAGTAAATGCAGAGCCACTCAGAAGCAACGCAAAGTCAGTGTAACGTACCAGAGACCAGTGGCGGTGATGGCTTGGCATCCTACTTGAAATATCTTTACACAAACCGAAGTAAAAAATGTCCTTGCGAAAAAACTTCCCTTGAAGTCCACCAAGTGACACAGTTCGCAGAAATCCATAACATATTGCTCAATTGGCCGGTTACCTTGACGGAGTTGAACGAGGCGTGATGCTGGATCCATGGTTGATCTGTGTCCCAAAAGCCGCTGGATCTCTGGGAGGCGAAGTATTCTGTAACGGGACTGCAGGGAAGCGTGTTAGATCCAGATGCGAGCTTTAATAAACACAGCGTAGTCAAGACAGGCAGGTTCGATCTCTAAACAAACAGTAATACGAAGGCAAGACAAAAACGTGATCCAAATAAACAGGCAGAAGGTCACAATCCCAGTGAGCAGTCCAAAGTAACAAAATAAACAGGGCAATGAAACAAAGCAAAAACTATGGCAATGAGACAGGGCAAAAACTATGGCAAAAACAAGACAAAACTATGACAATAAAACAAAACCGTGGAAATAACAAAAACAAGGCAATGAAAACAGGGAAAAACGCTTGGTAGAGTCCACACAGGCAAAACAATCCTTCGCAAAGGGCCTGTTTGGTATGGGCCTCCTTAAATTGCCACCAAACAGGAAGTAACCAGAGAAGCAGCAGAGGGAGCGGTAACAGTCAGTCAATGGGTGAGGGCTCCCTCTGCTGGCGTGGCGTTACAACCCTATAATGATTAAAATCCATGCAGTGGTTTTTAATTAATCTGTAAAAATAATATCCCCTTTTTCAAATCCAGCCGTTCTCAGATGCCTGTCGGTGTGCCGTCACACCGACAGAGGCCGCTCCCACAGTAGTTGATTGACATGAGCATCTTACCTCAGACCAGCTGTCACAGTCCAGTAACCTTCCTTGTTTCAATGCCAAAGCAGGGATTTAAGTTAGACAAGAATATCTCTGATTGAGCGATTGAGGTGTGTTGCTGGATGTAATAATGAATATAGTGGTCGTCATTTACTCCCGACATCTGAGCCGCTGAAGATGCAGTAGATTACATTTGTTTGTGAAGGGAATGCACCTCCTGATCTACAAATATCCGTCTATGTTTGCGCGAATCATTCATGACCCTTCACTTACAGTAGAAGTGTGTATAAGCATTTTTTTATGAATCTTTGCGATCGCCTTTCCTTATAACGTGGTAGTTAGGAAGTTTAGCGGCTAAATGCGGCTAAATGCAGCTAAAGTAAACAAGATCGTCATTCCACAGAGAGAAGAGAGGGGCGGGGCGAGCAGAGCTCATTTGCATTTAAAGGAACAACCCTTTAGAATGAGATGATTTTTGCAGAGCTAATTTTGACAAGGTAAAAAGGGTGTTGTTTTACAAAACCACTGAGAATTTTTAATCAAAGTGTATTAGAGACTTTTCATTAAGACCCTAAAGAATCATATCAACTTGTGGAAAATGGGCATCCGATGATTTTTTTACATTGTCAATAAAATCATTGAACTTAAAGGTCACGTCTCTGTTCCCTTTTTATCAGCAAGGAACTTGTGTTGCTGTGTTTAAACTATTTCCGTGGGTGTTAAGCCCCCGGTGGCGTAGTCTGAGTATCGTTTGGTTTCATACCGAATCCAAAAAGAGAACCATCGCACTGTTTATTCTAGAAGCTGATCTTATGCTTTCATATCCAATCACCTATCCTACCGCAAGACTACATTCCTCCACAAAACAATCAACCACGACCACCATTTTAATACCATGCCATTAGATTCACCACTATGTCCTACTGTCCTGAGCACATGCAGCATCTGGCGCGTGAGTTAAAAATCTTTGTTTGTGTTCTACTGAAGAAACAAAGTCATTTTGGATGTCCTGGGTGTAAGCAGATGAACATCAAATTTTCATTTTTGGGTGAACTATCCCTTTAAACCAGGGGTCACCAAACTTGTTCCTGGAGGGCCGGTGTCCTGCAGAGTTTACCTCCAACTTTCCTCAACACACCTGCCTGGAAGTCAATGCATTTGCAGTGTTTCTCTGACTAAGTGTGAACTAGCGTTTAGATGTCATTCAGTCAACACTCATTTATAAAGGAAATTCTTATATTATTATAGTATTAAAAATGACCAAAGAGTTTCAATATTATTCTCAAAAAAAGTGGAGTGTTCCTTTAAAGTGCTCCTATTATGCCATTTTAAAGGTTGCTAATATTGTTTTATGAGACTCCTAAAACAGGTTTACATGTATGCAAGGTCAAAAAAACACTTTAGTTTTCTCCAAAAATAGATTTAATTTGACCTCATTTTCTAAATGATTCGTAAACGACTCGTACGAAGAAGTTCGAAGAATCAGTCTCTCTAAACCCCTTCTTTCCGTGAGCCCTCACTGCTGTGATTGGTCAGATGGCGCAGTCCTTTATGATTGGTCTACCGTGTATAGCGGATGTCGGAAAACTAAACGCTCATTGCCATAACTAAATGACAGCCCTGGAGCTTTCACACCAAACACAAAAAAGCGCTGCGCTGGCCGCTGGGTTCAGTGCAGCCCTTCAGAGCGCGAAAGTTCAACTAATTTGAACTTTGAGTGCGGCGTGTTCAGCAGTGCGCTCCGCTGCATGTGCGCTTTGGTCGATGCAGAAATAAGCTGTCCTCACGTGGCACAAGCATTTGAAATGAATGGGTTTCATAGAGCAGCGCTTGCCGCATTCGGTGTGAAAGCTGCTTTGCACGATCCTTTATCATTACTCCAACTAATGAGACAGACAGACAGTCAAGCTGCATCAATCACAAATTTTTAGACTACAGTGGGCCCACAGCTGAACAACAGAACTACAGAAGCATGAGTTAGCCCGTTAGCAAGACATGTGCAGGGTTGTTACACAACATAACATACACAACTACGTATTTTGAACGATTGCTAGAAAATACAATCTTTGTGGATTCATCTTTTGGAAGTGAATATAAAACAAATTTACTTACAGCTTAGGATACAGTGTCTTCTCAACATCACGTAAACCACATGTAAATTTTACTTTTTGTGGGCGGGCAAGTGGTTCGCGACGTAGAATGTGGGCGGACATTATGCAAATATGTTACTTCGTGACGTGTGGCCGTAACAGAAAAAGATTTGAATTCCTGACGACTCGTTCGATAGACAATAACTTTATTTATCGTGCACTGTCGGCTTCACAACTTTGCAGATAGTTTATGTTCACAAACAGCTACATGACACACTGCATGAAAGGTCATATATGAAAAGGCATAATAGGAGCACTTTGAGTTAAAGTAAAGAAGTATGGGCTCAGAAAAGTACCCATTACTACTACCTGTTTTAGTGTCATGCTGGTAATTGGACCTCATGTCATATTGACACATTAATACAAAATAACTTACATTTAAAATTTGTTAGCTAATGAATGTATCAAAGCTAAACAACCACCATGCAGAACAGGGCCAGACTGGGATAAAATTTCAGGCTGGGAAATCTCACACTCATCCAGGCCATCCCATACTCCCACAACAAATTCTGAAACATAGACAACCCTGTTTTTTTGTATGGCTATCATATTTAAAAAAAAAAAAAAAAAAAAAAAAAAAGGTTTAAAACTTTAGACGGAGGCTGTGCAAAATAAATAAAAAAAAAAGTCTCTCTCTTGAACTGCACCTTCACTTCCATTTTTCTTTTCAGTCTCTTCATTTTCCATGATAACTCTCTGCATCTCACTTTGTGTGTTTGCTTTTTTCACTATTTTTGTTGTATCTGTCACTTTTCCATCAGCCATTTACTGTTATGAGCAGAACTGTATCCACCTTGTTGCAAAACAACCACCTCATTATATTCGATTTGCAGTAACAATTTTATTTAAGTTAAATTTAAAGTATTACATTATGACCAGTTGTTGTTGTTTTATCTTAAAATGGTTTAAATACTATAGATTTAATAAAACTATATTTTCTAAATTGCCTAAATGTCAACATGAGTATCATTACATGACAATATCTTTACAGAAAAATAATACTGAATTAAAGCTGCAAGCAGCGATGGGCGGGCCCTCGCACCCGGGCTCACCGCCGATCGGTGGCGAATGGTGGGCACTATGCTATTAACAAAGTAAATGTAGGAGGAATATGTCAAAGTCATTGATATGTGCCAATCTTCCTGCTGCCAGCTGGTGGCGCTATGCCTATAACTGAATATTGGCATGCAGATGTCTTCAGGCCAGCGCTTTTATCAAACATATGAAGTTTGGTGCAGATTGAACATGGCATGCTTGAGTGTAAGACATGACATATCCTGCTGCCAACAGGTGGTGCTATTACGGAGTATTGGCCTTTAGATGTCTTCAGGCCAAGACTCTTGCCAAACATGTCAAGTTTGGTGCAAATCGTACATTGCATCTTTAAGTTAGTGTAAAACAAGCCATTTGCTGTTGCCAGCTGGCGGCGCTATGATTGTAATGGAATATTGGCCTTTAGATGTTCAGGCCGGGACTCTTATCAAACATGTGAAGTTTGGGGCAGATCTGACATTGTATGGCTGAATTACAACGACTTCCTCTTTCATGGCATTAATAGCATGCATTAGCACTTAGTAAGTGTTTCTAGCATGTTTAGCACAATATGGCATATTTTGCTGTGCTTTTAACAGTCCATCACAGTGTTAAACATGTCACTTCCGGCTGCCAGCAGGTGGCGCTATGACTATAACCGAATATGGGCATGTAGATATCTTCAGGCCAGGACTCTTATCAAACGTGAAGTTTGGGGCAGATATGGACATTGTTTGCATGAATTCCAATAACTTCCTGTTTCATGTCTTTAACAACCTGCTTTAGCACTAAGTAAGTGTTGCTAACATGTTATAGCATGTTTCTAGCATGTTGCTACCCTATTTAACACTTGTTGATATTTTTAAAATGTTGCTAGGCATCCACAACAGTATTAAACATGTGACTTCCAGCCTTGGTGAGTAGGGCTGTACAATTAACCGAAAATTATTCAAAACCATAATTCAGAGCCTCGAACCAACATAGTTTTTCTTTAATCCTGTTAATATTTTACCATTAAAAACATACTAACAGTAAGAACCTATAGAGTAAATACTTGCGCATATAGACTGACAGACTCAATCATGAGTCAGATTTACATCTATAACTATCAGGGCAAAAATAAATAAATAAAAATGTAAAATAAATAAATAAATAATATTAAACAAATAAAAATAAACGTTCATTAATCAGAATCGATTGGTGAGAGACTTCTTTTAAAAACATTTTTAAAATATCATACCGACCCAAAACCTTTGAACAGCAGTGTATATTTTTCTGCAAAAAAATAAAAAAATAACCCTTTCTGGGATCCAATATCAGTACAGAGGCTATCCGTTGAAGGATGAATGTTCTCTTTCGAAATTTATTTAAAAAATCAATAAAAACATGGTTATATGCTCCACTAGTAAATATGTGAGTATAACCTGTGTTAGCATCCCTTCATTGGCTCCCAATCAAATTTACAATTTAGTCTTTATCATTTGTTTGTCTTTAATCAAATTAAGTTATACAGTTAAAATAAAGTTCAACGCAACTGATCGAAACAAGCCAATAATGTAAAAGATCAAATAATGGTGTGAAACCCTAAAAACTAAAAATAGTATTACCCCGGATGTCACGCCATGCTCATATACCCAACAAATGTCAGTATTAAACTAAAAGCTACAAGCAGATGGCAGCGCACTTTTACAAAACAATTATGACTTTAATTTGACATACTGTTATTGTTATTATTCAACGTGGCACTAAAGTCATATTTACTAAACTACTACATGCAAACACAATCTTGGCACAGCGGCCCAAAATCCAAAAACAAGGGGAAAAACCTACTCACTCATTTTAGTTTTATTCGACAGGCCTTTCTTTAACAAATTCATCCGCAATGGTGTTTAATTCAAGGCTTCGCGTATTACCAATGAAAAAGCATGACTACAAACTACAAAATTACACTTTTGATATACTTACATGAATACATTTTTATAGGCACTATACTTAAATATTGATATAATTGTTGTTTATTATTTTTTTTTCAGAACAAATCATAATTTCTATTCATTTTACACTGAATTATGTGATCTGATGAGCATTAGCTGCTTCCAGTGCTGTCTGCCTGTGTTTCCTCTACTGCGATCGATGTTATGACTCCCTGCACATATTTCACTCATCTCATATTACATTCCTGTAACACACCCCATCTCTCCCTATGATGAAGTTACTTTCGCTTTCTGTCTTTGTACATAACTAAGGGCCACAATCAAGTGCAACTGCAAAAATACACATTTGGATACAAAGAAAGATAAAATTCAAACTTAGAATTGACAATTAAAGTCAGGTAGTGTCATCAATTACATAATGTATCAGTGTTCACACATCAGGCCAATCAGAGTTCAATAAATTGATAAAAGCATCCCAGTACCCCTACTATAGTTTGTTGTGTGCTCTAACACTGGATCAGAAAATAGGCCACTTTGTATTAGAAGGTGTAGGTTTAAACCACACAGTTCACAAACAAGTTCATTAAAAACATTATCAATGTTTACATCCATGCTTTTGAAAGGTGCTTTTATCCTAAGCAAGGAATATATTTATATGATCACTTCTTGCTTTCCCTGGGAATTGAACCTGTGACACTGGTGTTGCTAGCACCAGGCTCTACTAAACTATAGGAAAGCCAAGCATTGTTAACTAAGCATTACTAGTCAACTGAAAAAAAAAAAAGTTCTTCAAGAATTCAGTGAAGAAGAAATTAGATCGGGTCCTCATGCCTAGACAATTAAAATCCAGCCCCAGATGCCAGATCTGTCAGAAAATATGTCTAGTCTAATACCCAAACTCTGTTAACAGGAGATCTTGTCTGATACCCAAAACACGCAAAACACTATACAGTCTTCTATCAGCCGAGAAGTTGACTGAGGAAAAAGCCAGTGAAAGTAAAGAGCAGGAGACAAAGTGATGATGGTAAAAAGGAGAAGGGTTTATTGAATAGCCTTAGCTACGTCTCAATGCTCACACTTTGTCTGAAGAACATACTGTAAATCCAACAAGCAGTGAAATACCAAACTGATTCACAACAACATCCCATAAACCTTCAGTTTCCATAAACATTCCTTTGTATCTCTTAATCATAAAGACAAACAGCCCTTGAAACCACACAGTCATAGAATAAACAACAATGGAAAAAAAATCTAAAAGAACAACAATATAACATCATATAAATGACTAATCAATAAATGAATCGATGAAATGAGTATATAAATGATTATTATAAATGATTATATGATTGAATGGAATAATAAAATGATTAAATGATTATAAATGAATACACAAATGAAGAATAAATGAAAAATATAAAAAAAGAAAGTAAAACAACACAAATGTATGGTTGCTCTCTTGAAGCAAAACACAGTTTGCATTTTAAGATCCTCAAATCAACGTTAAAATTTTGAATGACATTTATTCATCCAATCACTTCTTACATGAAAGATTTAGTTGAGAAAACAATTTATGTTCTGTGTGAAAGACACTGAACCTGAACCTTGTATTTCCAAAACTATCTTCAATATTACACAATTTTTTTTCTTCACTTTAAACAATGCATATTCACTTTTTCATATCTAGAAACCTAACAAACCTCTTTTGTGGAAATGTTTTGATTGAAATATATATTTCTACAAAAAATCTTTAAAATGAAGTGCACTTGTTTTGACATTTTTAATTGTCTCATAGTTTTTGGTGCCACTGTATATCTTGTAATTATTCATCCTGTTGTTTAACATCACACAGAGACACTGAAGCATTATAAAGCACAAATCCAGCATAGAGGGGTTCAGTGAATGTGGTGTTGAATGTGTGTAAGTGTCTGAGTGTGTTTGTGTCAGAGATGCTGTAGAAGGACAAAATGCCGGCCGCCTCGTCCAGATACACTGCTACTTTGTTTAAAGGAGGTGTTGGGGGAGGAATGTATGTTTGAATAATATCATGCCAGGCAATCAGATTCTCCCCAAAGCAGCCTAGAATCCAGGATTTTTGATTGCCTCCAAGCCACCATTCAAAATCTTTCCTGTCGATTGATTTATAGGCCACTGCCACGTCACCCTCCCCGCTCCATTCAGCCTCCCAGTAACAGCGTCCAGACAGACGCTCTTTACACAGAACCTGCTGACGGCGGTCAAATCTCTCTGGATGATCAGGATATGACATCGGTTTTGAATTATATAACAACTTTTTGTTGCCCTCTGAAAGAGAAAGACGTTTGTGTGCCGTGTTTGGATCCAGTGTGAGATCACAGAAATCTGCACACAAGAAAAGAGAAGAAATAAAAACACAAAACATGTTGAAGAAGCAAACTGGCTTTGGATCGACTTTTGGGTTCCACAAAAATATTTTTGACCACGTGTATACAGTCAAACATTTTATTCTTGAGACCTTATTCTGATCTGTTAATGTATGTGTGTGTGTGTAGACCTACATTTTTGTAGTCCTGCTTTAATCATGTTCTCTCCCCCGTGATCCAGACTGTCAAAGAAAAAAAAACATGATGTGCCATGTTCTATTTATCTGACTTTGAGGAAATGAAGATATAAAAAATTAAAAAATACAGTACAAAAAAAATCAATAAATAAATAATCATTGATTAATATATATATATATATATATATATATATATATATATATATACACACACACAGGTGCTGGTCATATAATTAGCATATCTTCAAAAAAGTCTGTAAAGTCTGTAAAGTTTCCACAGTCAGTGATGGTTTGTTCACTGGTGTTGGTCCACTGTGTTTTCTGAGGTCCAAGGTCAACGCAGCTGTATACCAGGACGTTTTAGAGCACTTCATGCTTCCTGCTGCTGACCAACTTTATGGAGATGCAGATTTCATTTTCCAACAGGACTTGGCACCTGCACACAGTGCCAAAGCTACCAGTACCTGGTTTAAGGACCATGGTATCCCTGTTCTTAATTGGCCAGCAAACTTGCCTGACCTTAACCCCATAGAAAATCTATGGGGTATTGTGAAGAGGAAGATGTGATATGCCAGACCCAACAATGCAGAAGAGCTGAAGGCCACTATCAGAGCAACCTGGGCTCTCATAACACCTGAGCAGTGCCACAGACTGATCGACTCCATGCCACGCCACATTGCTGCAGTAATTCAGGCAAAAGGAGCCCCAACTAAGTATTGAGTGCTGTACATGCTCATACTTTTCATGTTCATACTTTTCAGTTGGCCAAGATTTCTAAAAATCCTTTCTTTGTATTGGTCTTAAGTAATATTCTAATTTTCTGAGATACTGAATTTGGGGTTTTCATTAGTTGTCAGTTATAATCATCAAAATTAAAAGAAATAAACACTTGAAATATATCAGTCTGTGTGGAATGAATGTATACACTATACAAGTTTCACTTCTTGAATGGAATTAGTGAAATAAATCAACTTTTTGAAGATATTCTAATTATATGACCAGCACCTGTATATATATATATATATATATATATATATATATATATTATATATATATATATATATATATATATATATGCGCACAAGCACACACACACACATATATTTTGCTGTCCATCCTTTACTAGACAATTTTTGTACTTAGTTAGAAGCTCCTATTGTATGCTATATTATATTTTCTTCTTTCACTCTTTAGACTATGGCAGCCAACAGAACTGCTTCCAGGAAAGCTCAAATAGAGTACAGTCTCAGCATTAACTACGGAAAATCTGGAGTCTCTAACTAAACCCAGCACCAACCGTCCAAATTTGTGCTAATAACTTTTGAACTTAAGTTTTTTTTTTCCCCTCTGACTCCTTGGCTAACAATGAGTCGATGGCAACATATAATATCATTTTCTGTGATAATCTTTTTCAACATTCTGGTAACATTGTAGGCAAAACAAACAGACAAACAAACAAACAAAAAAAAACTTTTCAGAATTGATCATATAAGACCATGACCGACCTGACAGCTCTTGCACAGTTTTGGCACAGCAACATCTACTGGTCAAGAGATATGAATTTTTTTTGCTTATAACTTCTGAACAGTTTGTCCCATGTCTGTCATTCTGGACATCAACCATTTTGAATTTTGTCATAAAACGCTGTATTTTATGAATGCTTTGGCATATAGTTAGTATGTGTCTACATCACTGGTTTTTATTCCTGGTCCTGGAGACCCACAGCTCTGCACATTTTGTATGCCTCCCTTATTAAACCCTTTAACGCATACTGGGTTGGTCCCTGAAGCATACAATCACACCGGGGTGATCAGAACGTTAAAGGTGGGGTATTTTTATTATTTTTAAAAAACACTTTAGAAAACTGTGTCGGGCTGAGTACCAAAACAAACTTGTAGCCAGTCAGCAGTAAGGGGTCTGTCTACTCATCATGGGGAGGAGAGAGCGCTCAGTGCACGGACATTAGCTGAGCTGAGGGACGACAGAAAGATAGAGATGGCGGACAGAAAACAAAAGAGGAAAACGCCTGCGTGTTGTGTTGTGTTAAATGTGTTGTGTAGTGGAGTGACTCAGTCATTAGGTTTGTGCTTCTTTCCGATTGTCAAAGACTAAAATCTGTTCCAGTCGGTGGAAACATTAAGTGTGTCATTAAGTGTGTTCAGGTCAGTCTTAGAAATATGCTAGTCGTGTAGTGTGTCCCCAGCTTTTAGGAACTTTAAGGCTGTCATTAATTATTCCCCTTAAGTGTTCCCTTGAGTAAATTCAATATCTGCAGCATTTTAAGCTCAAATGTACATTTTTTAAGCTCAAAGACTTATATGACCTGAACAAAAATAAAAGTAATACCATATGAGCACAGTAGGGCAATGTCTATGGTAACATATTAAACTGTAAAATTACTGTAAAAAGCATGACCTAAAATGTTCTATATTCATTTTTTAAAAAAATGGAAGAGTTGTACCAATTATTATATTAATTTAATCAATTATTATTTCAATTAAATAACAATATAAACACATTTTACTCTCTAAATTGTTTAGGTTTTTATAATGCATTATCTTCTGCATTATCTCTGCGTGTTTGCAGGGTCAAAACACCGGTTGATTTTAAACATTTGAAAATTTTCAGTCATTGGTCAGCAGGTGGCACTTTCGGAAAGACCTAAATATAACCAGTAATGACTGTACACAAAGCAGTGCAGAAATGTGCAGCGCTCATGTTTTTTTTTTTTTTTTTTTTTTTAAGATTTATTTTTGGTGTTTTTATGCCTTTATTAAGACAGGACAGTGTAGTTTGACAGGAAGCAAAATGGAAGAGAGAGAAGGGGGTGGGATCAGGAAAGGTTCACGAGGCGGGATTTGAACTCGAGTTGCCTGCAGCGCAATGGCGCTATATGTTGACGTGCTAACCACAAGGCTATTGACGCCAACTCACTCAGGTTTAATTAATAAAAGGTTTCTATTAGGTTATGTTTCTATTTTCTAGTTCTGTTTGTAACTATAGCAACGGCGGCGCCCATTGCTCTATGTTGTCAGAAACTACCGTGAAACGCTTAGTATAAACACTAAGGTAAGGGTGACAGTTAAGAAGTTTGTTTCAAGGCTCTTAAAGAAATAACGCGGGGTTAGTTGTAACAAATGTGGTTGAAATATTTCCACACATGCTAGCATAACCAAATTTGAGGTATTAACTAGTTGCCATAGCAACATTATACAGAAAAAACAGTGCGCCAAAATTCAAAAGCCTTTTGAAGGTATCGCTGAATATTTGTTTTACCATAGTAAAAGTACATTTCTGACTTAAGTCATTATTTTTCATCTCAGTTTTTAGTATTTATTTAAAATGAGACAATTCTGCTATTATTTTAATCTCCAATCTGTTATTTATCAGTTTAGCGCTAGCAGTTTTAAGTTCATTTGCGCAGATGGGGAAGGTTGTAACACTGCGTTACAATGTGCCCCGCTAAACTATGCTATTATATGACATTTTGTGATGTAATTTACACTATTTACATTTATGGATTTTAATGATAAACCACAAGACACAGGTGAATAAAGACTGACAATCGATAATGTTCAGAAATTATTATTAAAAGAAATGTAAAGCATTTTGGCTTGTTTATTTGTCTGGTTTTCCATGAGAGCTGTGTTTGGAGGGAGAGGAGTGTCTCAATGTCTGAATGTGTTGCATCTATTTGCCCACATTGTTTTGAATTATATTTTATACAGTAGTTATGTGTTGAGATCAGGGCCATTCCCAAGCTCCAAAATTAGATCATTTTTTAATTCTTAAAAAAAAAAAAAAAAAAACCACCATTAATTTATTTAAAAAAAAAGTTAATGATTTTATTTTATTGACAAAATATTTTAGTTTGTCGTGTATATTTATTTAATTCGATCAGATAACATTTTAAGCTGTCATATATGGTCATGTTACAATGTGCACCTGACATGTTACAATGTACCCGACCTATGGGACATTTTGTCACATTTCTCTTAATTTCTTTTGAGGTAAATACCGAAAAACATATACACTTTAATTATGAAACAAAATGGCATTTGTGTACTAGACAGATGTGAAATACTGTGGATAAAAAAATATTACTCTGAACCCCACGTGAATTTACACAAACTGAACAATTCAAAAAGTGTTAGGTTGTGCCCTGTGCTCCCCTACTGTTAAGTGGTCCTTCAAAAGTCACTCTCAACGTATTTGTCTATAAAGCCTATAAAAAAAATAAAATAAAATGTTTTGATGTATTTCACAACACTTCAGCATGTTATTCTTATTAAGTGAGGGTCATTTTTTTAGGATTTTTTACCCAAGCGAAGTCTCTGAGAACCTAACACATTGCACTTCTGGAGACCCCAGGTTGGTTGCAGTTCTGGAAAATGGTGATGCTGGAGACTAAATAGTTTCTGATGGTTTCACACCTAACTCTTTACCTTAATTCTTAAGTATTTAGTAGTTAACATGTCTTTTCTTCTTCATCTGTTTTTTTCTGACCGTGCAGACCCAATGAGCACTTCACTGTCCAATGGCCATGCCTTAACTTTGCCAATTCTATTATTGCATTAGTACTGCATTCTTCTCATGGGCATTTCATCATTTTTGACTTTTAGTCCAAGTTAAATCTCTTTTTTGTCTCATTTTATCTTTAAAAGAAAACATGCCTAATAATTATGCACACCTGATTAGAAGACGTTTTTCACTTCCAGCCTTCATGGACAATTATGTATCACTTATAAATTATTACATACAAAATCAATAGTAGTTATTAAGATTGATGTGGTTTGGAACTGGTAAAATGTGCTTGGGAAAAAAATGTATGACCAGAATATTAACCTGCCCAATAATTCTACATGCACTGTACTTCAATGTCTTTTGGGGGGAGAGGATGAATTTGCAAGCTGTAAGTCCCACAGTTTGGATTCAGCGCAAATCAACTAACACAGTCATTATAAAAGTGTTTAAGCTACCAGATACATTACATATTTTATATCTGAATACTAGACTTAGATTTCATAATATAGTGAGCACGTTTATGAATAGCAATAATAAAAAAGGAAAAATGAAGAGATGATGCCAACGCCTCAGAGGACCTCAGATGATTCCAACCCTGAAACAACACACAGCACTACCGGATTTTGCTTGCAAGTTTGATTGCAACATATAATTCATTACTGTTAATAGTGTTCATTGTCTGCTTGATATATTGTAGAAACCTTAATTTTCTGTAAAGCTGCTTTGGAACGATTTGTATTGTGAAAAGGAATAGACTGCTATACAAATAAACTTAGAGTCAGTATAATTTTTTATGTTATGTTACGTTATGTTATGTTATGCTATGTTATCTTATGTTACCTTATGTTATGTTATTTATTTGTTTGTTTGTTTGTTTTGGGAAAGAAATTATAGAAATTAATACTTTCATTTAGCAAGGATGATATAAATTGATCAAAAGTGATGATAAAGACAATTATAATGTTACAAAAGATTTCTATTTCAGATAAATGCTGTTCTTATGAACTTTCTATTCATCAAAGAAACCTGAAAAAAATCTACTCGGCTGTTTTAAATATAATCATAAATGTTTACTGAGCAGCAAATAAGCATATTAGAAGTAATGGTGCTAAGAATTCAGCTTTGAAATCATAGGAATAGACTGCATTTTAAAATATATTTCAAAAGAAAACAGATATTTTAAATGGTAAAAATCATTTCTACTGTTTTTGCTGTACTTTGGATAAAATAAATGCAGGCTTGGTGAGCAGAAGAGACTTCTTCATTAAAAATCTTACTATTCAAAAACTTTTGACTGGTTGTGTATAGGCCAATTGAATGTAATGTAAGGAAGTAATGAAATATAGACCAAAGATATTTTTGTTATGCAGTTTTGTGCATTTCTGTTTATTCAACATAAATGTGTTAATAGACTAAATACCACATATATATGCCCCCAGTGTGTCCAGGTCATCAAATCTGCCCCCCTTTAAAAAAAAGTTTGGACACCCCTGGCATAGTGGGAGCAGATCAGTGGATGAGAGGGTAGCATCATTTTACTAGTGTTGCCCAGTACAGCTGTAGGCCTACTGCAGCATGTTACAGCACAGTCGCACTACTGCAAACAGAAACAAGTATACTACACAGAAATTTCCTATCAGCGCATTATTTGAGCTGACTCACACCGCACAGTGACGGCAGCTAGAGCAGAGTGAAACCTGCTCGCTGAACACTGCCGGGCGCTGTGGTGCGTCATATATAGGCCTATATATTATATATATATTTTTTATATATATATTATTTATGTTTTTTTTTTCTTTCTTTCTTTCGGCCGAAAAACGAAAATTCAGTGCACCCCCAGTTTTTGACAGTCTGACATTTTGCCTGTCCACCAAAAAACAGAAAAAAAATTCGAAGTTTTGTTTGTGTGATCTTCACAAAATTTTACACAGGCCATTTTATTAAAGAGTTTGATACCTCAAACTGTTGTCATTTGTGATGTTTAAGTTGGGGGAGGTGTGGTGCCAGAAAGGGGACAAACATGGAAAGCATGCTTTATTTTAGTAGTTCTGCTAGATGACACTAGTTACTCTAGCTTTAATAGGAAAAAATATTAGCTCTGTAAATGCTGAATTGAATTGTTTTCTGTTGCTTGAATGTCTTGAGCATGGCACCTCATTTTCAGAAGATCTATTACATTTGTATGGACTTGTGTGTTCTGTTTACCATTGGACTTGTTCAATACACATCAACATAATATTAAATTTAATTTAAAAGTGTCCATCATACCAGAGTTTTTCCAGTTTGCAGTTTGGATCCTCCTTTCTAGTAATGTACACTGAATCTCCAGGGTGATTATAGCTCAGATCCAGCTCTTTCAAATGGGAGATGTTTAGACTCAGAGTTAAAGCCAGATGAGAGCAGCCTTCCTTTGTCACCATACAGCCAGATAATCTGCAGTAACAGACATCAAAGGTAGAAATTTATGTGTGTATGCATTTATAGATTTATGAGTATTTTAAAATTACCTCAGCTCCTCCAGTTTACAGTTTGGACTCTTCAGTGCATCAGAGAGCAGCTTCACTCCTGAATCTTTCAAGTTATTGTTACTCAGGTCCAGCTCCTTTAGACAGTTTGATGATTTAAGAGCTGAAGCCAGGCTTCCACAACACTGATCAGTTAAATTACAGATGGACAATCTAAATTGAAGCATAAATGATGAATGGTTTTAGTGACCATTGTTACTTTCAGTAAAATGTGCTCACAAAGTTGTAAAAATTCATTAGATTTTATTCCTACTTGGGCTGAAATTGTGATACAGCAAAGATTTTTATCTGATTGTAAAATTGTTAAATTATGCTGTAAGATTATGAGAAATTGTAAAGACTTGAAATACTGAGAAAACAGTCTTATGTTCATAGGAAAATAACAGTATCTTCGAACATATCCACTTTTGCCCTTTTATCCAACATATTAATTCCCTATATCCTGTTGGTAAAATGTAATGAACAAAATAAATATACAAAAAATCTGACACACAAACCTCAGTTTCTCTAGTTGGCAGTTTGGACTCTTCAGGGCATCAAAGAGCAGGTTCCCTCCTGAATCTTTCAGGTCATTGTTACTCAGGTCAAGCTCTTTCAATGAGGAATTTAATTGTAGAGATGTAGCCAGACTTTCACAACACTGATCAGTGAGTTTACAATCAGACAGTCTAAAAAGAACAGTAAATGATTAAATGTTTGTTTTGTTTTGTTTTGTTTTCAGAAAAACACAAAATGATAAATGGCTAAATGCTTACAGGGCTTTTCTGCAGTTTCTCACGGCTGGTATCAGTCTCCTTCTGCCTTCATCTGATGTGTTGAATTTGATAAGGTTCAGTTCGTTCAGCACCTTATCTGACATCTGAAGCATGTAGGCTATTGCTGAGCAGTGAGTGAGAGAGAGTTTTGTGTATGAGATTTTATCTGAATTCACAAATCTCTGAATCTCTGTGTAGAGAGACTGATTATTCAGTTCCAGCAGACAGAGAAACAGATTGATAGACTTATCAGCTGAGAGTTGTTCTTCACCAGTAATTCTCTCTTTAATATATTTTGCGATCTCATAATAGACCCCTATGTTGTTCTCTGTGTAAGCCAGTAGATCATGTAAGAGTATCTGATTGGACTCCAGTGAGATGCCCAGCAGGAAACGAAGGAAAAGATCTAAGCGTCCAGCCTGCAATGATTTATCAACTGCTCCTTTAAGCAGCATGTACAAAGACGTTTGTTCATATTTGTAAAATGACTTCAGTACTTCCTTGTCATTATGTATGTGGCAGTAAAACACATAGAGAGCTGCTAGAAACTCCTGAAAGCTCAGATGAATGAAGCTGTAGACTTTCCTCTGATGAATTACTGATTCCTGTTTAAAGATCTCCGTGCAAATCCCAGAATGCACTGATGCTTCAGTGACGTCTATGCTGCTCTCAATCAGGTCCTCCTCATAGAACATCACATTGCCCTTCATCAGCTGATTGTAAGCCAATTTAGCAAGTTTCACAATCACTTCTCTGTTGAACTGCAGGAGTTTCTCTGGATGCCTCTCATCATATTTCTGATTCCTAGTGTTGATCTGAATAAGCAGAAAGTGGATGTACATTTCAGTCAGAGTTTGAGGGATTTCTGCATTGATATCTTGTTTCAGGATGTTTTGAAGCACAGTAGATGAGACCCAACAGAAGACAGGTATGTGGCACATGATGTGGAGGCTTCTTGCTCTTCTGATGTGTGAGATGATTCTGCTGAATTGACACTCATCATTGATTCTCTTCCTGAAATATTTCTCCTTCTGAGGGTCACTGAATCCCTGAATTTCTGTCAGACGGCTAATGTATTCTGAAGGGATCTGATTGGCTGCTGCTGGTCTTGAGGTGATCCAGATGAGAGCAGAGGGAAGCAGATCTCCTCTGATGAGGTTTGACAATAACACACCCACTGATGAAGCCTCAGTCACATCAGAAACTTTTTGAGCATCTGAAAACGTAAGTGTTAAACTGCTTTCATCCAGACCATCAAAGATGAACACAACTTTACATCCTTCATAAATCTTTGGGGGCAGATCATGAAGTTCAGGATAAAAGTCCAGCAGAAGTTTATGAAGACTGTACTGATCATCTTTAATCAAGTTCAGCTCTCGAAATGGAAGCACAAACATGAAATCTACATTATGATTGGCTTTTTCCTCTGCCCAGTCCAGTATGAACTTCTGCACAGAGACGGTTTTTTCCAATTCCAGCAATGCCTTTTGTAAGAACAGTCTTTATTTTGTCTTCATCCTCACATGCTAGTTTAGGTGAGGGATTAAAGATGTCATTGCAGTAGATTGGAGTGTCTTGTGTTCTGGGTCTTGTCTCCATCTGTAAAATCTCATGTTCTTCATTCACCCCTTCTCTCTCTCCCTCTATAATGTAGAGTTGTGTGTAGATTTTGTTCAGGAGGGTTTCATTTTCTTGTTTTTTGATTCCCTCAAATAAGCGCTCGTACTTGTTCTTCATGCTGGTTTTGTGGGTGGTTTTGACTGTTTTAATGGCATCATCCACTGCTTGGTCAGAATCCTGCAGGTCTCCAGTAACTTCATTTTTCTCACTGCAGGACCTTCAAAAATGAAAGCAATTAGAGCATTTTGTCTACACTTCACATCACACAGAACGGAGCTCTTTTAGGTATATACCATGCTGGCATGGCACACAAACATATACTGCAAAATTTCTTATATTATTCTTGTAATATTCTTTTTCCAATACGGGCAAAAATCTCACATGGCTCCAGTGGTCACCGCTTGATCCACTGAAATTGTAATATTTCTCGACATTCAACTGTCTGTGTTATAAATGTTATAAAAATATTAAAAACACTCATACAGTCAAAATTTATATGTTGAATTTTGTGGCCATTTTTTATTCATTTTGGTGGCATTTCTAACTTTGTGCAAAGCTATTTTACACCAGCTTTCTTGTTTTTAGGCTTGATGGAGGACTACTGCCTAAGCTAGGCTGGCTGTTTTAATAGTGAATCATTTTTTGACAGCAGCGACAAACATGTGGCTCATTGTGAAGGCTGTCCCGTCTGCACGTCCTGATTTTGCTGAGTTAGATGTGTTCCTGGGTCAACATATTTTGTTGACCCTGGAACAACATTTGAATCCAAAAATTTAAACTTCACCACATCCCTACACCTAAACCTAACCTTACCCATGAGAAATCCCTAAAATCAGAGGAAATTATAGATGAATGACACTGATGTACAAGCACTAAACACTGATTGTAAGCCTAAACTTCACAAAAACTATAAACTGTTTTTTCAGATCTGATTGGTTAATCACAATGTTGTTCCAGGGTCAACAAAGATGTTGATCCAGGAACATGTCGTACTTGGTAAAATCAGTTTCTGCGTGCCATCTGGAGGCGACATTTGCAAAAAGAGCACTTATCTAGTCATAGGCCAAATGGACAAGTCTTTGAGCAACACTTGGGATCTTTCTGTGCATTTGTATGGCCTTAGCTAAAGCAGTAAATTAATAATTGAAATAAATTGATTGTAATAAATATTTTTAGCTAATATTGCATGTTTGTAACAGATATCCACTAAACTGTGCTTCGGAATAAAAACAAAAAACAAAATTGGCCTCTTCTTTTTCTCCTAGAGGTACTGAGAAACTACTGAAAAAAAGATCCTCACATGGCTTTAGGATCCACAACTCCAGTTCTGATGGTATTGGATGGATCCATTGAACTTGTAGACACCCGACTGGAACATGCTGTACCTCCCTCCTCTCTGCTCTCATAGCGACGCTTTTTATCAGGAGTGTTCTCCATATAGTTGATTTCAGATGCTTTTCTGAAAACATTAGACACAGTACAATGAAAACTATTTTTTGGAGATTATGCTTAAACACTGCACATATGCAAATAAGTCACCTTTAAGAAGGCAGTAGCAAAAGCACAGATTTTAGGTGATACAATCTTAACTTAAGTTACTCAAAGCATTAAACATACTGTAAGCTTTGTTTATGCATGCCACAAAAATGTTTTAGTAATGAAATTATGGACGCAGTCATCACCCTTAATGTTGCTTGTGAAATTCATAATAAAATGTATTTCAGCTCCAATTTATTCTTGTTTACTTACACCTGTGGCGTTAACCAGGGTCAGGCACAGACAATTTGGGGGCAAAAGGCAAAAAAAAACAAAAACAAACAAAAAAAAGTTGCATACTAAACTTACAAAAATTTTACAACTTCTTTGCCAACACAATGCAGTGTCTAAAACCTAAATAAGACTGCAAAATTATGATTTAAACAGCTACAGTTTTAACAGTTTTATTTTTCCAGGTGCTAGTCAAACAAGCATGGAAAATGTAGAGGTGACGAGGGAGAACAAAAGAAAAAGAGGAAATCAATAACTAATGCACTTTAAATGCGCTCTGTCTCTCTCTCTGTCTCTCTCTCTCTTTCACACACACACAGACACACACACACACACACACACACACACACACACATACATACACACACACATACATACATACATACATACATACATACATGAAGAGTTCAGATGCAAAAGCCTCTAAATCCATCTGACATTTTTCTTTAAAATTAGCATTTCTTTCTGGCTACTTTGTATAGGTTTCTCTGTAAGTACTGGTACTTCGGATTGGGCTGAGGCTGGAATTTAGCGAGTTTGAAGTAAAAGTATTTGATGAACGTATACTATGTGTCAGTATCATTTTTTTGTTTTGCATCTGAACTCTCTCTCTCTCTGTGCGCATGTGCGAGGGTGGCAGGAAGAGTGGAGCGTGTTTGCTAGAGTGAGTGCGAAAATTACTGTTTTTTCCCCTTTCTTTTTCTTTTTCCTCCTTTTTGGTCAGTTTTTTTTTTATTTAGGGAGTTTTTCGTACTTTAAGCTGCTCGCGGCTTTTGTCGCGTGACGGTATGGCTTCTGATCCGGTACAGGTTAACCCTGTGGAGGATGTACTTGTGGTGGTGGGGGAATTGGTCGGTTTTGAGAATATTCTCTCAGCATCACGAATGAACAAAGCTATTGTTGTGTTTTTGAAAACGGAACAGTTAGTGAATCAGCTGACAGAGAGTGGAATTTGGATTAATGAAATGTTTGTGCCTGTGACTCCTCCAGCTACTAAAGTAACAATATCCAATGTTCCACCTTTTATCTCTAATGATGCCATTACTAAAGAGCTGACACGATTTGGAAAAATTGCAAGCCCAGTAAGAATGATCCCATTAGGATGTAAAACTGCAGCATTGAAACGCGTTCTTTCTTTCAGACGGCAAGTTTTGATATTTCTCGCTTCACCCGAGCGTACATTAGAGATCTCGTTCTGCGTGAGTCACGGAGAAAATTCCTATATGCTCTATGCAAGTACTGACAACCTTAAGTGCTTTGAATGTGGAAATTTAGGCCACAAACGCCTCTTTTGCCCGCACAAAAGCGGGGATAGAGAACAGCGTTTGCCTGTCGAGTCAACGGAGAGCGGATCGGTTAAAGACAACGACAGAACGGACACCGTGGAAACTACAAAGACACCACAAAAAATAACGGAAAAGCGGAGGTCTTCTGAGGGAGTCACTGAGCACAACGAGGTAAGTGAAAACGATGATGATGCTGGGAGTGGTGACAAAACTGGCTGTAGTCAGGTTGTTAACAGACAGTCACGTATTGACTCAGACAGACGCACAAGAAGCAGAGGAAGGTTTAGTTGATGAGTTGGATGGAATGTCTCAATATACTGATGATAGCATGAAAGATGATGAGCAATGGTTGGAAGGAGATGAGACGTCAAAAATGAGGAAGGGAGACTTGTATACTGTGGCTCAAATCAATGAATTTCTTGATGAAACAAAAGGAAAAAAAAAGTTTTTTTTTCCAGACTTGGATAAGTTTATAGCATCTGTTATGTGGGCAAGGAGATATTGTAGTCATGAAGAGTTATCACAACAGAAGCGCTTTAGACTAAAGAAGCACATTACTGTAATCAGGCAAAAAAAGTCTAACTGGAAACAATAGGCCAAAAAGGGGCAAAAAACTAATTAGTCACTGTGGTTAATATGCTTTTTTTCTTGTCTGTTTTCTTTTCTATCTCTCTTTTTCTTCTGGAGAGGTTACGGGTGGGATCCCTGAATGTTAATGGGATGAGGGATAGGAGGAAGGCAGAAATGATCATAGAATTTATCAGATTGAAAAATCTAAATGTGACTTTTTTGCAAGAAACCCATAGTGATGTGGATAATGAGGTTGATTGGAGACTGTGGTGTGGTGATGAGTGTGTTTTTTCTCATGGGACAAACTTGAGTGCAGGAGTTGCAATTCTTTTCTCTCCAAACACTAAAGTTAAGATCCTGTCTAAAAAAGAACTCGAACCGGGATGGTTACTGGTAGTTAAAGCTGATATTAATGGTCACTTTTTTGTTTTTGTTAATATCTATGCACCAAACAGTGGTTCTGACAGGATTAATACTTTTAATAAATTGAAGGCTTTTTTAAATCAAGAGCAGTTAGATGATTTGATCATTTTAGGAGGGGATTGGAACTGTACACTTGATCCTTCTTTTGATAGGAACGGTGAAGAACCAAATTTCAATTCACCTGCTGTTTTAGCCAGTATTATTGAAACTTTTAATTTTACAGACAGTTGGAGAGAAAATAACCTCTTGATAAAACAATATACTTGGGTAAAGGTGAATGAAGGGAGAATTTCAGCTGCATGTTTGGACAGATTGTATGTATCAAAAAATTTGAAAAACAGTTATACATACAACTATTACCCCCACACATTTTTCTGATCACAAGCTTATTATTCTTGACTGTACACTGATATCTGGAAGAAATAAGAGTTCTTATTGGCATTTTAATGTAAAGCTATTGCAAGACAAACATTTTTGTGAATCCTTTGAGTATTTTTGGGAAACATGGAAAAGGGAAAAAATCAGATATGAAAATGTAATTATTTGGTGGGAAAATGGTAAAGTACATATAAGGGATTTGTGTCAGCAAACTCACTGTTTAAAACGGACTTTGGAGTGTCTTGAAAAAGATTCTAGTCATTGAAGAGAATATGATGAGACAATCTTCTGTTAATTTTCAAGAGTGGACTGATAAGAAATCGAAGCTGAACTCTATTTTAAATGAGAAAGTCAAAGGTGCTCTTGTGAGGGATAGGTTTTTAATCAGTAAAAGATATGGATGGTCCTACCTCTTTCTTTTTTAACTTGGAACATAAAAGGGCACAAGAAAAAAAAATGTACAGTTTGAAAAATAGTCATGGTCATGATACAAGTGATCCCACAGAGACGTGTAGATTGGCAGTGGACTTTATTGGCAGTGGAAGTTATACTCCGCTGAGAACACAGATGAGGAAAGCCAAAATGATCTTTTGCAGAATCTTCCCATTTTAACCACTGAGGATAAACAAACTTTGGACTCTGCAATTACCTTTGATTAACTAAGTGCTGCAGTATCTGGACTTGCCTCAGGTCGTACTCCAGGTATAGATGGACTTCCTGGCGAATTCTATAAGCATTTAATTGGAACTGACCTTTATGAAGTATTACAAGAAGTTATTTATATATATATATATATATATATATATACACACACTGCTCAAAAAAATAAAGGGAACACTTAGGAACTTAGGAAGCAACACTCATTGACAATCAATTTCACATGCTGTTGTGCAAATGGGATAGACAACAGGTGGAAATTATAGGCAATTAGCAAGACACCCCCAATAAAGGAGTGGTTCTGCAGATGGTGACCACAGACCACTTCTCAGTTCCTATGCTTTCTGGCTGATGTTTTGCTCACTTTTGAATGCTGGCGGTGCTTTCACTCTAGTGGTAGCATGAGACGGAGTCTACAACCCACACAAGTAGCTCAGGTAGTGCAGCTCATCCAGGATGGCACATCAATGCGAGCTGTGGCAAGAAGGTTTGCTGTGTCTGTCAGCGTAGTGTCCAGAGCATGGAGGCGCTATCAGGAGATAGGCCAGTATGTAAGGAGACGTGGAGGAGGCCGTAGGAGGGCAACAACCCAGCAGCAGGACCACTACCTCCGCCTTTGTGCAAGGAGGAACAGGAGGAGCACTGCCAGAGCCCTGCAAAATGACCTCCAGCAGGCCACAAATGTGCATGTGTCTGCTCAAACGGTCAGAAACAGACTCCATGAGGGTGGTATGAGGGCCCGACGTCCACAGGTGGGGGTTGTGCTTACAGCCCAACAACGTACAGGACGTTTGGCATTTGCCAGAGAGCACCAAGATTGGCAAATTCGCCACTGGTGCCCTGTGCTCTTCACAGATGAAAGCAGGTTCACACTGAGCACATGTGACAGACGTGACAGAGTCTGGAGACGCCGTGGAGAACGTTCTGCTGCCTGCAACATCCTCCTGCGTGACCGGTTTGGCAGTGGGTCAGTAATGGTGTGGGGTGGCATTTCTTTGGAGGGCCGCACAGCCCTCCATGTGGTCACCAGAGGTAGCCTAACTGCCGTTAGGTACCGAGATGAGATTCTCAGACCCCTTGTGAGACCATATGCCGGTGCGGTTGGCCCTGGGTTCCTCCTAATGCAAGACAATGCTAGACCTCATGTGGCTGGAGTGTATCAGCAGTTCCTGCAAGACGAAGGCATTGATGTTATGGACTGGCCCGCCCGTTCCCCAGATCTGAATCCAATTGAGCACTTCTGGGACATCAAGTCTCGCTCCATCCACCAATGCCACGTTGCACCCCAGACTGTCCAGGAGTTGGCGGATGCTTTAGTCCAGGTCTGGGAGGAGATCCCTCAGGAGACCATCTGACACCTCATCAGGAGCATGCCCAGGCGTTGTAGGGAGGCCACACACACTACTGAGCCTCATTTTGACTTGTTTTAAGGACATTACAGGCTGATCCAACTTTGCTGTAGTGCGTTTTTCCACTTCAATATTGAGTGTGACTCCAAATCCAGACCTCCATGGGTTAATAAATTTGATTTTCATTGATAATTTTTGTGTGATTTTGCTGTCCGCACATTCAACTATGTAAAGAACAAATTTAATAAAAATATTTTATTCATTCAGATTTAGGATGTGTTATTTTAGTGTTCCCTTTATTTTTTTTTTGAGCAGTGTGTGTGTGTGTGTATATATATATATATATATATATATATATATATATATATATATATATACACACACACACACACACACACACACACAGATAGATAGATAGATATAAATATGTATACATAGATATGTACACACACACACACATAGATACATATGCGTGTATTTTTCCTTTTTTTGGTATATTCACCAATTCCTTTGGAGTGTGTGTGTTTATGTATTATTATTTTTTTTTTATTGCTAAATAATATATACAGTAAACATATTTTTTTTGTAACTACATGCACTGGACACTGTGTTCTCCTTTTTTTGATGTAGTGTCTAATGAATGATCTGTAAAATTAGTTTATATGGCAACGTGCACTGCAGCAAGACATTACGTTATTCTATTAAGCTAAATTTAGCAAGTTACAGTTTTTTTTTACTTTATCACAAAATGTTCACATGTTACCATTTTTATTTTTGCTGTCTCTTGAATTTTATGTTGCTCTTTTTAATTTTATCTTAAGCACCTTATTTCTTCGTCTTTTAAAAGGTATTTTTTAAAGCAGTTTACCATACAGTGTTCAAATAGCCAAAAATGTGCTGCATCTTTGACCCTCTGAATAACAGTAGTCAAGGCTTGAAATTAAGTGTCAGAAATTCATTTCAAACAATAAACTACCTTAAATAAACACTGCATTATACTCTTTGGTTGCATTAAATGGGAAGTGATTTTAGAAAACGACTAGGCCAGGCACAACACAAGTGTTTTTTGCTAGTTTCAGCCTGACGCAGTTATAAATTTTCCATCCTGTGCACCGTTGTTTAAATAGCAAATGCATTTGTGCCCATTTGTGCACCCGTGGGCATGCTGGTCTAAAAACGAGGTGTGTTCAGGCGTGTTGCTATTTTGAGGCAACTGAAATAGACTGCGCCATTGACCAACTAAAACCTGGTCTAAAATCAATGGTACAATATTTTTCTTGTTATTCCAAGAGCATGTTAGTAAAATGTGCCAGGTGCCCAACAATAATATAAAAAATATAGGCAGCCTCCCAACACGCGTACACTCTGCTTATTACACACACAGGGACGTGCAGCAGCACAACAACATGCTAAATATTAAAAATTCAAGGATTCCAATGTAAAAGACTATTATGCCTACATGCCATAATGGATAGTCAAAAGATCGGTTTGTGTGAGAAACTGAAAAGTATTTATATCATTTTTTACCTCTGATTCACCGCTATGTCCTACTGTCCTGAGCACATGCAGCATCTGGTGCGAGACACGGAAGAGGAAGCGATATCTGTGCAAAATGTCTGACTGCAATGGTTTGAATTAAAAAAATCTTTGTTTTCTACTGAAGAAACAAAGTCACCTACATTTTGGATGCCCTGGGGGTAAGCAGATAAACAAATTTTTCATTTTTGGTTGAACTATCCCTTTAAACTATCAAGCCAAGTGGGATTTAACAATCAATAAATTACAGATGAAGTCAATGCATTTGCGAGACTTATCTTCCTTTATTTCCTCAACTTCGAAATTAGAACCGTTCAAATAAAGGACGAGATTAATCAGTTCGTTCAGGGGATAGTCACACACAGGATCGCAACGGATTGTCTCAAGGTCCAGCCCCAGGTGAAAACGCGCACCTATAGCAGCGTCGTGCCAGCTCAGCTGGTTAGCAAGCTCGAGAAAATCCTCCACATATCACTCCAACCTCCGACCCCCTTGCCGCAGACCCCAAAGCGCGTCCTCAGCCTCGGTCATCTTAATTAGTTCCATTCTTCTGTCAGGGTGTGTGTGTAGCAGGCAAGCAGACGAAGGGGAATGGTGTTTAAACAAAAATGATTTTAATAATAACAGAAAAACAGGCAGACTGGGAGAACACACAACTAATAATAACGGCTGGATATAAACTAGTATTGACTAAGAACAGACAAAGAAAGACTGAACAGAATGGAGTTTAAATACTAGGACAAATGAGAGGAAAATTAGTGACAGGTGTGGGGTAATTAATCAAAAACCATAGCAACACATGAGGAACAGAAACAGGAAACAGGAGAATGAAACCAAAACACAAAGGACATGTGACACTTACGTAACACTACACAAGTTATTATTTTTTTTAATGACACCAAATGGCACAATTCTTACTTCAGAAAAAATGGATTTTAAAAGTGTTCACTCTGTTTTAATGTGAAATGCTGCATTTATTGAAAAATAATTTTAACATATTATATAAATAAATATATATTAATTATAATGGGAAAAAAATAGCCTATTTAAATTGTATAAATATTGCATATTGTCATAAAATCCCCTCCAAATTCAAAATAATAATCCAAAAATATTGTGACTCCTAAACGAAGAGGTCCAGAGGGTTAAACCCAACCAAATTTATTTTATGTGTGTCTAATACTTTAATTTACAGTATTTCAGTTAAATGGTTTTGCAATCAGTTGAACTATTTTCATGGAAATTCCTTGACCTCTGTCCTCTGACTATATAGAAAGCAGAACAAGTCCGCTTTAACTTGAGTATAGTTAGTTTTTTACTTTTGGGGAATTTTTCCAACTTGTAGAATAGAAAGGTTATGTATGTATGCACGCATTTAGAATTGCTCAAAATGAAATGGGGTGTGGAAATGTGACTAGAATGATGACTAGAATGGTTGGTATAAACATAATTTTGAATTTGTAAAATTAAATAACAAAAATATACATGACGATAAGATGATGATGAGTTGGTTGTAATATCACTCTTGGTACCTGACATTAACTTTCAGAGTTTGAGAGATCAGTTGTAGATTTCAAAACAATTTTCTTTTGTTATTACAGTTGTTATAGCCAAGGACTCTCTGTAGTCACAAAACAACATTTATATGTATAAAACAGGGGACTGGAACTATAACTATAACAGAACATAAAATAAACAGGAAGAAAGAATAATAGCATTAGCAACATTTGTGTCATTAAATAGACATTCACTACATTACAAAACAGTGTCGTACACAACCCCTAGGAGGGCTCCAGTTCATAAACTGAAATGTCACAATACAATACACTAAATGACAAAATAAACACTGTACTCAAAGGCAAAACCATAAACTCCCAATATGCAGTGTAACATTAATTACACTAATTTAATCCAAACAGCACAACTAATCAAAATAAATAATAAAACCCAAAATGAAATGCAGTCTAAAGGTCACTAACTCTAAAGGTCCTCTCTCTTTAGAAATGTCCACAACACCACAATTTTATATATAGACCATAAATTACAGTCATATTTCTGATTAGTGTCTAATATACAAGAGCAAAGTTAAAGCAACATGATTACACTGTAAACAATAAAAAACACAATTTGTTGAGTCAGCTTAAAATAATTTGTTACCCTGCTGCCTTAAAATTTTAAGTTGATTCAACTCAAATATCTAAATTGTCACTTAATATAATTTAACATTAAGTTGAATAAACTTTTTTTTTAGTTGACAACTTAAAATTTTAAGGCAGCCAGGTTAAAAATTATTTTAGGTTGACTCATATTGGTTTTTACAGTGTACACTGCAACACTCAAAAGAGAGAAAAAGAAATGTGTAAAATATTGTGTTGGTATAGTAGGATTTACATTACTAATCATTTCAAAATATAGCCAACTATAAATGCAATGAATTTTTCAAAAACATACAAAGAGAATTACGTACCGAGATGCCAGTAGACTTTGTTTTCTCATGTCAGATCATGCGCAAAATAAAAAAAAAAAAAACACCATACAGAAGATATTCCTACAGGTTTCACTTCCCACTTCCCATGTTTGAAAATGCTCTGGGAAAAACAGAAGCACTGACTCCACATTTTTTTTTTTTTTTGAAAATAGGCACATTTTCCAACTCACTAGAGTTACACAGTTGAGTTTTACCATTTTTGAATCCATTTAGCCAGTGACCGGGCTTGGCAGTAACAATTTTAGCATAGCTTAGCATAGATCATTGAATCTGATTAGACCGTTAACATCTCGCTCAAAAATGACCAAAGAGTTTTGATATTATTTTCAAAAAAAGTGGAGTGTTCCTGTTGCAGCTTCCTATCCACCCAGCAACAGGGGATGAAATGTTCTTTACTTGTCAAAATAAAATCATTGTCTCTTACTTTGCTCATTTAATTAAAGAAAGGTGGTTTACAATAAAACAAGTTCATGGCTCAATGACGGTAAGAACCGTGTACTCCCGCCACCTGTTCACCGACACACAATATCATGAGGTTTAAATGCCATATGACCTACACCAACTCCTCCCATCCCACGCCACCATCTAGAGGTTAAAAAATTACATTTAGCTCCTACACCCCAGCCCCATAATTGTAATACACATTTTCAATTAAACTTTATATAAATGTCTTTATAAAAAAAATTCTGAATGAGCTTCAGTTCTCTGCTTCCAGCAATAGACAAATTTTGGATACAGGCCTATCCAACTGGCCTGTTTTTGTTTTAATTTGGACGGATCGAACAAATCCACCTTTATCAGGGTAGGTTTTGATTATTTTCATGAACTGTTGATCATTTCTTGACATTGTTACATCATCCTCAGGCAGCTTCTCATTAAATTATTGATTATATTGAGCAATCAACAGATCCTCCAAACTGGTGACAGAGATCCTATTAGCAGTGACTACAGGACAGCAAATTTTTCTTTTGTCACTATTACCACCTCTTAGTGGCCCATTCACAACCCATCCCAATAGGGTCCTGACAGCATAGGGCCCCCCGCCTTGGCTGTTAATGATTTCCCATGGCTCCATTAGATTTGATGCATTAATACTGATCAACAGCTCAACCTCTGCATTGATACTTGGAATTTTGATACCCTCTAGGTACGGGCAATCCTTTAGGTCCTCCTGAGTGAGAATATTGTTCTTACTTACAGGCATTGACCCTTGAGTACACAACTCTGATAGATCCATGAAGGTCTGTCCGTCTAAGTTTGAAATTTGAAGACCTCTGAGAATGAAAGTGTCTATTGACTTTTCTTAGCCTAAACTACGGAGCAGTATAGAGCTTCTGGTTCCTGTATGATTTAATTTTCTCATAAGATGTTCTGTACAAAAACTGGCAGAACTCCCAGGATCCAAAAACACATAGGTATTTACAATCTTGCTACCAGACTCCGCCTTGATCTGTACTGGAATGATAGACAGCACACACTCTTCGTTTCCAGCCCCAGTCTGACCACAAGCTTGCAAAGTAACGAGCGCATTGTTTACTGGTAATGGTGGTGATTTAACCTTAGATTCTATGTGAAGCAGGGTCGGATGCTTTTGCAAACAAACAAACATTACAAAGTAATGGATTTCAGCAATCCTTACTTACATGTCCAGACTTTAGACATCCAAAACAGGATGTATTTTCTTTCAAGATGCTCAGCTTTTCTCTATGTGTCATGCTCTGTAAATGAGAACACTTTTCCAATGGATGACTGCCCTTACAGGCAATACACATCTTGCTGTTGGACACAAGTCTGAAACAGTGTTAACAGCTGCAACAGTTGCAAGGCCTTTATTGGTAAATTTAAACTTCAGTTTAACACGAAATTAAGAAGCTGACTGTCCACTTTGCAAATCTCCAAACAATGGGTCAGAAAGAATCTTTATTTGACACTCAATGAAGCTCACCAAATCTGAAAACATGGCCCTGCACTGTAAAAAAATTACTCTGGAGGGTGTTAAATACAACCCATGAAAATCAGTTATAGTTTACTGAAGTATATGAGGTGGCAAGTACAATACAAAAAAATGGGTACATTCTACCTACACTATCTATTTTTTAACAGTAATAACTGCAACGAAAAAATTGGCACCGCAAAATGCACATGCGTCGACATCCAGACGGGAATCGCCATTTTATGCGTCATTGGCGATGGCGGCGGCACCACCTCGATTTGTTGAGCTACAGGTAAGTTTTCATTTAACTTGTTATGATCATGAATGTAAATGTTAAGTTGTTTAACATTAAAATCTACCAGAGGATTAGTGATATGCGTGCTTCTCTGTCTCTGTTGTTGGCACCACAGTCTGATGACAGATTAGAATTTGTGGTCAGTGAAGTTATCACTGAAAGGGGATTACATTGTCCAGTACTTGCACTTGCGAATGCGAGTAAATCTCTACATTATGGTTGAAATGTATTAGCTTCTATTATTTTTATGTATGTTTGTAGCTGCAATTCGTGAACAACGAAGTTGCTGCAGGTGAGTGATTGAACTCGAGAGAGAGAGAGAGAGAGAGAGAGAGAGAGAGAGAGAGCGAGAGAGAGAGCAAACAAGCAACGGCTGATGTAACGTTACTAGAACAGACAGGGGAAGGTGTTCGGAGCAGAAAAATAGCAGTAAAACTGTCGATGTGGTATGCTAGATAATTACTGTTAAAGTTTTCTTGCATTTATCTATTGATATATTGAGTTTTGAGTTAGAAGGGATCAATTTATAAAGCCATTTTATTTATATTATCATTTACGGATTTATAATTAACGTTTGCTTTTCCATGGGCGTTTTTAATTTAATGTCTGTTTAAAAAATGTGTTTTGGGTTTATAAGATCCAAATTTATTGTCAGGTAATTAGCCTATGTTTGAAAATTGGTGTTTGTATAAGTGCGTGAATCTTCCAATTCCTGTGTTCGCACGATGTGCTTCATTCGTGAAGTTTTCTCATTTACAAGTATTTAAAGTGCAAAAATGTACTGCGTCGTAAACAAGACTGTATACTAACTACTAACTGTGTGATGGTGCGTATGTAAGTGTTACGTTTATAAATTTGGCATTACAGCTAATCAGCCTCTGAGCACTTGGTTAGCATCACATTTACAGCGATTAGCGTGTACTCTGCTAATGACAAAAATCAAAAGACAGAAAACATGTAATGCTTTTTATGCTCCTTATGTGATCTGTAACATAACAGTTGTATGTTTTATATTTTGCGCCACTTCATTTGAATTGGATTTGCAGATACATTGCACAAGTAACTTACAGTTGGTGTAATTATTTTGCTAAATGTTTTAAACCTTTAGGAAATTCTAAACTTGTAACATTTGCATTCAGGTAAATGCAACATAAATTGATATTAAATATAAATTATGTACAATTCATTTTACCGGAGTGTGAATCTTATAATTTAAAAATCCTATTTCTGACTTTTTTTTTTCTTCCACAGAAAGATCTATATGAAGAAGAATTCAAGATGTATTCATAGCAGTTGTCAAGACAAGTTAACTTCAGGTACCAGAACTAACCACTGAGTCAATGGGTGTTCTAACTTATTGCAAATTAATTGGCTATGCAAAATATGTAACTTTACCTCATCAAAACGATTGGATCTATTAAAACACAGATTACAACATGGGTTATTTGTCTGTTTGCATGTTTTCTTAAGTTGCAGTGCACTGAGCTCACAGAGTCACTGTATTGTCATTAAAATGCATGTGTCACGAATCTGGTCGATGTTCCGCCGTCCGCTCACCACCAGAGGTCACTCTCACCTTATCACACACTGACTGTCGCATTACACCCCGGACTGCATCTCCCGTCATGCATCATGCTGATCGCGTCTGCGCATGTGACCAATCAGCAGCACCATAAAAACCCCGGTCCTCCTCAGTGCACTTCACGGTTGGTTGTATTATTGTATTGCTGTTATTGTTAGCGTTTCCTAGTTTCCTCGTTCCTGGTTCCTGGTTTTGTTCTCCCGCCTGGTTATCTCGTCTGGACTGTCTAGCCGCCTGCCTTTTGGACTCTTGCTCTCGTTTATTGGATTGTTCTCTCCTACTGCCTGTGATATTCCTGTCTGCTCCCGTCTCGACCCTGCCTGTACGACCATGTCTTTGTCTAGTAGTTTCAATAAAAGCTCGCATATGGATCCGCTCGCCTCACGTCTCTCACTCCGCGTTACAGCATGTCTTTGTAGTTCCAGAGTACTGAGGAAAAAAAAGGGATACATGTAACAACTAAACAAAATAAATAATAAAACCCAAAATGAAATGCAGTCTAAAGGTCACTAACTCTAAAGGTCCTCTCTCTTTAGAAATGTCCACAACACCACAATTTTATATATAGACCATAAATTACAGTCATATTTCTGATTAGTGTCTAATATACAAGAGCAAAGTTAAAGCAACATGATTACACTGTAAAAAATAAAAAACACAATTTGTTGAGTCAGCTTAAAATAATTTGTTACCCAGCTGCCTTAAAATTTTAAGTTCAGTCAACTAAAATAAGTTTAGTCAACTTGAAATGTTAATTGTACTAAGTAACAACTTAGATATTTGTGTTTGCTAAACTTAACAGATGGGTAAGTAACCCAGCTGCCTTAAAATTTTAAGTTGATTCAACTCAAATATCTAAATTGTCACTTAATATAATTTAACATTAAGTTGAATAAACTTTTTTTTGAGTTGACAACTTCAAATTTTAAGGCAGCCAGGTTACAAATTATTTTAGGTTGACTCAGCATATTGGTTTTTACAGTGTACACTGCAACACTCAAAAGAGAGAAAAAGAAATGTGTAAAATATTGTGTTGGTATAGTAGGATTTACATTACTAATCATTTCAAAATATAGTCAACTATAAATGCAATGAATTTTTCAAAAACATACAAAGAGAATTACGTACCGAGATGCCAGTAGACTTTGTTTTCTCATGTCAGATCATGCGCAAAATAAAAAAAAAAAAAAAACACCATACAGAAGATATTCCTACAGGTTTCACTTCCCACTTCCCATGTTTGAAAATGCTCTGGGAAAAACAGAAGCACTGACTCCACATTTTTTTTTTTTTTGAAAATAGGCACATTTTCCAACTCACTAGAGTTACACAGTTGAGTTTTACCATTTTTGAATCCATTTAGCCAGTGACCGGGCTTGGCAGTAACAATTTTAGCATAGCTTAGCATAGATCATTGAATCTGATTAGACCGTTAACATCTCGCTCAAAAATGACCAAAGAGTTTTGATATTATTTTCAAAAAAAGTGGAGTGTTCCTGTTGCAGCTTCCTATCCACCCAGCAACAGGGGATGAAATGTTCTTTACTCGTCAAAATAAAATCATTGTCTCTTACTTTGCTCATTTAATTAAAGAAAGGTGGTTTACAATAAAACAAGTTCATGGCTCAATGACGGTAAGAACCGTGTACTCCCGCCACCTGTTCACCGACACACAATATCATGAGGTTTAAATGCCATATGACCTACACCAACTCCTCCCATCCCACGCCACCATCTAGAGGTTAAAAAATTACATTTAGCTCCTACACCCCAGCCCCATAATTGTAATACACATTTTCAATTAAACTTTATATAAATGTCTTTATAAAAAAAATTCTGAATGAGCTTCAGTTCTCTGCTTCCAGCAATAGACAAATTTTGGATACAGGCCTATCCAACTGGCCTGTTTTTGTTTTAATTTGGACGGATCGAACAAATCCACCTTTATCAGGGTAGGTTTTGATTATTTTCATGAACTGTTGATCATTTCTTGACATTGTTACATCATCCTCAGGCAGCTTCTCATTAAATTCTTGATTATATTGAGCAATCAACAGATCCTCCAACCTGGTGACAGAGATCCTATTAGCAGTGACTACAGGACAGCAAATTTTTCTTTTGTCACTATTACCACCTCTTAGTGGCCCATTCACAACCCATCCCAATAGGGTCCTGACAGCATAGGGCCCCCCGCCTTGGCTGTTAATGATTTCCCATGGCTCCATTAGATTTGATGCATTAATACTGATCAACAGCTCAACCTCTGCATTGATACTTGGAATTTTGATACCCTCTAGGTACGGGCAATCCTTTAGGTCCTCCTGAGTGAGAATATTGTTCTTACTTACAGGCATTGACCCTTGAGTATACAACTCTGATAGATCCATGAAGGTCTGTCCGTCTAAGTTTGAAATTTGAAGACCTCTGAGAATGAAAGTGTCTATTGACTTTTCTTAGCCTAAACTACGGAGCAGTATAGAGCTGCTGGTTCCTGTATGATTTAATTTTCTCATAAGATGTTCTGTACAAAAACTGGCAGAACTCCCAGGATCCAAAAACACATAGGTATTTACAATCTTGCTACCAGACTCCGCCTTGATCTGTACTGGAAGGATAGACAGCACACACTCTTCGTTTCCAGCCCCAGTCTGACCACAAGCTTGCAAAGTAACGAGCGCATTGTTTACTGGTAATGGTGGTGATTTAACCTTAGATTCTATGTGAAGCAGGGTCGGATGCTTTTGCAAACAAACAAACATTACAAAGTAATGGATTTCAGCAATCCTTACTTACATGTCCAGACTTTAGACATCCAAAACAGGATGTATTTTCTTTCAAGATGCTCAGCTTTTCTCTATGTGTCATGCTCTGTAAATGAGAACACTTTTCCAATGGATGACTGCCCTTACAGGCAATACACATCTTGCTGTTGGACACAAGTCTGAAACAGTGTTAACAGCTGCAACAGTTGCAAGGCCTTTACTGGTAAATTTAAACTTCGGTTTAACACGAGATGAAGAAGCTGACTGTCCACTTTGCAAATCTCCAAACAATGGGTCAGAAAGAATCTTTATTTGACACTCAATGAATCTCACCAAATCTGAAAACATGGCCCTGCACTGTAAAAAAATTACTCTGGAGGGTGTTAAATACAACCCATGAAAATCAGTTATAGTTTACTGAAGTATATGAGGTGGCAAGTAAAATACAAAAAATGGGTACATTCTACCTACACTATCTATTTTTTAACAGTAATAACTGCAACATGAAAAAATTGGCACCGCAAAGTGCCCATGTGTCGACATCCAGACGGGAATCGCCATTTTACGTGTCATTGGCGACGGCGGCGGCACCACCTCGATTTGTTGAGCTACAGGCAAGTTTTCATTTAACTTGTTATCACCATGAATGTAAATGTTAAGTTGTTTAACATTAAAATCTACCAGAGGATTAGTGATATGCGTGCTTCTCTGTCTCTGTTGTTGGCACCACAGTCTGATGACAGATTAGAATTTGTGGTCAGTTGTGAAGTTATCATTGAAAGGGGATTACATTGTCCAGTACTTGCACTTGCGAATGCGAGTAAATCTCTTCATTATGGTTGAAATGTATTAGCTTCTATTATTTTTATGTATGTTTGTAGCTGAAATTCGTGAACAACGAAGTTGCTGCAGGTGAGTGATTGAACTTGAGAGAGAGAGAGAGAGAGAGAGCGAGAGAGAGAGCAAACAAGCAACGGCTGATGTAACGTTACTAGAACAGACAGGGGAAGGTGTTCGGAGCAGAAAAATAGCAGTAAAACTGTCGATGTGGTATGCTAGATAATTACTGTTAAAGTTTTCTTGCATTTATCTATTGATATATTGAGTTTTGAGTTAGAAGGGATCAATTTATAAAGCCATTTTATTTATATTATCATTTACGGATTTATAATTAACGTTTGCTTTTCCATGGGCGTTTTTAATTTAATGTCTGTTTAAAAAATGTGTTTTGGGTTTATAAGATCCAAACTTATTGTCAGGTAATTAGCCTATGTTTGAAAATTGGTGTTTGTATAAGTGTGTGAATCAATTCCTGTGTTCGCACGATGTGCTTCATTCCTGAAGTTTTCTCATTTACAAGTATTTAAAGTGCAAAAATTTACTGCGTCGTAAACAAGACTGTATACTAACTACTAACTGTGTGATGGTGCGTATGTAAGTGTTATGTTTATAAATTTGGCATTACAGCTAATCAGCCTCTGAGCACATGGTTAGCATCACATTTACAGCGATTAGCATGTGCTCTGCTAATGACAAAAATGAAAAAATAGAAAAAATGTAATGCTTTTTATGCTCCTTATGTGATCTGTAACATAACAGTTGTATGTTTTATATTTTGCGCCACTTCATTTGAATTGGATTTGCAGATACATTGCACAAGTAACTTACAGTTGGTGTATGTTACGGATCTGGTCGGTGAGCCACGGACCGCTCACCACCAGATGTCGCTCTCACCTTGTACCTCACTGACTGTTTCACCACACCCTGGACTACATCCCCCATCAGCCATTGCACTTCACCCGCATCCAATCAGAGACACTATTTATACCCCGATCTTCCGGTTATTCACTGCCGAGTATTGGATTGCATTTAGCACTGTTGGTGTTAGCAACTTTACGGAGCCCTTAATCAGTCGTGTTTCCTAGTTAGTCTTGCCTTGCTCTTTGTCATCCGTGTCCTGACCCCTTGCATTGTTATCGTCTGATCTGTCCCGCTGCCTGCCTTTCGAAACTCTCGCCTGTCGGATTATTCTATTGCCTCGCCCTTCGGATAACGTTCGCCGTGGATCGACCCTCGCCTGCTTTAAGGACTACTCTTGGTTTGCTGTCTATGTACCTGGCTGCCGTTGTCTGACCCTACCTGCCTTTTGACCATGTTCCTGTCTCGTCCTCTTAATAAAAGTATGCATATGGATCCGCTAGACTCTCGGCTCTCTGTTACAGTGTAATTATTTTGCAAAATGTTTTAAACCTTTAGGAAATTCTAAACTTGTAACATTTGGATTCAGGTAAACGCAACATAAATTGATATTAAATATAAATTATGTACAATTCATTTTACCAGAGTGTGAATCTAATAATTTAAAAATCATTTTTCTGACTTTTTTTTTTCTTCCACAGAAAGATTTATATGAAGAGAAATTAAAGATGTATTCATAGCAGTTGTCAAGACAAGTTAACTTCAGGTACCAGAACTAACCACTGAGTCAATGGGTGTTCTACCTTATTGCAAATTATTTGGCTATGCAAAATATGTAACTTTACCTCATCAAAACGACTGGATCTATTAAAACACAGATTACAACATGGGTTATTTGTCTATTTGCATGTTTTCTTAAGTTGCAGTGCACTGAGCTCACAGAGTCACTGTATTGTCACTAAAATGCATGTCTTTGTAGTTCCAGAGTACTGAGAGAAAAAAAGGGATACATGTTTCCGTTGCCTCATTGAGTATCTTGGGGAAAATGAAGAAGAGCTGTTCCAAGACTGTCAGGTATGTTATTACATGATTCATCATTTCAAGGTATTCAAATGGATACACATTGTTTCATTTCCCTTATTGATCACTGTGATTTAGCCATTAAACCAATACAATACTAGCCTTTGATAAATTGTCAGGGTACTGCATTTAAAAAATAAATTGTATTGTAAGAAGTATTTATTTATGTATTTTTGTTGCTCAGTACATTTTAGGGATATATTATGTCATTTACTCACCCTCATGTTGTTCCAAACCCATAAGACTGTGGTTAATCTGCGAAACAGAAATTAAGATTGTTTAATGATACCTGAGAGCTGTCTATCCTTCCACTGAAAGTCTGTTCATGCAAAACTTTTGATGCTTTAAAACATTTATTAAGAGATTGTAAAATAAGTCCATATGAATCTAGTGGTTTAATCCAAGTCTTCTGAAGAGACATGATATCTTAATATGATGAACAGATTTAATGTAGACTTTTAATCTCATATGCACACTGATCAGCGAACCTCACCTCATTGGTTTTTACAGAGGTTCAAAAATGCTGTAAGGCAAGAGAATGAACCTCAGTTCTAACATGTAAAGCAAGCATGCTTCAGCTTCCGTTTGCCAAAATTGGATTCTGCAAACATTGTTTGCTGATCATTGTTTTCATTTGAATAAAAGCCTAAATTAAATCTGTCCATCACATAAAGTGATCATTTTTCTTCAAAAGACTTGGATTTAACCACTTGATTTATTTTACTATGTTATTTATGAAAGTTTTTAAAGTGTCAGAGTTTTGGGTGAACAGATTTTCAGTGGAGGGAAGGAAATCTTTGAGTTTGAGCATTTACTTGATGTACATGATTTCACATGCTTCTCATAATATGCATTCATAGGATCTACATCACTCATTTCTTCAACACTTCCTTCATTTGATTCCAGCACAGACAATTTTGCAGTAGCAGCTAGTTTTGCTTTCATTTGTAATTGTTTCTTTTCTTTCCGCAGTTTCTCATTTTGCCTTTAAAGATCTTCCTCTTTGGCTTGAAGAGCATGTGATTTCCTTGAAGCTGCAACAGACTGCAACAGAGCTGCTCTTTCAGCTTTAACTTTACGACGTGCAAAAGCAGTGCTTGAAATCTTTGAAGAACCAGAAGAAGAATGGGATTTTTGTGATCCTTTCTTTGAGGTATTAGAGACACTATCATCAGGATCTATATTTGTGTCTGTTAAAGAAATTACATCCTCATCTCCATCATTGTATGGCACTCCAGCATCTGATAACCACTGTTTAACGTCAGTAATGAGCTCACTATTTTCTTTCATTTTGCAGACAAGCCACTTTTGTTGCTTCTCACACTCAGCTTTGGACATTGGCATTTCCAGCAGTGAATTATGAGTTTTAATGGCATCTTCACACAGTGTTTCAAAACTCTTGAAATACTTTTGCACACCAGCAAGAGTTTCTTTGGTCACCTTTCCAGAAAGAAGATCATTGACCCTTAGTTTAACTTTATCTGCTTGAATAAACTTTGATTTACGTTGCCGTTGCAAATTTTCAATGCTCAATGAAACACCCTTTTCAGTCATTTTCCTTGCTCTTTTCCCCGTTTCAACAGCACTATTTCTTTCAACAGCAATATCAGCCACAGAATTATTTTCGAACACAGCAGCATCATCCTTTACAAGCGGCAATTCATCGCCATTCATTTTTCCCACACTCACTGCGCACACACGCGCTTTCACTTCAAAGGCATATTTCAAGCAATCCACAGAGTAAAGACTTCACAACAAATAGAGTGCGATCCAATTCCACAATGATATGCAGCAAGCTGAATATTAACATGGAGCATTCCAAACATAGGCCGTGATTCAAACTTCTTCGTGGATCAATGAATCCATCTTATACTGCGGTATATATCGCTCAAAGAAAGAAAGGTGCACTCACCAGCGTTTGTCGAGTTTCAGAAACTTCTCCACATTCCAAGTTTAAGATATAGGAAGACTGCAACGGACTGTTAGGACAGCAGAAAGAATCATTGGTGTGCACCTGCCCAACCTTCAGGACTTGTACATCTCCAGAGTGAAGAAACGGGCAGGAAACATCATCCAAGACCCCTCTCACCCCGGACACAACCTGTTTGCACTTCTCCCCTCAGGCAGACGCTACAGATCCCTGAGCACTAAAACATCTAGACATAAAAACAGCTTTTTCCCAAATGCCATCTCCAGCTTAAACAGATAAACATAAATCATTACCTGGGTCCTACAATTCATTTCTGTATTTCTTTCTCCATTTCTAATTATTGACTCCTTGTGTAGTATTATTATGTAAACTTCTGTAGTATTTTTATGTAAATACACATGCACATGTCTTATTTATATAGCTGTATATTGAGGAATAATGCACAAATCTGTACATAAATCTTCTGTTCCAGATTCATACATTATTATTTATTCTAAGTTTTTATTTCATTTAAATGTTTTTTCTCTGTTCTCATGTCAGATATGTATGTATGTATGTACCAGGAGCACCTTAAAAAACCACAACAAATTCCTCGTGTGTTTGCGCACACTTGGCGAATAAAGCTAATTCTGATTCTGAAGTTTAAGTTGAAAGCTTACACACTCTGTTTGGTTTCAAACGCACAGATTCTGCAACACATTAGGTAAACTGTGCATACTCCAATAGTAGCAATCAGTAGGGATGGGTAGATCGACAACTAGTGTCGACACACGTTTCGAGTTTTCGACACACTAGTGTTTCGAAACAGTGTTCTGAAGCATTGCTTGAAATGAAGCTGTCAAGTGATCTGTGAAAACGAAGCTTCGTTACCTCACTGACATGTCACGCCAGGCTCAAATACAAAGCGTGTCGATCGCGCTGTCCCATACCCGGTATTTATTTAATGCAATGTTATAATTATATCGGTCAACATGTATATGTATGTATTTTTTATGTGGTGTATCCTTGTTAATTAAAGTACTACTATTAAAAAACAATGATGTGTGATTGAATGTGTCTTGTCTGAATGAAAATGAAAACAACTTGATAAAAGGATAAAAGCCCTTCCTCAACCACAAACTCATTTGCTGCTTGTAAACAACAATCTCAGTTGCTCAACTGTCAACAGATCACACTGATGATATATATATATATGTATATATATATATAAACAAATAATCAGTGGCACTTGAGTGAAAGTACAGATATGTATAATAAAATATTACTCCAGTAAAAGTAAAAGTGCTCCTTTTTCAATTTTACTCGAGTTAAAGTACGAAAGTACTCAATTCTTTATGTACTTAAGTAAAAAAGTACTGATAGATTTATTCTGCAGTTTTATATAGGCTACTTAATTTAATTTTCTATTAGCCCTTTTTTTTTTTTTTTTTTTTTTTTTTATAACCATACTGCTCAAAATACCTGGAAATTTCCCAAAATAACCACTATATGGAGTAAAAATACATTTTTGTTGTTGATACGGACTGTTGATGAAAGTGATAGTAATATTGACTGTGAAGCTTACACTGTGATGTACCTGAGGGAAATCAGATTTGACCATCTAATTTTCACCAGTAAGAAAAAAAAGTGTTTTAAAGCTTCTTGTTTTGCATAACGTCACAGTTATATATGACATGAGAATAAAGTTAGCAAGAACATTTTAAGGAAATTATAATTATATTTTCATAATGATTTTTTTTCCTTTCAAACATAAGCCTCTGCCATTCTATCGATGGAACGCGAAAAAAGATGGCGCTGTTATTTGTAGTTTAATGAAGATATGCTTAGGGTTAGGGTTACAATATCTGTAAAGTGGCAATTACTCACCACATAGCAACACTGTATTGTTAACTGAGGGTATTACAGATGTAATAATAACTGCAAAACGGACTTTGTAACATCAAGCGTTTTTTTAATTTGGTTTAAAAGATGGTCCAATCACAGTAAGTTCTACAAGTGCCATGGGAACTTCAAAGCCAAGGGCAACGCAGGTGAGCAGAGGCTCAAACTTACTTGTCCGTATATGGTCATTTATGACAGGATCTTCCGGGTTCTTGTGGGAAATTGACAGATAATCAGTTGAACAATTTATTTGTCGCCACTCCATATAAAACTGTGGAGTTACCCTGATGCAGCAATAGATTTGTTGATTACAGTATATATATATACACATGTATATTTTTTTGGTATACATTGTGTACACCAATATTAATGTACAATACCTAAAGTAAAACGTTTGCATATCCTGTGTGAAAAGTAAATCAAAATGTAAAAAAATAAATAATTAGTTAAACATGCAGTATTTTTCTACTATTCAATTTAGCTTCTGTAACATTTGCAGTGTATTTATAGTGTATTAAATAAACAATTAATCAGTTCTATGTTTCCTGGAAATGGACCTTATAAACTTGTCATTCTTAGATCTGCCAGTTTAACTATAGGAATAATAATAATAACAATAATAATAAATCATGTAATCACACATTTTGTAGTCATTTCCCAATGTTTATTGATATGTCAAACTTTTCCCAGATAAACAGTGCTCAGAACAGCATTCTTTTTACAGTTTGTGTCATTATTAAAAAAAAAAAATTAAATACAAAAACAAAACAAACCTGTTGATTATTAAAATTTACAATACTCAAAAATAAAAAGAATTTGTTTACAGAACAAGTTACAAGATGCCAAATAATATTCTAGGCTCCAGTTGAAAATATATTTTCTTCCCTTTAACAATTAGGCAAAAATGATTAAGAACAATACTTAAATATTTTACAATTATTACCTTATATGATATATTTCCTGTTTCCTGTCATCATTGTTTGCCTCTATTGTGACTAAATGCAAGACAAATGAATGATTAATAATTATAATTTTATAGTTAGTTGTTAGTGGTAGTTATAAATCACTATATATTGACAGGAGTGCCCACAGTAGAGATGGGAGTGAGTGTTGACTGTACAGGAGGAATTAAAAAAATAATAAATAGACATGCAAAAACTGGAAGACGGCAGTAAAGTACTGAGAGCAGATGTGCCACACGAGAGAAAGCGATGTGGAAGCTCTTGGAAGGGCTGAAATTGTGGAGAGCTGATGAAGAAGGACTTAGTCTGTGAGAAATCCTGCAAGACAGGAAGAAAGAGAATTGATCACATGATGAACAAAAAAAACATTGACAAAAACAGATGGCAGACAACAACACAGTAACTTCAGCATGTATAACAGTGAATGTTATCGTCTGTTGGTGTAGATGCCAAAATAGTTATTATCATAGTTCTTGTTCATGGTGTGAGCAGCTTTAAGTTGGACTTGTCCAGCCTCCTTGGCAGCTTCTTCAAGATCAGCACTGCGAGCTTTGAGTTCAAGTTCACTGTTAATTCTAGCAGCTTTCTGACAGAATTGGTCAAAATGATGAGATTATGAAAATATCATGATGGACCACAGAAAAAAAAAGTAAAGGTGTGGCAAGCATTTTAGTTACTGTGCTTTACAAATAGTATACCGTAAAAATCACAGTTACTGGAAAAACTACGTTTACAGTGGTAAAACCATGGTAAGCGTTGTGGTTATTGTGCTTTAACTACAAATACCACAGTAAAACTATGCTTACAGTGGTAAAACTATGGTAAACATTGAGGTTATTGTGCTTTAACTACAAATACCACAGTAAAACTATGCTTACGGTGTTAAAACCATGGTAAATGTTGTGGTTGTGCTTTAACTACGAATACCACAGTAAAACTATGGTTACTGAGGTAAAACCATGGTAAACGTTAGGTTGTTGTGCATTGGCTACACATAATATGGTCAGGCAACAGTTACTATGGTAAAAATATGGTAACTGTGCGGACTTTTACATGATCGCGCTTATCACGTGATACTGGGTTGGTTGATTTGTAAAGCTGTCATCAGCCACGTGAATATGATTAAAACGGTTTTATTTATTTATCTATTTCAAAACTGCAACAGTTAGAAGTTAGCTTAGGCTAATGTAAATGGTAGGCTAATGTTAGCAGCTGTGCTAACAAAGCAGCCGATTGTTCTACTAACTAATTTGAACGCACGTGCTTCCATTTTAACACATGAGCCCATGTAAGGAGATGCAGAAACACCAAAATAATTAAAATAATGATCTCATTACAAAAGAAAAGATTATTGCCCTTACTTACCTGTTTGAAGGTGTACACACATCAGGTGAACCGGGCAAACCGAGCCTCGCTGGTGACGTCACGACCGTAGAAGATGCTGCGTGGTATTCGTACGCATCTGCTCTCCACAGAAGTTAATGGGAAGGATTGGCGTATCATATGCACGCGAAATTGGACTTTGCCGTATGTATTACACGCAATTGGAAAGTGTAAAGCCGTGTTATTTATACGCATATTGATGAGAACGGGTTGGTTGAACCACTCGTCTTGCACTTGACTGAGAAAAGTATGCATTTTTTGCACGTCTTCAGTGAAGGGCATGAGAGTGGGCACATTCCACTTTGCTTCCCTGATATTCCTCAATGCTGTTGCCGAGATCGTCTCGTTCCACTTATTTGCATGGACTTCTTGAAACTCACTGGAATTCTTCACAAGCTGTTTGTCGTTGTTGATTAAGCCCCGAGCTTTTAAGAGTTTGCTTACTTTAACCAGGGAATTCCCAAGCTTATTTGCAAGTGATGGAATCATGAATTTGTCGGTTTCACTGTCATACCCACATGTGTACTTGACAGCTTTGACAGTCTCCATGTACTTCTTTGGGTTTACACAGTCCTCCAGTGTTTTTAAAGAGGTGACTTTCCTGGCATTTTGAATTAACCTTCCCAATTCTCTCATCTTCTCCCGCACACATTGTTTATTCTTATCTGAAAGCCCACCTTTATTCAACAGGTGCTGCCCAATTTCAGTAATTACTCTGTCATTTTTGATTATATCTGTGATTGGGTCAGGATTCATGGCACCGATTACTCCCCAGAGTTGTTTGGTCATGTCTGAAGGCACAGGCCCGGTGTAGGTACACATGGATTGAACACGGTTTCTTCCTGGTTTAGGGGCGACTGACTGCGGTTGAAGTCTACAAGTACGCATATGTCTCCACAGGACCTTCCTTGTAAAAAGTCCTTGACAGTATGCACAATGCATGAAATTTTCTCCCTGCACTTTTTTACGTGGTCGTTTAAATGGCACTAGTTCCCCCTTTCCTGACTCCATAACAGCAGCATTGTGGGCATGGTTTCCTCTGTTGCGAATATAATCAAGCTGTCTTTTTCTCTCCTTTGAACCCTTTGGAAAGCTTAGAGCTCTAGCCACATCAGACTTATCTTCATGTGAACTTTCTAGGTGCCTTGCCATCTTAGCATAAGATTTAGTGCAATACAAACAGTAATGTCTCTTATTGTACACTCTAGCACCATCTCTTTTTTGGTATGCACTAACAACTACGCCGTCTGTTGTGTCCTGACTTGAACTGGGTTCTTCTCCTGTTCCAGATGCTTCAGACGCAAGGCTGTGCATTTTGTCTGATGTTGTTGTGTCACAGTCAGGTGAACTCACTAGGCCAGATTCATCAACATCCAGTTCATCAAGAAGCTGATGTTTTGTCCGGTTTGGTGTAAGGCTAACGTCACCGTCACTTTCGGAAGTGGTATCCGGAACATAATCATCTGAGCTCTCTGGTGTAGAATCAAAGAGCTCATCAGAATCTTCAAGATTTGGGTCTTTCACCTTTATTAAAAAAAAATAAAAATAAATAAAAAAATAATAATAATATATTGAGAATTAGGTGAAACTCCTGCAATTAAAAACGTTAGGGACAGTTGATCTGACCAAACAAAAGAATAAGAAGAAAAGAGATCTAATTACACAATTTTGGTTATAAAGTAAAAGAAAATAATTATTCTGATATTTTGCAGTCAGTATCACATAAGAATATATTAACATTACAAATGATTTTACACCATTCCATCGAGTTATTGATGATGAGAATGATCTGATCAATAAAGGAAAAAGGACATCGAGTCTCTCGTTGTGACTTGAAAACTTACTATGACACTTTTAGTCCGTCTCAACTTTGGCACAAAAACCTCATTTTCATTTTGTCTCTGTCTCACAATCTGTAAACAAAAAGGATAAACAATATTTGACATTACTATAGTATTTAATATTTGAAAATGAAAAAGCTGACCAGAGCTCAGAGAAAAAAAATTTAATTCCTGTCCAGCAGCCTCTGTCTGCGCTCACACACACATCTTCAGTAAAACAGGCCTTATGAGGACCTTTCACACTCAATGTTATTGTTCCTTATGGGGACCAGAATCATCTAATTTCACACACAATCTGAACTCCAACACGGAGCGACTGAAAGTGTGTTGTGGGGACGTCGTGAGTGTAAACTTAAAAGCAACAATTAACCAAGAAAAAAAAATAATTGTGATGGACAAAACTGGCTCTAAATATTCTACTACCACTAACCTACTGGACACATGTCATTTACCTGCTGGGTGAACTCTTTTACAGCAGATACGCATCAAAATATGCTTGAAATGTGACAAAAACAGACAGTAGACCTAACTTCCCAGTTATAAAAGCAAACGTACCTGTTGAGGAGACTTGGTTTGATCAGAAACATCATCCATTGGAGTCTGTGACTGCAGAGAAGCATCAGAGTCACCTTCTGCTCTGGTATTAGCAGCAATACTGCTCTTCTGTAAAAGACAACATCAATAATGAAGATATTTCACAACATGGAAACACAAAAAACAAATCTGATGAAGATTTTCTCATTTTTGGTAATAACATTTTACCCATTAGACCAGGAATACAGCCCCCACTGTCTAACCCCTAAATTGGTCTAAGACCGAAACACCCCATTATTTAATGTATACAAAAAAAGTCTTAATTGTGAGAAATTATATTTATATTTCTAATAGATTCAAATTCTAATTTATTCAACTACCAAAAATGAGCTATTCTGTATACAGTGTGCTGTGCAACTTACTTGGGTTCTCCATGTGCAGTCGCTTCCCCCATAATCGTATGAGATTTCTTCTTCTTCTTTAATGTCTTTCAGAGCAAATAAACACAAGTGTGGCTTTCCATTCACATCTATCTTCTTCATCTTACAAGTTGGATGTTGGTGGTCATCGTTAACTAACCGCCCATATGATCCATCTTCCCTAGATGCATCAATGCTTAAATTTGAAAAAAAAAAAAAAATATATATATATAATAATTTTATATATATATTATATATATATATATATATATATATATATATATATATATATATATATATATATATATATATATATATATATATATATATGTGTGTGTGAGAGAGAGAAAAGGAAAGGATTTGTATTTACAAGCGTTACAATATATCAACACAAATCAGTGTCTTAGGCTGTATTTACACTGCCTGGTTCAAGTGACCCGATTCCAATTTTTAGCACAGATCAGATAAGAACCACGACTGTTTAAGCTGAAAAGAGAAGAGCATGGATTTGGATAGTCTCAGATTGGTTTCAGGCCTCATTTATATGTGAAAATAAATATAATTGGATACATGCAATTGCTCCTGCGATTTATGCGGACAGATGGGATCTTCCCCAGTAAATGCAACAATGTCACTTAAAAGTGAGGTTTTTGTTTAAACTGTACAGACATACCTGTCACAAATGAAACATCTCTTTATTTGAGTTGCACAGTATTCATTCAGTTAATTCATTCAATAAAATTAACACAAACATGTCCCTGTCCTTGATATACAATCACTGATGAACGCATTTGTTTTTAATGAGGGAAAAACAAATTACAACTATATGATTCAAATGAATTCAGAAACTGTGACATGCTTAAATATCTACCACCTGGGGCCAGTTTAATAAAAGGTTAGTCATCTAATTTTTTCTTTTAGACGTGTCAACATTTTTACAATTTGGTTACATAATTTAGATTAGTCTAAGCTGAATCTAAAATGTAAGACTAATTATACCTTGGTTAACTGGTAATTAGTCAAAGACACCGTCTTCACATAGAGTCTAAGTTTATGCAAATGGCCCCTGAGTATTAGTCCAATTACAAGCTTTCAGTGGAGCTGTGTACATCATCCCTGTCCTGAAGAATCTGTACTATATCATTATTTCAGTGTATGGAAGTAACTATTGCATTAAAAGGTTGCTATATGAATTCTATGTCATACATTGGATAATTGTCACTCTTAAAAGAAACGCAAGCACGTCAGCCAAAAAGAATGGATATAGTCACAAAATTGTAATTAGTCATTGAGAGCAGCAGTGTAAATGTGGCCTTTTTTACTATAGTATAGCATAAAGAATGTAGTTTTGGTGCAATGTGAATTCTTACCACCATGGTTTCCCTCTCCACTTAAACTCGAACATAAAAACAGCACAGGATGAGTGGTAGAGTCTTCTCCTTCTCTCCAGCTCTGCATAATCTATCATGTCACCCCTGTACTCGACAATAAAATCTCCTTTGCCAAAGGAACCTTTTGCAAATAGGCCACGCCCTGCAAATACATTAAATAAATAAATGAATAAATAAATTTAAAAAATCTAACAGAAAGAATGATAATTGCACACACAGAACACATCAATAGTAGCTTATTTTAAATATTCTGCAGGCAGGTTCCTGATTAATGGGATGGTCATATGTGCCATTTATAAGGGACATGTCCGGGCCAGGATTTTTATATGGTCTAAAACATCTAAAGTATTTAGACCAATAGCCTGCAGGTATTGTACATAATCGACTAATTGTGGCACGTGAGAAGGTGAGAACGAGTCGAAGTTCAACTTGAAGCTGCGCACAGATCATTGAATGACACCAAAGTACCTCGAGAGCAATTTGAAAGCATAAGGAGCCATCTGCTCTGCTTCATATAGCTCTCTTGAAATAATGTCATACAACGATCGATCTGCACAGTGCAAACAGCCAAAACCAGCATATTTTAGGCAATGTAGAAATTCTGGCAAAGGTGCATCCTTTAAAAATGGCCTGTATGGTCACCCTACTAATTAACATACCCAGAAGTTTTGCATTACATACTCATAAGGTTATGGTTACATAATATAGTAATTATTAACTCATAAAACATACCAGACTCCAACTTACCTTTTACTGCATTGATGTACTTCACCTCTAACTTAGCTTTGTCAGACTTTGTGACAACATGATTCACGGCATCCTTAAGAGGGCTGATTCGTGGTGGCATTTCAATCTGGAAAAAAAAAGAAAAAAAAAAAAACTATAAAAATTACACTGAATATGGAGAGACATGCATAATTAAACTAAGGTGTTTAATAAGCAGATATGAATGTTATAGTCGTGTAACAGTGTATTGTATTTTTGTAATGCAACACTACATTAATATGTTATAAATTTATCAATGTGACAAATCAAAACTGAATGTTACATAAATCTTGCACAATGCTAACGTTTAGGGCATCAACTCACTACTTTTATTTAGGCTCTAATCTCTCACAAAATGAAAAATATGTTCCTATATAGTCGCAGGCCTTGAGAACTACTGATTTGGACCTTAACCAGACCACTCTTTTGGACAATCTCACCACATAAACTCTTGTTTATTTTACTAAATTTATGTTTAACTTAATTTTTTTTTTTTCATTTAAAGCTATTTAGTTTATTAATTTGTTTATTTAATTATTTTTATTTTACTTCATTTCTCTGTGAAGAACTTTGATGTTGCCCGATTAATCAATAGGACTTAAAAAAAAAAAAAAAAAAAAAAAAAAAAAAAAAAAAAGGTTTTATTATAGTAAAACGTATTGACTAACCTTTATATACCCACACAAATACAATCTGAACTACGTTTTTTTGTAGCAAAACCATGGTTAATAATCCCCACCCCTGCCCCGCAGAACGCAATTTAAACCCGAGGCCAAAAAAGAAATAAAACATTTCTTTAACATAAAATAAAGTATCTCCCCTCCCGCCTCCAGAACTAACGCAAACTATACAGAAACAAACTTAATATGAACCGTATCACTCCATTAGCAATCAGTCAGGCTAAACGTTTGATAAAGACTTCAGTCAAAACTAATGTTAATTTTTAAAGATTAAATTGTATGATTATGCGATCGCCAATTGAAAAACATAGAAATATTACAGGCCGCACGTAGGCCATAGCCTCAATAGTTAATTAGCTCCGATGTTAACTAGCTAGCCTACAACTTAAAATCTAATTAAGCTAATTGGTTTAAAATGTTCTTACCTTGTGTTTCACTTTTTCCACTGCACAAATTCAGCATCTCCTGCCTCTCCTCGAGTCGATATTCTCCCGCGAACAACCTTCTGATCCTCCGTCCGTGTAAAGTGTCGATTTAATATTCATTTTTTATATTGCTGCCGATATCGTTCATAATGAGGACGAGGAAGTGGGCGGAGCGAACCATATTTGGAGAACGTGTGTGGAGAAGCACGCGCAGTACCGGTCAGAAATGTTTGGGGGCGCAGCTGAGCACTCCCTTCACACTCACACATTCACGGATAAACGTGTGTTATGAGCCAACGCTGAAACTAAATGGCTTTCCCTTAAGCAAGAGGTCCCCATGACTTGACTGTGTAAACACACTCATGTCCCCACAACGTGATGAATACCAGAACACACACACACACACACACACACACACACACACACACACACACACACACACACACACACACACACACACACACACACACACACACACACACACACACACACACACACACACACACACACACACACACACACACACACACACACACACACACACACACACACACACACACACACACAGCTGACTTGACTGGAGAGACAAGGACGACAGGACTGGAACACAAGAGAAACAGGTAAGTATTCGTAGGCAAGTAAAGTTTGTGACTTCTTGATGACAGGCACAATGAGTCCGCTTCGTATCAACGAGCCCGGACGGAGACTGAAGTGTGGTGTATGCTTAAGTATACTAACTGATGATTAGGTGCAGGTGCTGTGAGTTAGAACTCTGGTGATTGAGATCGCTGGGTGTGTGTGGTGGAAGAGCCTGGCCAATCCGTGACATTACCCCCCTCCCCACGGCCTGCTCCTGAGGGCTGACCTCTCCGGCGTCGAGGTGGTCTCCCTCTTCCTCGAGGTGCCAGATATTCAGGGTGAGCAGCATGGAACTAGTCGGTGAGAGTGGGACCCATGACCTTTCCTCAGGACCAAAACCCTCCCAATCGATTAGGTACTCGAGGTGACCACCACGACGCTGGGACATCAGAATCTCTTTGACTGAATAGATGGATCCTTCCTCTAGCACCATTGGAGGAGGGGGTTCCTCTTCGTGGCAAGCCTCTGTGGAGGGAAGCAGAGGTTCGTGACAGGGTTTGAGGAGTGAAACATGAAATGTGGGATGAATTCTGTATTGAGGTGGACGTTGTAACTTGTATGTGACGGGGTTGACCTGTTCCAGGATAGTGAAGGGACCAACAAATCTGGGACTGAGTTTCTTGGAGGGCAGACGCAGGCGGATGTCCCTGGTCGAGCGCACTGCCCTCTGCAGGAGATGAGCGTTGTCCCAGACTCTCTCGCTCTCCCGGAACCAGTGATCCACTGCGGGGACGTCAGATGGTTCTCCATTCCACGGGAAGAGTGGGGGTTGAAATCCTAAGACACATTGGAAAGGAGTAAGTCCTGTGGAAGGTTGCCGCAGTGAATTCTGGGCGTACTCCGCCCAGCCCAGGAACTGGTTCCAGGAGTTCTGGTGGCTGTGACAGAAAGTCCGAAGGAACCGCCCCACCTCCTGGATTTTCCTCTCGGTCTGTCCGTTAGTTTGTGGGTGGTACCCAGACGAGAGGCTGACGGTCACACCTAGGAGCTTGAAGAAAGATTTCCACACTCGAGAGATGAATTGAGGACCTCTATCTGAGACTGTATCTTCAGGGATTCCATAATATCGGAAGACATGATTGAAGAGACATTCAGCGGTTTCCATGGCTGTGGGCAATCCTTTCAAAGGTAGAAGATGACAGAACTTGGAAAAGCGATCGACAATGACCAGGATGCAGGTATTTCCATCAGACGAGGGGAGATCGGTCATGAAGTCGACTCCTAGGTGTGACCAGGGGAGGTTCGGGATCGGCAAAGGATGGAGTTTACCTGCGGGGAGGTGACGTGGACTCTTGGACATGGCGCATTCTTTACAGCCCCGCACATACCGTCTAACATCCCTTGCCATGTCGGGCCACCAGAAGCGCTCGGACAAAAGTGAGAGAGTGTTGTTGGCCCCAGGATGACCGGTGCCCAGGGAGACATGAGTGGAATGGATAAGATCTACCCGTTGTGTCCGAGGGATGAATTGGTGTCCTGGAGGGCAGCCCGGCAGAGTCCTGGGTTCAGGAGTGGGGACGACTGGAGGAGAGGTCCATTCGATGGGACTGACAATGAGATGGGTAGGTATGATGTTGGAAGGAGTTTCAGACATTTCTTCGGGCTCAGAGAGACGAGAAAGGGCATCGGCACGAACATTTTTTGATCCTGGACGGTATGATATGGAGAAATGAAATCTAGTGAAGAAGAGAGCCCATCTAGCTTGGCGGGGACAGAGTCGTTTGGCATCGCGAAGGTATTGAAGATTTTTATGATCCGTGAAGACGTGGAACAGATGAGCAGCTCCCTCCAACCAATGCCGCCACTCCTCAAGGGCCAGCTTGATGGCCAATAGTTCCAGGTTTCCGATGTCATAGTTTGTTTCTGCCGGGCTGAGCTTCCATGAGAAGTAGGCGCATGGATGAAGGCGTGCAGGGGTACCATGATATTGTGAAAGTACGGTTCCAACTCCTGTGGAAGATGCATCCACCTCCACCACGAAAGGGAGATCGGGGTCAGGATGGGTTAGGAGTGGAGCTTGGGTGAAGGCTTGTTTCAGGGTTTGAAAGGCTGTAGAAGCTTCGGATGTCCAGATGAGTGCTTTTGGGTGTCCTTTGAAGAGATTGGTGAGAGAACTGGTGATCTGACTGTAACCTTTAATGAACCTGCGGTAAAAGTTGGCGAATCCGAGAAATCTTTGAAGTTCCTTGATGGATTTGGGTTCTGGCCAGAAGATGACAGCATCCACCTTCCCCTCGTCCATGCGGACCCCATGACGGTCGATGATATATCCAAGGAAGTGAATAGATGATTGATGAAATGAACATTTTTCTGCCTTCAGATACAACTGATACTCACGTAATTTCTGCAGGACCTTACTTTCTGGAAGTGACAACGGGTAAATCCTTCCTCTGGGCAACGGTGCATCTGGAACGAGGTCAATGGCACAGTCCCATGGCCGGTGAGGAGGTAGCTGGGAAGCTCTCTTGGGGCAAAAAAAAAAAAAAAGGTCGCTTAAATTGGAATAAATAGAGGGAATCTTGACGGACTGGTTAGCCACAGGACTTTCAACGGATGTAACAGACTGAGATGGGTTTCTTGACTGGTCGAGGAAGGTCAGGGAAACAGTTAGTGAAGCATTCCTTACCCCATCTTTGTACTTCGCCAGTGCCCCAAGAGAGAATGGGATCATGCTTCACCAGCCACGGGCGCCCCAGAATGACGTCGACGGTAGCGCCCTCCAGAACCAGCAGTTGAATACTCTCCCTATGAAAGAGTCCCACTTGAAGGATAATGGCGTCACATTTGTGTTGAATTCGTCTCTGGGACAGTAGTTCTCCTGTTATTGAGTGTATCTGATATTTGCTTGACGTGGTAAAGGTGCGGAGCTTGAGCTGGCGGCAGAGGGTACCCAAGATGAAATTGCCAGCTGACCCGGAGTCGAGGAGAGCGGTGACTGAAACAGAATGAGTGGAAGTAATTTGTACTTTGGTGGTCAATGGGTGTAAATTTTCCGCGTCTGACTGGACGACACTCACCCAAGAACAAGTCAGCCGGGAGGGGCAGTTCAGCCTTAGATGACCGCTAGTGCCACAGTACATGCACAGACCCCGGGTCAGCCTCCTCTGCCGCTCGGTGGAAGACAATTTTCCTGAGTCGAGAATCATAGGTTCGGAGGCTGGTTCTGGAGGGGTCATTCCCTCTAGTGAACGGAGGAGTGCGGGTATGGCTGCTACAGTTTCGGTTTGGTAGGAAGACATGTGGTCTGAACATCTGATGGAATGCTGAATGAATTTCTCTAATCCTTGGTGATCGTCGTGAGCAGCCAACTGCAGACGAAGTTTGGGCTCCAAGTCTAGCCGGTAGGTGGTGAGGAGAGATCGCTCGTTCCATCCACTGGCAGCAGCGAGGGTTCTGAATTTCAATGAATATTCCTGGATAGACATAGTACTTTGCTTTAAATGGTAGAGCTGTGCTCCGGCTGTGATGTCGCTGTCAGACTGACCGAAAACCTCCTTGAAATGAGCCGTGAATGCCCGGATGGATCGAGTCGCCGGGCCGTCTTGGAGCCATAATGTTTCTGCCCACTGCAGTGCAAGACCTGTAAGCAGTGAGATGATAAAAGCGATTTGAGATTGATCTGTTGGATATAATGCTGGTTGCATGGTAAACACCAAGGAACATTGCAAAAGAAATCTGTTGCACTCCTCCGCCCGGCCAGAGTAGGGCGCCAGTCGGGCCATGGGACTGGATGGAACAGTGTGAGAAGAAGTGCTCGGTGCCGATTCGCTGGGTGAAACAGGTGACGTGGTGGCTGGGGATCGAAGGAGAACCTTCCTGAGGGAATCCACCAGCTCTTGAAACGGATCTGAAGTGCTCATGCTGAGATGTCTTCAGTCCGGGCTTCTGTTATGGACACAAATGGGCAAGACAGGTTAGTAGAGTAAAGGGATGTTTATTTACAACAGCAGAGCAAACGTGAAGCAGATGATGTTTTGGCAGAGGTGAGTAGATCTGGTAGGACTTGACTTAGACTTGAATGATGAAGAGATGATGATATTAACTCCTTTGTTGCAGGATGACTGGACTGGATCTGATGGCTGACGAACACACACACCGCTGACTTGACTGGAGAGACAAGGACGACAGGACTGGAACACAAGAGAAACAGGTAAGTAAAGTTTGTGACTTCTTGACGACAGGCACAGTGAGTCCGCTTCGTATCAACAAGCCCAGACAGAGACTGAAGTGTGGTGTGTGCTTAAGTATGCTGACTGATGATTAGGTGCAGGTGCTGTGAGTTAGAACTCTGGTGATTGAGATCACTGGGTGTGTGTGGTGGAAGAGCCTGGCCAATCTGTGACAGATGTAGATTTTAGTGCCGTTGCTGAATTTTTGTGGTTCACTAGTTTTTACACAATAATAAACTCCTAATTCATCAGTGCTGATATTTCTGATGAACAGATGACTGTTAGTATTTACTGAGTATTTGTCTTCAAAGATGCTGTTTTCATATTCAGCTCCTTCATATGTGCTATCAAAACTGTGTAAGATCAACACTGGAGGATCCGATAGTTTCTGTTTGTACCAGTAAATCTCCTTTATACCAAGATCACAGCTTATATTCACATCAGCTCCTAAAGTTACTGCTATGTTTGTTAGACTCTCTGTGGCTTGAGACCACATCAACAGATCTATGAGAAAGAAAAACACATTTTTTAAAGACAGAAAATCTAAAGAAATCTAATTTACTGATTCAATCAAATGTGATGTGATAAACTTACAGATGTGAAGCTGTATGATCTTCATTGTCTGATCCAGATGAATATCCTTATTTTGTGAAACAACCGAGCAAACATCTCTTTCTGTGAGCGGAAACACCACAGAGCTTTGGACGAAACCTTGACCAGAGAAAAGGGGAAGTCAGAGGTGGGCCTCTCTGACAGCGCTTTAATTAAAACCAATACAGGAGATACTACGCCCTTATCATATAAAACCATTTTTCCCTTTGTACAAAGTTGGAACATTTTGTAAAATGCAATATAAAGTAGAATATGTGATTTGTTAATTCTCTTGAACCTTTATTTAACTGGCAAATGTTCAGAGAAAAGATCGCTAATGTTTTCCTTCCCTGACTTTATTTTATTTTATTGTACTTTCTCCTTGTGCAACAAAGATTTAAACTGCATTTTAGTTAACAACTAAGGTTGACTCTCTTTCAGCCGGCCACCAGAGGGAGTCCTCTCCTGAATATTGATCATGGACTGCTTCTGTGTTGGTTACTTCCTGTTTGCCACATGTGTAGATATTCCATATAGATGCGCTGGGGCAGAGCATTACCCGTAATAGTTACATAATCAGATTACTTTTACTAGTAAAGTAACACATTACTTTTTTTTTTTTTCTTTTTTCAATTTACAAGAAAATATCTGAGATATTGTTTAAAATGCCAATTACTTTGTTTTCCCATTTATTGACTGACAGCTCTCTTGTCCCCATGTTGACAGAAATCGTGAGTAAGTTCAGAGGTGTTGTGTGCTCTGAGTGAACATGATGTTACTGTAGTTTGAGACTAAATGTGAACATGCATTTATTCATCTAATTTGCACAAAAACAGATTCGGTATTCCTCAGAATGAATAAAAATTGTGAAATGCAACTCAGAATAGGATGCAAAGGTGCAATAATTAAATATGTTGAATAACACATATCTTATGTATTTAATCACATTTTATTAACCAGTTAACACAATTAGTTACTTTTTTAAGGAGTAAAGCATGTGTTACTTTTAAAAGTAGCTTTCCCCAGCACTGCCTGCCTCAATACACTGTGAAGTATTGCCAGTTTCTACTGCCTTACTGAGTGTTTGGATTAGTCTACTGCAATACTTTATTAAACTTCCAGAACAGTTCTCTGTTTTTATTTGAGCTCCATCAGATGAGGCACATTAATGAGCCTATTTCAATGAGTCCATTTTAATAAGCCATTTGTGTTTAATTAATTAATCCATTCATTTAAAAATATATTTGTGGCGTAAAACAAAATAAGATTAGGAGTTAAGAACAAACCAGCAAAACAGGTTTTAAGCTGAAACACCAAGAAAAAGATCTCCTGTCCCCTGATCTAATATTGTGACAAATTGTCAGTTTAGTTTTCATTCTCATGGACTTTATTTTGCTTATTATTTCCTGTTGTCTTTTACTTTCCTGCTCTCTTTAGTTACCATGACAGTTCATTTGATCATCACACCTGTTTATATTTTAGTTTGTTATCTGTGTATACTTCTGTTCATTTGTTTCCTCAGTTCATTGTGATTTGTTGTGTATTGTACACACTGTGTGTTTGGATCATTGTGTGTTTATTTCATCATTAAATGCCTTTTTGTTGGAAACTTTGGACCTGTCTTCATCTTTAGACTTTTATTGTTGTGACAAATATAGAATTGGAGTGGGGGAAAACAAAACAAAACAAAAAAAACTTTAAATTCACTTTAAATCACAGAGATTTATTCAGATTATGAAACATGGCAATTTTTAAAGATCTGCACTGGTAACCCAAAGATTCTAGACTTAAACAAACTGATTAAAATCACAAAGGATTTTTAGCAGATGTACTGTAAGCTTTTGCATCAAATAAAAGAAAATAACTTGCAGAAATATACATCTAATTAACAGGAGCATCTGCCAAATATTCAGCATACAGTACTTTATGTTAAAGAACCACTCTTAACTGCTAAAAATGTAATTAATAATGAACAAGAAATTTCAAGAGTTGAAGTCATCTTAAGTAACACTTAAACAGTATTTTTAGAAAGTGGAGCAAAATAATTTCTAATACAGTAATAAAGAATAAATGTGAACTCATGTAATCCCCTCCTATGTATGCATTTTAGATTTAATGATTTTCTTTTAAGATGTATTTAGTATTCATGTATTTATATCACAATCATGTAATCACTTGCTAATAGACAATTAATATCCATTAACAGAACAACTATAGAAAGAGAATGATGGCAGAAAAAATAAAGAAGAGGGAAAGGTCACAAAAAAGGTTACGATCTGGCAAGAGGTAAGACCCACTTTAATATCAGAGAAGTTTTCCAGAGCTGGAGAGCCTTAAAGAGCGGGAAGGCTTGCAAACGAATGTTCTGGTTGGTATAGGCTATTTCTTCTTGAATCGTGAGAAACGTCTTTTATGTTGTGTTTCACAGAACTAAGATATGCTTGAATATACTATATGTGTCGTCTTCACTTGTTTGTTCATTTGCATTATTATTATTATTATTATTATTATTTTATTTTTTATTTTTTTCACTTCCATGCTTTATAAGCCTTGTCCACTGCCCATTTTAAACATCGGCTCCCAAAGTGTGTCCAAAATGTGAGATAATTAATATACTCCTAATATAATGTTTTTTTCTTTTGGTCCCTTTTTTAATGATCACTATATAAGTAATTGCCTGTGTTGTGTGTTAAATCCTTTTGAGTAGCGGTGTGTTCGTTTCGGTAATTTCAAGTAGCGACAGCATTTTCCAGAAATCTTTTACTGAACTATTTCTCCAAGGAGACTTTGATGGAGGTTCCTGATGAGTAGGTTCAAATTTACAGAAATGTCATTGCCTTTGACTTTGTTTTTTTTTTGTTGTTGTTGTTTGTTTTGTTTTTTGAAGCTCCTGAATTTAATGTAAAACGATTTATATGGAACCTTTTAAAAAGTTGGAATTTAAGGTGCATGAACGAGGTGTTAAAAACATAAACATCCTTTTAAAGATTGTAATTCTATTTTTGCTCAAAGTGTGCTGTTCTTCTAAACTCTCAATTGCATCTTCTTTTCTGTATTTTTTCCAGTGTCCTGGGATTGTACCTTTCCCCTGGAATGATTTCTCATAGTGATTTTCCAGATCTTTCTGAAATCTGCACACAAACCACTTCCAGTACAGCAGCTCAGAGAAGTCAGGTCTGATGTGCCACTCTGCATGAACTTCTCCTGCTCTTCTGTATTCTTTATATGGAATCCACTCATCTGATGATTTAAACAAGTTTTTACTGGCCACTACCGTTGAGCAAAAATCTGCACACAAATTCTGTGTGTCATCAAAATAGTATCCATTGAGGCCAGTCACCCAATGGAAAAGAACGCTGTGATCTCCAGGATGGTTTTCTACACTGTTAGTGCAGGTGGCTCCACAGAACGGACATTGAGCCCAGCAGCATCGGGAGAGCTCGTTACTCAAAATCTCATCAGGTCTGTCATTGAGGTTCAGTTTTTGAACAAATGTGTCTGCATTGATCTCTCTGTCTACATCAAACAGATTGAGTTCTTTTTTTATAACTTGTTCTAGAAGTTTGAAATCATCCACACCATCACGACTCACTCCACTGAGGTCTTTTACAGAGAATATCAGCACATCTGAAAGCTGCTCTGTGAAACATTTCAACCATTCACAAACATCCCCGCTGTTCACTTGAACATGTTCGTTAGATTCATGTGCTGCTTCCATGATCTTTTTTTGCAGGAATTCAGTGTTGTCCTTAATCTTGGGAAGAACACTGTCACTAAAATTATCAGCAATGTACTGACTGACAACAACATTGATGAAGATCTTGAAGAAGTATCTGGGATTACGAATGTATTTCATGTATAAAGAAAACATCTCATATTCATGATGTGTTTCTCCAGTTCTGATCTTCTTTCTCTGATCTGTGGACAGTTTTCTCTAATATTACCTGTCAATGTTCGGGCAGTATTTTTGTAGACACTTTGTTCAGCAGGCTCTTTAAGTTTCTGACAGATGATTTCACCAAAAATGGCGGTTGATGTTGCTCCACTAAGGTGTTTCTGGAAAATACTGTAGTACTCTTCTCTCTTCTTTTCAACATATAATACAGAATCACTGGCTTCTCTGAAAAGTCTGTGCTGGTCAGTAAATGTCTGGTTTGCTCTCTTACAGATGGAATAAACTAAATCCATGCAGAATTCATTCTTGAACACATATTTAACTGGTTTGTCCTGATGTTCTTTTACTCTATTCATAATGTAATCTATGAGTTCTTGAATGTAGATTTTGTTGTAGCCCACTGTTGCAATGTTATGCAACATGATAATTTTTTCTGTTTGATGAACAATGTCGTTGACTAAGGTTCTTATTTGGGTTTCATCTTCTTTAGACAGAGTGTAACCAAGCTTATCTTCAGCTGAATTGATGGCATGTTTAACATGTCCTTTAATTCCACTAGATTTCTTGAACAGTACATAATCTGAATAACTTGTCAGAGAGAAAATATCCCTGCTCTCCACTGAGGCGTCTACAGCAACACTTTCATAGTTGTTACTGAGGAATTCTTTCATGTCTCCAAATACGTCAATATCTCTGATTGAAGTTTGTTTGTCTGTGTTGATCTTCACCATACTTTGTTCCCAAAACAAATCAAACTCTTTCTTAAGTGTTTCTTTATCTTTTTCTGTGTCTTTGAGTTTCAAGGCAAGTTCTTTGCTCTTTTCAAAGAGAGTGTTTATGTGATGAGTCCTCTGAGCATCAATCTCTTTCTTCATTTCTCGCTGTCGATGAATCTCATTTAATTTCTTTGATGTATCTTCCACAATGTTTTCCTGAAGCTTTTTTATTTTGATGTCATATGATGCTTTCCACTGTATCAGTACAGCAGCATATGTGTCTTTCTCAAAGAATTCTGTCATTGATAAAGTTGAGGAGACTGATCTTCAAAAAGAACTGAAGAAGACAAGTGAAGAAGTGAAAAAATCAGTCACTTCATTTTCAATTTTGATGTGTAGTTTGTTCTCAATTTCCAGCATGGCACTGCAGAGACTCCAGGACCACTTGCTGTATTCTGTCTCCAGTTTCCTGTATGTTGAAATCTCCAGTGAATTTTTGAAGCTGAACACAAATTGTTCATTCATTAAAGCCTTCCAGAGATCTTTAATACGATCTTTAAAGTCGATCAGCATTATTCCATCTGATTTAGAAACATGAGAAAGAATAGATTTCTTTAGGTCTTGAACACTTTTATAGTAGTCTGGGTTTGGTGGTGCCATTGGTGGACTTCCTTCCCACAGCTGTGCAAAATATTTCACATCCTTCTGTATATCAAAAGTAATGACATCATTGAAACATTGTGCATCATAGACCTCCTCTTTAGCAGCAAGTTTTGTCATTTCATCAAGTGACTCCTGCAGCCGTCTCCTTCCCTCCATGTTTTTCTCTCCAGCTGTGACGTCTGAAATGTTCTGATGAACAAACATGCAGCAGGGATTCAGTCTGACCTTCTTCATCCTCATGAAGGCCTGAACAACGATCTGAAGAATGTCTTGCATCTCAGCTGGGTTTTCTCCAAAGATGTTGATCAGTGTCATACTACCAAGACCAACAACAAATGTTGCCAATTCATTGTCATCATGTCTTGTTGATCTTCCAGATAGTTCTAGTGCATGAAGCCCCTCAGTATCAACAACCAGAATATAGTCAAACTTCAGCTGTTCTTTCATCTCATTTGAAACTCTGACCAGCTGCATGAAAGCTCCTCTGGTGCATCTGCCTGCACTGACGGCAAACTGGAGTCCAAACATGGTGTTCAGCATAGTGGATTTCCCAGAGCTCTGGATCCCTAAAACTGACAGCACAAACACTCTCTGGTCTCCCAGTTTCTGAATGAGTTCATGTAGAACAGCAGTAACCCAGACCACAGGTACGTGAGCAGCATCTCCATCCATCAGCTCCAGTGGAAATCCAGAGATCATCACTTCTGCTGCAAGACTCGGAAGAGAAGAAAAATCACACGGCAGGCCTTCCTTGTTCTTATTCAGTGATTGACATGATTCATAGATCTGACCGATCTCCCTCAGGATGTGCTCCAAGCCAAAGGTTGCAGCTTGAAGTTCTTTTGATATCCTTTCAAGTTTTGCTCGTTCATTTCTCAAATTTATTCCCAAATGCTGCTCAAATCTGTCATTGTTCTCTTTCAAATTTAAGACTGTTGACCATATATTTTTACATTTGTGCTGCAGAGTAGAAAGGTCAGCAGAGGTGTATTCATCCAGGAGGATTCTGAGCAATTTAAGAAAATGGATTTTCTTATTTGCATCCTTTGAATTCATTTATTTAATAAAGAACTTCATAAACTCACTGATGTTACAATTATACTGCTCATGACGGATTTTCTTCATTTCACTGTGTTTTCTACATATTTCTATTTCTGTTTCATTTCGCTGAAATCGATGTAGTTCTTTGTTCTTTTCACACCACTGATGCCACAGTTTCCCCTGACAGGGCAGAAATGATTCTTTGATTTCAGTCAGCTTTTTATTTTCCAGTAAACTCATCATCTGCTGGGCTACTTCTTTTCCTCTTCTGCAGTCATCATCATGTTCCTCATCTACTCTGATACCTGAGTATTTGGACACATGTTCAAGTCTGAAATTGGAGCTTGATTCTGAGAGACAATCATTTATAGCTCTTCTGAGTTCTTCACAAACATCTGACTGGTTTCTGTCTTTCAAACCAATTTTGTATTTTCCTTTCTTTGTCTTAGTTGCAGTTGACTCATCCTCTGTAAAAAGGCAAATGAGTGGCTTTTTGTCCTTGTACAGGTTTTGGATATTCATTGCATCCTTGTCATTTCTGTCAAGTCGTGGCAGAATAACAACATTGATTGAGGCCATTTCAGTGAGGATCTGCAGCTGTTTCTCATGGTCTCCTGCATCACCGTGTAGATTACAGAATGCAATACACTGAGTGAATTTATCTGTGTCTTTCCCAGATGGGCAGTACCAGGCGATCTCCACCACTCCATCCATCAGTAGTCTGGCTTTGCTGCTGCCTGGGCAGTTCCTGTGGAAGAACATGTTGTGTTTCTCATTGATCAGACTGTTCATCAGCTGAGATTTGGATAAAGACACTGAGCCAAACCTGAAGAAAAACACCATAGGTGTTTCTGCCTTCCAGACTGGCTGGATTTGACTGATTTCATTGTTGGTATCTTTCATCTTCCAGCTCTTGTTGATTTGTCTGAATGTCCAGAGAGGAAACTCAATCTCTTGTGTGAATGGATCAGGAACAAGCAGAGGCAGAGCGTACTGACACTGAGACAGTTTAGTCACCATTAGCTGCTTTAGGAAACTATCAGCACAATAAAACACAGCCATCTGAACATCCATCGGGTGAACAGTGTTAGATTCACTTGTCAATTTGTTAGGTGAAGACATATCATTAAAAACATCACTCTCATTTTCAGAGGTGTCATTGTCGTTTTGTTGTGTGAAATCCTGTTCATTTTTAAGCATAATGTATCTTGCTCTGTAGTTCATCATCAATAGTTTTTGTAGGAAAGTTTGAATCAGGTCCTCCTCAGCACAAGGCTTACAAGACAGTAATGAATGTTTGGTTAGTTGAAGAACATCTGCAGCTCTCGGTTTTTCTTCAAGATGAAGTCTTTGGATTAGATCATTAATTTTTTGAGTGCTGTCTTGTTGTTGGCATTTATCTGGGTCTTTTCCCCTGTTGAAAAAAACACATATACTTAATTTGATCTTTGACTGTAAGAGAACAATACTGACATTCTATTCTGACCTTTTACAATTTGTTAGAATGATAGTCAACCTAACCTAATTTCATGTGTTAATACTGAAGAAGAAACTTTTGTGTATCACACAGACTAGGCCTACTGAGTCATAATCAAAAGTTGTTTATTATCAAAAAAGTATCAATATAGCAACCCAAGTTCTATGTTTCACAAGATGCATCTTATACCCCCTTTCACCTAAATTGCTTTAAGATCATATGCTCATGTAAAAAAGCAAATAAATATGTAAAAATAACTTTAAAATAAAAAAAAAAAACAAAAAAAAACAAATAATAACTTGAGTTCAATATATTTGAAGTTTGGAGCATAAAATTTTAAGTTTGGTCAATTTTAAGGTTATTAGGTAACTTGCCTGTTTACTTTCCTTATGGCTATTTTTTTTTTGTTTTTTGTTTATATTAACAGATGATAATGTGAGTTCATATCACTTGATTCGTTAGGTGGCTAATTGTACTGGCTAAGCACCTTCATTCAGACCCTGGACATTCTCCTGTTGCTTGTTGCCTCGTTATCACTGCAAAGTGACAGAGAAAACACATGGCTTATCCACCTTATTCTTCCCATAAGAGTGGGCGAGGCCATTTGTAAATTTAATGTGTCAGGCTTCCAATTTCATTCACTTCCAGCTGTTTTTAGCTGTACAAAACAGCTAATTTTGCTGCTTGATATTGCCAACTGGTTTGTCTTACCATGTTATTTAAATTCATTATCTTAATTATGAACACAGATTGGACAGAATGCGAAGCTTCATTTGTCATTGGTCAAGTGATTTCTACGTTAATAACACAAGCCTTGAATCAAAGCTTCATCTGTCACACCCCTTTATTCTCAAAACAAGCTTTGATGGCTTGGCTCAAATGTCACATCATTACTTGTTTGCTCTGTTGGTTTGTGATTTGAACACAGTTGTGGTTTGGATTGTTTACCCCATGTTTTTGATCTCTTGCCTGTTTTACTGATTGCCATTATGGATTATTCACAACAATCCTGTGGCCACAGAGCTTGGCCCACCATGGTCACCTGCATGTCCATTTATAGTAGTTGCTAATCCTGTGCTTTCAGCATCTTCCTGTCCTGTGATTCCCACACCAGAGCCAGTTAACAACATGGCCGCCACATCAGAACCTGTTCACCACATGGAAAGCACCCCAGAATCTCGTTCTGTCATGGGCACCACTCCTGAGCCTTGTTCTATCATGGGTGCCATTTCTGAGCCTCCAGCTGTCATGAAGGCTGCATCAGTGTTTCCAGCAATCATGAACATGGCATCTAAAGCTGTCAAGGTGATTCCTGGACCCAACACTGATGTCATTGCGAGAAGCTGGCATCTGAACAGACGGGGAGCAGTGGTCTCAGCACACTCAAGCCCCGTGGCCACAGCACCCTCCAGCCCAGCGGTCTTCAGACAGTCAGCTGCACTGCCTGTGATTGCAGTTGCCATCTTGTGTGTTTGGGCTGCACACTGTTCTCCAACCCATGAAAGTTTTTCAGAACCCACTCCAGCCCACAAGTCCGCTCCAGAACCCTTTCCAGCCTATGAGTCTGCTCCAAAGACTACTTCAGTCAATGGGTTCGCTCCAGAGCCCACTCTTGCCCCAGAGTTTCCTGTCTGCTCTGACACGACCACAGAGGTCATTCTTGAACTACCTGTCTACCCCGACACTACCACAGAGGTTGTTTATGAACTTCCTGTCTGGCCAGAAATGACTCAGAGGCCAACCTGGAACACCCTGCTGTTTTGCCTGATCAGCCGTAGTGGTCTCCAGTTCCATGAGGTATGCCCTGGGGTTTTTTGGATCTACTGTGGTTGTCATCTGCTCTGCCTGCTCCACCGTGGTGGTCATCAGCTACGTCTTAGTGGTCTCCAGTCTCATCAACCTAGCTGTGATGTTATCTACTTTCCCATGGGAATCTTTGGTTCTTTATGCGCTGCTGTGGTGGTCCTCTGCTCTGCCATGGGAATCTTCGGTCCTGTCTGCTCTGCTGTGAGGATCTTCAGTTCCACCCTGGCTTCCTGCTCAGCCAGCTCCTCTTTGGCTTTCTGCTTCGCCGGCCCCACCCTGGCATCCAGTGCCACCCTGGTTACCAGCTGCTTAAGCTCCACCCTGGCTCCCTGTTCCACCTGTTTCCAGACCCTCCCCCATCTCCTAGGCCTGGCCCTCCCCCTGCTCCGCTTCCCTCCCAGACTTAAGTTTTTTTTTGCCTAGGAGTGTCTGGATGGAGGGAGGTTATGTCATGACCACCAGCTGGAGGGTCCTGGGCATCCACCAGAGGGCACTCCTTTCTACTACATTGCCATCCAAACCTGGACTGAATTTCAAATAACCCATTGATTGGACTCATCATGCCTGTTTGTTTTCACCTGCTTGTTACCTCATTACCTCTGTATATATATAAACCAATATAAGTTTTTTCTCTGTCACTTTGTGAGGTCTTGCTAGTGTTACTACTGCACTTTAAGCATTCTGTCTTTAGTTTTTGTTTGTTTGTTTGTTTTTTTTTTGTTTTTTAGACCTGTTTTTTTTTTTTTTTTTGAGCATTGTAAGCATGTTTACCATGGAAACTACAAAAAGGTCACAATGTTAAGAAATGCAGTCACTTTGTGTTCTTCTCCAGGCTCTGTTGCTGTCATTATTGCGGGTTCATTATCTTTTGGGAAGCAGAAAAAAACATGTTATTCAAAACAATGTCTTTCTTCTATTCTAACATTTAATGATATCAGATCAGGTTCCATGCAACTTGTGGAGAATATGGTATTCATCTCTTTTTCTTCACCCCCCTTTTTCTTGCTGCATCCAAAATTGCATACTGTCTGAGTATACTTCCTTTGAATAGGTAGTATTTACATACTTTTTTTTTTTTTTTTTTTGCCTACGAGAGAAGTTTTCTGTTTCAGATGCAAACAATCCCTTATCATTAACAGATCCTCTAGGGACCTCAAGTGATATAATAATAATAATAATAATAGTAAAAGTTATAATAAATTATTCAAAGCAAGAGTGTACAACAGACATATGCCATGTCTAATACCTGACTAAACTACCAGCTAATCTACCAAAGAAAATAATTATTGAGCTGGTGTATCAGATGAAGGTCCAAATGTAACAGAATATTTGATTCTTATAATTGTGGGGTTATTGAATGGCAAACAAATCTGTGAAACACTAGAGAACCTAATATGTGTTCTTACCACTTTGACATGTTCTGTTTTGCACATCTCTCTCTCTTAATGCAGTGTTGTACATCTCACTAGTGTAGTGCTGCTGCTTATTATCAATAAACCTATGCTCAATCCTGTTCATCAGGTCTCTCATTTCTGACTGGCTTTTCTTGTTCATGTTGCAGGTGTGATATCTTCCACCACATTTCTCAATCAGCCGCTCCAGAGTAGAGTTTTTCTTCAGATCATCTATTATAGAGTCTGACTCTTCCTGGCTCTCATAGGTAAAGAGAATCATCACAAACTGAAGAACTCTGTTACCAAATACTCTCTGAAGCCACTCAAGACCCATCTTATCAGCATCTGTTAATTGACCCAGTCGCACAACAAAGATGAAGGCGATGATTTCATTTTGATTCACTAGTTGGTCAGCGAGAGGATCCAGGTCAAGTGCAGTCTCGTGTAAGCCAATCATATTGATCACTGAGATGTGATGTCCTGATATCTTCATCTGCAAAGGAACAGTCCTGGATATTTCTGCATTTTCAATATTTGGCTGTATTTCTCCAAGAAGAATATTGTTGTGTTGAAACTGGACTGACGTGGAGTTTCCAAATAACACAATGGCCAGACTGTGATCTAGAATAAACACAGAATAACAGTTCTCAGATTTACCAATACACTGCAACATAAAAACAATTCTCATTCAGCAATGAAAAAAAAAAAAAAAAAGATATTTTTGTTACCCATGCTGCTGACTGATGAATCAAAGTCACACGGTTCAGGTTCTCCACCTATGCTTGCACACCCATCATGTTTGGAGTTGCTTCCTTCTTCTACAGGTTGTTATCCTAAAGGTACATTTCATTTACATTGAGTTTAGTTTGTTTTAGGAGAGTATTTGTTTTTAGGGGTCTGTGTTTATTTCAGTTTTAGAGGCTTAATCTTGCATATGACTTAATATGAAATGTTTTATTTATTTATTTATTTAGGCTTGTGTAGTTATCAAGAATTGCAAAATGTCACCGCTATGTAAAATTATCATATATTAGTAACTGTCAGTTATATTTGTGGACACTATCTAGTTCCTTCTGGTTCCTGTGTTTTCTCTCAGTTAAGTTCCTTTTTCCTAAATATGCACTTGTCTCCATAATAACCTTTTCAACAATCTTTTCAACCTGTGTCTCTTCCTTCAGTGGCCCCACTGGGCTCCCTCGTCTCTCTGGCTCTGCCTTAGTCAGAAATGACCATGGCTTCATCATGTGATTCCTGACCTTTAGCTGTGCCTTAGTCTATCCCCTCGGCTCCACCAGACTCTGCCTTCCTTCCGGGTCCACCATTGTCCTTGGCCATTCTGGCTCCCACTCTCTACCTGGGTCTATACCTCTATCAGCTCCACTTCAGTTATCTGGTTTCATCCTGGTTCCTCCTTCCACTAGTTCCACTGTGTGCCTTTGCCCTAATGGCTCTTTGCTGGGATGCTCACTGACTAAATCATCAGTTCCCTTTGTTTACCCTGTGTAGCATCAATTCTTCCAGCATCAAGTCTTTGTTTGTCCTCATTTGTGTACTGATGCTTGTTCTTCTGCGAGTTCACCATAAACATTTGTTCTTAGTATTCTCCTTCATCATGTGCTTTGTTTTACACAACCATTCTGTAAAAGTAGGATAAACCAAAACCCTAAACATGGACCTGCTGTACAGCTGTTTTGCCTGGAGCAGGGACAGCAATTCCTTAAGGCCCACACAAGTGGATTTTTCGATCTGGCATTCCTCATCACCTTTCCATATTGTACACTGTGCACCTTCTTACGCCCTAGCCTGAGCATGGAGACAATGGCATGCCATCCCATTGTGGGTCCTCGGGGGAATTTCGTTGATTTCAGCCTGCCATCACCCCTCTGCACATAACGTTTGCCAGAGCCCAGCACAGATGGAGAGCTCAAGCCCACTGCGACACAAAAGCCAGTGCTAGAACCCGCGACTGAGATATTATCGCCCAGGAGCCTGAGCCCCATCTTACGCCTGACCAGATGTACAAGTCGGCTGTCCCTGAGGGAATACTTGTGGAGTATGAGGGGATAGAGGGAAGCCCTGCCCACACTCCTGCTGCTGAGGGTGAGCTGCACTGGCTTCTGATTTAATATTTAAATATTTGGTAGAAGAAAATTTCCTGTTTCTTCTGAACTGGCTGGTTCCATCAAGCCCTGAATCTCCTGAGTCCCGAGCTTTTGTTGATGTTTGGGGGGGGCAAACTATAAATGAAAAGATGATAAAGTTTGACTGTTGACTGGTTCCTTGTTCAGTAACATAAAATAACTAAAAATGTGTTTTTAAAACTGAATATTATAAGTGAATGCTTCAATAAATTCAGCAGTTTGGTTCATTAAAATGTACTGCCTGTTTCTTTGACCAACATGACTTGATCTAGGTCTCAGGAACAGGTTTTGGCCTGGATCTGAGACTTCAGTGGTCTTGTATAGGTTTGAAGGGGTCTAGTCTTCATCTAGGTCTTAGATAGTCTCAGCCTCAGACGTCACGCCCACGAACCACTGGCTGAACGTCTGATGCATACGGCACACTTAGCTGGAAACACTTCAGGAGTTTTGAAGTCGTCATCGGATTGGTTGAATTATAGACGTGTGTGTCACATTCTTTAAAGTCCTGCCTGGAAACAAAAATGCCGTGGCGCCAAACCCCCTCACTAAAAGAAAAAATCCATTGTGTTACAACTGTGATGGTGATCACTTATCAGGATCAACTAAATGCTGGATTTTCAAAAGTATGTGAAAATTTTAAAGTTTGCGGTATAGATTCTTTAAAATATGTCAGTTTTACAAACTGGTCTTATATTGTGGCGACATTTCCACGCCCCTAAACGTGATGCGGCACAAAATGAAATGTGATTGGTTTTCTTTACCTGTCTTTGAATAGCTTTTATCTCAATAAATAAATAAATAAAACAACTCGACAGTCTTGGTGCTTACTTATGAGCTATTCTATGCTGTTTTAAAGTATAAATAATGTGAGTAGAGTGTTTACACTGAAAATTAAAAAAAAAAAAAAAATATCAAAAAGAAAAGAAAAAAAAATACTCAGATGATATGCTAAATTAACTGAAAATACAAAATGTGTCTGATGTTAAAGGACAAAATAACCTTATCAGATTCATACTTATCAGATTATATATATATATATATATATATATATATATATCCTTTAGCAAATTCAGAAAATAAATAGATAAAAAAACTGGAGGCAAAAGTATATATATATACAAATACAACACAGAGCGTGAACCAGAGCCCTCCACAGACACAGAGCCAGAATCTTCTGCAAAAAAAGGCGCCAGCCAAGGAAACTGGGGCCCATCTTCGCCCCAGAGCCTGAGTCCAAAATATAGTGTGACCAGGAGTGTGAGCCAGCCATGTCGTAAGCGGAAGTCAGAGGGTCCTTCTCAATATCCCTCCTCGTCTCCTCGCTCCGCCGTCCTCCATCCTATGAACAGGAAACCGATCGAGCTCAGCCATCTTGTATGACATCTCAATTCTCTAATTACACCATGAGGAAGCATGGATCAAGGAGTGAGGATGCTTCCTAAGGAGTCATGAGCGAGGATACTGGGGTGCTTCTCATTTCTTATTTGTGCATCCTCGTTTCCTTTCCTTGCTTCCTCTCACGTCTTAGCTCCACCCTTTCAGGATGCGAGTCAAGGACTCAAGGATGGAGGAATCAAAGTAGATGAATATTGGAATATTCTTGACCACTCAAACGTCACTTCAAAGAGTCATCAGCTGCACTAAAGGGATCTGCCCATATGTTGTTAAAGTTCGTTATTTAAGGCATTCATAATAAATATGAATAAAGCAAGATGTCCTGTTTAAATATATGACATTATTTAATTGCAAGGATAACATATAAATGTAAATTATTACATCAGATGTGAAGGGGGAGGAGAATTTATACGTCACGTTTAGTCGATAAAACACTTCCGCAAAGGATACACTTGTGTATCCTCACTCATGAATCCTCAGGAAGCCTCCTCACTCCTCGATTCTCACCTCAGCCATCCATCTCCGACTCCGCTGCCACCTGTCATCTCCTCAGCTCACTCTCACCCTGCCTTGGCTCCTAGCTCCCTCGTCTCCACTGTGGCCCGTCACCTCAACAGCTCCACTGGGCTTCCTTATTCCTCCTGCTCCGCCTTGGTCAGCCATCAACCATCTGTTGCATCAGGATTCTACTCCTCTGACTATGTGTTGTCCCTTCATCCTCTGGCTCTGTCAGGCTCCTCCACCTTTGTCCTGACGCTCCAGCTTCACCTAGGTTGCCTGAGCCATCTGCTCCACCTTGGCCCTCTGGACCGTCAGTGTCACCCAGGCTCTGTGTCTCTTTGGCTTTGCCTGGGTCTTCACTGCTAGTTCCAACGTAGAATCATCTCCCCTGGCTCGTCCTCCCAGGACACCACCATGGCTCCTCCCTCCTGTGACTCCACCTTGAGCCTCCTTCCTGGCTGGGTGCTGGACCTCCACTTTCTGGCTCCAAACTATTCCCGCCTCCCGATTTTGTTTTTTTGTTTTTCTAATTTTAACGTGTTTTTAGGTCAAAGTGGGATAAAATGATGGGGTACGTCGCATGTATTCCAGTTTCATTTATCAAAGGTGTATGCTATATGGAAGTGTTAAGTGTTTTTCTTCTTCCCCCTTCACATCTGTCATTATAGTTTTAACTTTTGTTTAATTTCACCAGAAATTTATATAGAAATTTAGATTAAATATATTTAGGTTCCAAGAATGTTCCTAACTCAATCCATCATCATATACACCTGAAGAATTTAACCAACATCTTCAGGTTGACTTGAAAATTGCATGCAGGTGTGTGTTTGTTCAGAGATGGAGCTAAACTCTGCATGGCAGCAGCTTGTCAGGTCCAGACTTGCCCATTCCTGATCTAGATGGGGATCCAGTCCAAAAGAATTTGAAGTTTGGATAAATCTCTTGGATAAGTCTCTCTGATCTCCAGTAAATCGTGTAACATACAAAATATCACCTGCATAATATTTTAACAATAGCAAAACTGTGAAGTGTTTTATAAATAAATGAATACATATATTTTGTTAAAAATCTCTAAGAAATATTTTCATGTTAACCTTTTGTAGGATATCAGAGCAAATCAGAATATTTATGATTCGATCAGAGCAGTCTTGAAACAAAACACATTTGTTTTCATTGTTGAATTCCACAACAAGGTCCAACAACATGGATGATCATGAATCAGATACCCTGGGGTGCCACAAGTCTGAAGCAAGTCTAACTAACCAGCAGAATTAAACAGCTTGCATACAACGCATAGTGACCCATCACAAGTAAACCAATAAGAAAATCATGAGTTAAGATTTCCCTGGGTTGGTTTCCCCCACCCAGGAAAGAGACCAGAGACAGAGATCTTTTGAACTTTTTTTTTTCCCTCACAGAACACATCTTTTATATATGCAGATGCACCAAAATGACGCTAAAAGGACTTAACAAATATCATTCCATTGCTTAACTGCATATCATATATGTAACTCACACATTTGAATATCATGTTTTAATCTTTCACTATTTCTTAACTATAACTATTAAATAGTTTATAGGTTGATATTTGTGTTGGTATGTATGTTTGAATATTCCTTCTTGAAACACTTCTGTCAATCAATTCTTTAGAAAATCAGATTTTTGTTATAGAAACCATAGTGTAAATTATACTATACTCTGCAAGAGCGTCAAAATTCTGACCATGTGATCATGTGGTAAAATTCCTTATAAAAATCATAAACGATTCCCTTGGAGATAAATGTACCTATTTCCCTTACACATTTTAGAGCAGTCTATCTGGAGTTTGCAATATTTACATATCAGCTTTATAATTTAAATGCTATGCCATGTAATCCTAAAGAAAAAAAAAAAAAAAAAACTTTAACAAAAGTATCTAATGTAACGTTTTACATTTTATAACTAAATAAAGACAAACCTGAGTGTGGAAATCTCGGTGTGCATATCACCTGTCCATCTCCTAGATTTAGAAACAGCAAAAGAATGTCCCCTGATGATAAACAGCATCTCTAACATGAAGCCACATGATGTACGGTAGGTGTGTTCAACTTTTACTTGCCATACCAATTGTCAAGATTTGCTCTATGCAGTCTGGGGAGGAGTTTAAAATGGAGCAGCCAAATCAAACTTTTACTTGCTTCTGTTTGCTTTTTTTTAATCACAGTAAAGTGGACTGGTGCAATAATAGTCCATTTTTTTATGTAAACATTTTATATGCTAAAATGCGGTGATGGCCGTGGATGAATGACACAACAATGGACCTCAGGATCTTGTCACGGTATCTCTGTGCATTCAAAATGCCATCAATAAAATGCACCTGTGTTCATTGTCCATAACATACACCTGCCCATACCATAACCCCACCGCCACCATGGGCCACTTGATCCACAACGTTGACATCAGCAAACCACTCACCTACACGATGCCATACACGTGGTCTGCCATCTGCCCTGTACCGTGAAAACCGGGCTTCATCCGTGAAGAGAACATCTCTCCAAAGTGCCAGATGCTATCGAATGTGAGCATTTGCCCACTCAAGTCGGTTACGACGACGAACTGCAGTCAGGTTGAGACCCCGATGAGGACGACGAGCATGCAGATGAGCTTCTCACAGTTTATGCAGAAATTTTTTGGTTATGCAAACCCATTGTTGCAGCAGCTGTCCGGGTGGCTGGTCTCAGACAATCTTGGAGGTGAAGATGCTGGATGTGGAGGTCCTGGGCTGGTGTGGTTACATGTGGTCTGCGGTTGTGCGGCCGGTCGGATGTACTGCCAAATTCTCTGAAACGCCTTTGGAAACGGCTTATGGTAGAGAAATGAACATTCAATTCATGGGCAACAGCTCTGGTAGACATTCCTGCAGTCAGCATGCCAACTGCACGCTCCCTCAAAATTGTGACATCTGTGGCATTGCGCTGTGTGATAAAACTGCACATTATAGAGTGGCCTTTTATTGTGGCCAGCCTAAGGCACACCTGTGCAATAATCATGCTGTTTAATCAGCATCTTGATATGCCACACCTGTAAGGTGGATGGATTATCTCAGCAAAGGAGAAGTGCTCACTAACACAGATTTAGACAGATTTATGAACAATATTTGAGAGAAATAGGCCTTTTGTGTACACAGAAAAAATCTTAGATCTTTGAGTTCAGCTCATGAAAAATGGGGGCAAAAACAAAAGTGTTGCGTTTATAATTTTGGTGAGTGTATCAGTGGTGGATGAAGTACACAAATCAAGTACTTGAGAAAAGTACAGATGTATAATAAATGTATAATAAAATATTATTCCAGTAAAAGTAATAGTACAATAGTACAAAGTACTCAATTTTTTATGTACTTAAGTAAAAAGTGCAATTTTATATAGGCTACTTAATTAAATTTTATATTAGCATATGTCTTTTTATTATCATGCTGCTCAAAATACTTGGAATTTTCCCAAAATATCCACAATATGGAGTCAAGATATATTTTTTGTTGTTGATATGGACTATGTTGACGAGAATGATGTAGTAATGTTCACTGTGAAGCTTACACTGCAATGTACCTGAGAGAAAACAGATTTGTCTATCTTATTTTCACCTGTAAGAACAAAGTGCTTTAAAGCTTGTTATATATGACAAGAATAAGGCCTAAAGTTAAGATGAACATTTGCAGGAAAATATAAAAAACACCTCTGGCCAAATGTCCCCAGAGGACCCAAAATACTGCTGCAAGTATCCTCTAATCTGTTTTCATTGAACCACATCATAACATAAGAACAGACCTTTTTAATGTGGAGCTAGTGTAGCGGGTACAGGACTGTATCAGCTGACAGTTAAGTGTTCCCAGCAACATCTGTAGAATGGTGGAATAAAGACAGGACAACGATGTGCGTGTGATCAGCTCTCGTCTTGCTGGGTTATATATTTTTTTCCAAAATGTTCACATTAGAACAATCAATAACAGATATAGAGTAGAATGTAACAATAAATTGTTTTTTTTATGCAAATGTCCACTGTTTCAGTCTCTTTCTTGTGAATATGCAACTTATCCATGAAGATCTGTCCATCAGCCAATCGCTTATTTGTATATTCACATGCTATTCTGTCACGACTCATGAGTTTTTCCTTAATTCAACCGTGCCAAATGCATACACAAATATAACATTCTCTGAATGTTTTACCCATTTTAGATTGCTCACACACATTTTTAAAGTAAATTAAACATTGTAGGAACTGTTAATCAAGAACTTATTCAAGAATATTCACCTTCAGTATACACTATAACAGAGCATACATCTCCAATCGCGGGTTAACATCGCGATTTCAATCAACAATTAAACATGCAAAACTTTATCAAAAGGAATCGATTTAAAGCACTTGATATGCACTAACATCTGTTCTTTAAACACCCATCAAGACTGATACATTAAACAGTTGACTAACCTGTAGAATGGTGGAGTAAAGACAGGACAACAATGTGCGTGTGATCAGCTCTCGTCTTGCTGGGTTATAACCAGCAGCTCAGCAGACGACTTGCAACACACTGCACTCACATAGCGCCCTCTATTGGTCTAGTGGAACCACCATTCTTTTAATGCATTTACACATGCAAAAACAACGTTAGTGTCATCAATTGTGAATGACCAACAATTGGGGCCTCACACTAGCAGCAGTATCCCTCCATCCAGAGGACCCTTTATCAAGCGGGCCAGCCACAGGAGGATTTTGTGGAGGACTTTCTAGAACTCTGCCATCAGGTTTGTTGGAACAAGGGCATGTTGACAGCCTCCTCCTCCAATCTATGTCAGTGGGGAATAGCAGTTGCTCGCTGCTCCAGTACATCAAGTATGTGCTCTGTTTGACTGGCTCCTGCTTAACAGTGGAGGAGATCCAGGAGAGTACCTGTTCTGCCTGTTTCTTTGCCCTTTTAGCCCTGCCTGCCTCAAATCATTCAGTGGACTTCACAGACCAAGAGCTAGGGCTCATGCCTACCAAGGACCCAGAGGCCCAGTATTTAATTCCCACCCCAAAAAGTGTACTTCATCTGTCACTGATCCTGTCCGGCCTCCTAGATTCCCTGGCTCCATCCGGTTACATGACCCTTCCTCTGCAGATCCCACCCAACCTTCTAGCTCCTTCGTAGCTGCTGGTTCCCCACATCCTCTAGGCTCCTTTGTCTCCAAGCTCCATAGCTCCATCTTCCCTGCTGGTTCCGCCCAGCTCCCGGGTTTTGCCTTTTGGTTTTCTTGCTCCCAGCTCTACCTTGGTCCTCAGATCCCTAGGCCTCACCTCGGTCCTCTGGGCCCAGGACTGTCCCTCAACCCATCAATCCATAAGCTTCACCATGTGTCCTCAATCTTTCAGCTCCATTTTTGTCTGTCAGCCCTTCAGCTCCACTGGCATTCCTCGTCCCTACAATCTCAGCCTGGGTTTGTTGTTCCCTTGGCTCCACTGTGGACTTCCAGGCCTGTAGCTATGCCTGGACCCTCCAGTCCTTTGGCTCCACCATCATCCTTGCTCCCAGTGGCTCTGCCTCAGTCCTCCAGGCCTCCAGCTTGACTGACTTCACCTCGGTCTTCCATCTTCACAACTTCACACCCACTCACCAAGTACCCCACCAACCAGGTTTTCGTCCCTGGGGTCTTTGTCCACTTTAAACAAGACTTCGTATTCCATGTCATTTTGTATCTCCTGTAAATGCATCTTGATTTTAGAATCATAAGGCATTTGCACTGGAAAACAAGACAGTATGATCTGAAGCTATAGTAAATGATGTTTTCATATTCTGGTGTTTGGGATAAGAGTGTTTCAGTGCTTTTTTGTAAATTAATTAAAGAAATATGAATATCTTTTGGAAGCTGTATTTTTAAGCTCTGAATTAATACTTTCCAGACATTTACATTTAAATAACATATTTGTGTTTTTCCTTATTTGTTCCTGAAATTTGTTTTACTTGCTCTCAAATAAATAAATAAATAAATAAATAAATAAAAATCTTACCTTCATTCAATTTACCTTCATAAATTCTGCAGAAACCATGTGTCCTTACACAAAAAAACTACCATTTAAAACGTTTTTGAACAGTAAGATTTTTAATGTTTTTTTTAAAGACGTATCTTCTGCTAACCATTTGATCCAAAGTACAGCAAGAGCATTAAAACTGTGAAATATTTTTACTATTTAAAATAACTTCTTTCTATTTGTATATATTTTAAAATGTAATTTATTCCTGTAATTTCAAACCTGAAATTTCAGCATCATTACTGCAGTTTTCGGTGTCACACGATCCTTTAGAAATAATTCCAATATGCTGATTTGCTGCTTGAGAAACATGCAGTTTCCATGGTTTTGGAAACACTTAATTGATCAGTTAACTTATTAAGTGTGACTTAAATTATTCCATCAATTCATTTTCATTCATTACTTAAATATTGCTCAGTTTGAGTTAAATTTAAATACCTCTTATTTACATTTCAAAAGCCATTTAATATTTAATATAACCATTCATGTTTTTATATAACCACATAACTATTATTTTACTGTATATGAAGAGTTCAGATGCAAAACCAGCTAAATCCATCTGACGTTTTTCTTTAAAATGAGCAATTATTTCTGGCTACTTTGTATAGGTTTCTATGTAAGTACTGGTACTTCTGATTGGGCTGAGGCTGGAATTTAGCGAGTTTGAAGTAAAAGTATTTGATGGACGTATAATATGTATCGAGAGCATTCACTCAGTATCATTATCTCATTTTTGACCGAGATGGCTTTTAGCTGGTTTTGCATCTGAACTCTTCATATATTTTAATACTAATCATTTACTCATAATACCTTGCTTTATAATCCAAAAAGGAAAGACACAAATTTAAAATGCTTTGCAGGTGTAATACATCGTTAAGTTTTAGCATGTTGTTTTATAAAAAGCACAAAGCGGAGTGAAATAATGGTTTAGACCTGCTTGAGTGGGATTCGAACCCTGGACCAAATAAATGTATGAAAAAAATAAATAAATAAATAATCTAATTGGCTGTGACATCATTTCCACTCTTTGGCCAGCTGTTGAAATGCTTCAATTTCATTGGCTGTTGTCACTAGTGCATAGAGTTCCAACTATTCACAACCTGCCCCCGCGTGGTGGTTGACAGTTTTACCCCTGAGCCATGGGAATGTTAATGTTGGACCCAAACAAAACACTTGAGGCAGTATTCCAGGAAATGTAAATTTATTAAAAAAAAAAACAAAAAAAAGCAAACAAAAAAAAAAACAAAAAAACTCCACAAGGGGAGAAAAGGAACTTACTTTAGGTAGCTAGGGAGGCTTTAGCGAGACAAGGTAAAAAAAAAAAAAAAAAACAAAAAAAAAAACACGGTGCACAGTCTCAAAAAACCAAGTGAAGAACCAGGGAAAAATACACAACTTAAATAAACTAGGGGGAATGAGGCACAGGTAACCTGAATAATGCTAACAAGGCCGCACAGTGCCGCACAGTGCCGGCCCGTCCAACAGGCGATTCAGGCGGTCCCCCAAGGCCCTGGCTTAAGGGGAGGTTGTCAACTGGATTTTTAGGTGCGTTCCGTTTTTAACATCAAAGCTCCGCAATAACTATAGAGCACAGATAGCCCTGCATATCTTCAACTCACTCTTGCGTTAGTTTAATGTCATGCACCGATTGTGTGTCCAACGCAATTTAAAGCCACAAGCACCTTACATAACTAAGGTAACGCGCACCAGTACTGTACAGTGTGGCATATGTGTGGAACGTATGAAAAAAATCAGTCTGTGCGTTCAAAGTTACCTCAGTAAAATGCGTGCAAGGATTCTGCATGGGTTTGAGTCTGTTTACAAACCTGTTGTCTTAATGTTTTAATGACATGATTTTGCTCCAAATTCATTTAATGACATCAGTTGAGTTTTTGAAAAAAACTTCCTTTTTTGGTCTGACGTGGTTTCACGTCACAGAATGAGGCAAGATCATTATTTTATGTAGTATTCTATAAAGTGATAAAGACTGTTGATTAGCAGTGCATTGCTTATTTATATAAAAATGCCCAATATGGCTCGGAGAACAGAGATAATCCATTTAGTCGCAATGGTATAGATATGTCTTCGTGTTTCATGAGTTAAAATGTCTCTAGCTGATTTTTATTTTTATTTTATTATTAGGGATTTCCTGTATGAATTAAACATTCTATTACATGTATTACATATATTAATTAACACCTTATTTTGGGTAAAAATAGTAATAACAATACTTCTCTGTAAGTTTTTTTTCACTAGTGCAGGAGGTTTTTTCCCTCTCTCTCAGTGAATGCATAAGATTTTCTGACAAAATGTTAAATTTATTACAATTTTTTTTTGGTCAAAGATTTTTGATCATAATTAATTTTATAATAAATTCTTATACCTTTCTAAACATTTATAGTTAAGCCTCCTGTATGTTAACAGGTCATGCAGCAGTTTTCTGTAAAATATATTGATAATCATTAACAATAATTATTGTTTTGTTTAATGTTTTTGTAGGAGCCATGTTTCATTTAAGTTTACCCCCAACCACTAGAGGGTGGTGTTTTCATAGTTTGGGTGTTCTGCCTGTGGCTGAGGTTATTTAAGGTCAACTGTTTGTCATTCAGGTGTTGATTAAGGAGGCGAACAGTTTTTTACTGGGTTCAGTGACAGGCATTGGTCTAAATGGAAGACAAATAAATGTTCATCTTATAATGAGAGTGTGAGCATGAGGCGAGCCTTATTGAATTCACGTAAGAAAGTAATCTATCAGTCATCAACCGGTAGCATTTAGTAGTACTTAAAAGCTACAGTTTTTATTTAGTAATAACAATAATCAGAATTAATCATATTGATAAAAAACACATTTTGGCCAAATTGTGCAGTCCTACACACAGGCACAACAAACTCAGTGTTCTTTATCATTTTTTTGGTAAATAATGTCAGAAAGCTTTTCTTGTTACAGTTCAGATTTTGTTGTTACGGTTTAGATTTTGGAAATCACTCATTATTGCCTTTCAGAATAATCTCTCGAAATGAAGTCTTGTTACACATTAATGCTATTTTTAAATTATTTGACATGAAAGAATGACAGAGAGATTAAAGTTGTGGTAGAAATGGAATCCAAACAATATATTTCCGGGGCTGGAAAGAGGATTATTTGACTGCTATATACATAAAATTTATTGCTGTAGTATTTTTTTTTTTTTCTTTTTTGGTTTTGTTTGTTTATTTGTTTTTTACATGCAGTGATGCCCATGATCACAGACAGACTTGTCATATAAGGAAAAATTGAGCCACATTTAACATGTTAGGTTGAATAATTACAGACCCGGATCCAATGTAATTCAATAAAAAAAAAAAAAAATCATTTATTTTTTTTCATGTGATCATCAATCAATTTTTAAAAACAATCAGAATAGCCTGCATTTCTTATCATTTATGAATATTAAGGCCTATGTTTATTTTGTTTATTCTGTTTAGTTTTTGTGTATACTTTACTCAGTCTCACTTGGACTCCAATGTTTGTTGAATGTGTTACAATTATATATTCACACTTGAATATTGAAATAAATATTTTCGTTTTCTTGCCTAGGGCCCTGCAAACCTAGAGGCCGGCACTGAGGTCATACAAGGAAGAACTGAGGCAGAGGGGAACACAGGGGACCTCTAGAGGCACAGAGACAAACTACAGGGGATAGCATGCTGACATTTAAAGCATGGTTTTCTATTCTTCAGCATTTTGCCTGTACTCCAGATAGTGTTTTCATTTAATAAAGACAGATCACTGCAAATGGATCATCTAATCTTATTTCTTTGTAGTGCACTTTGACACAAAGTTAAAGTGAAGCTAACCTGATAAATGATATTTAGAACAAATGTTATGAGGAATTAAACAAAAAAAAAAAAACAAACAAAAAAAACAAAACAAAAAAAAGTCACTCGTCGTCAAGCATTAATCATTGTCAATTCATGATTTGTGCCGCCGTTCTGGATTGTTATTTATTCATTATTTTGCTCATTTTATTGTTTCATGTAATGTAATAAAATGTGTTTTGGTTCTTGAGGTTGTTGGTGCAACTTAAATATATTTTTAGGTTGATTAAAAACTTAAAGTTTAAAGAGTTTTAGAGTTAACTTTTTACAAATTATTAAGTTCTTCTTATGTATTTGTTTGTTCATTTATTGTTTATCTAACACATGGATTTTTACAGTGTTTCATGTCACACATTGACAAACATCACGGCAAAAGTTCAAACCACTCGTCTATATGCAAGCAAAGTTTTGTTTGTGTAATCAGTGACCAAGCCACTGTTTCAACCATAAAAAAAGAAGAGCTGTGCAGAAGTTACACATTTTAATAAGTAAAGTTCAAAACAATTCACATGCAAGCAACCCCCCCCCACACACAAAAAAAAAAAAATAAAAATAAAAACATAATAAAAATACTTTTATTACTTTTATCTATGCATTATATTTATAAAGCTTTAATTGTGTGATTTCCACTCCAGCAATTTCTGCAAGCTATGAGAGATGAAGTAACACAAAACTACATTTGTAAGCATCACCTCTAACATGCAAAAAAAAAAAAAAAAAAACAACACCTCACTATGTTAATGTCACACTCACACACACACACAAGGGGATGGAGGAGACTAGAGATGAGTGGCAATCCAATCCAATAGTTTATTTACAAGTGTCTTATTAAAAAGACAAAGCATTAAGTAATAAAGTTCTTAACTGAGTGCTTTTGTAAATATGAAATGACCAGAAGTCCAAAGGATGAACCACGCCACACAGTCCGTGAGCAAACAGGAGGGAACAAAGAAATCCGCATGTGAACAGTAGACCAGACAATGAGCAAATGACTGAGAGTCCTATTTATAGGGCGTGGTTCAACGAGAAACAGGTGAAGGCAATTGGTATTCGGTTGGTCATTGTTGGTCATTCACAATTGATGACACTAACGTTGTTTTTGCATGTGTAAATGCATTAAAAGAATGGTGGTTCCACTAGACCAATAGAGGGCGCTATGTGAGTGCAGTGTGTTGCAAGTCGTCTGCTGAGCTGCTGGTTATAACCCAGCAAGACGAGAGCTGATCACACGCACATTGTTGTCCTGTCTTTACTCCACCATTCTACAGGTTAGTCAACTGTTTAATGTATCAGTCTTGATGGGTGTTTAAAGAACAGATGTTAGTGCATATCAAGTGCTTTAAATCGATTCCTTTTGATAAAGTTTTGCATGTTTAATTGTTGATTGAAATCGCGATGTTAACCCGCGATTGGAGATGTATGCTCTGTTATAGTGTATACTGAAGGTGAATATTCTTGAATAAGTTCTTGATTAACAGTTCCTACAATGTTTAGTTTACTTTAAAAATGCGTGTGAGCAATCTAAAATTGGTAAAACATTCAGAGAATGTTATATTTGTGTATGTATTTGGCACGGTTGAATTAAGGAAAAACTCAAGAGTCGTGACACAGAATAGCATGTGAATATACAAATCAGCGATTGGCTGATGGACAGATCTTCATGGATAAGTTGCATATTCACAAGAAAGAGACTGAAACAGTGGACATTTGCTTAAAAAACAATTTATTGTTACATTCTACTCTATATCTGTTATTGATTGTTCTAATGTGAACATTTTGGAAAAAATATATAACCCAGCAAGACGAGAGCTGATCACACGCACATCGTTGTCCTGTCTTTATTCCACCATTCTACAGATGTTGCTGGGAACACTTAACTGTCAGCTGATACAGTCCTGTACCCGCTACAAAAGCATAGTGCCTACCATTCGCCACTGATCGGCGGTGAGCCCGGGTGTGAGGGCCCTTTCATCGCTGCTTGCAGCTTTAATTATTATTATTATTTTTTTTTTTTATTCTTCTTCTCCAAAATGAATTGCATTTTTGAGGGCCTAAACGTGCACGAAAAGTCAGGAAACTTTGCAACATATCAGAACTGGTGAAAATTTATGTCTGATATGGGTTTCAGAAGTGGGTGTGGCAAAATGGCTCGATAGCGCCACCTATACACATTCAGCGGAGTGCGCCTCGAGCTACATTTCATGTACATGTACGAAAATCAGTACACATATGTAACTCTCCAATACCTACAAAAAAGTCTCTTGGGGCAAAATCCGAAACCCAACAGGAAGTCGGTTATTTTTAATTTTTCCAGCAAATTGTGTCTCATTTTTGCCATTTCCAGGCATCGTACTTGAACTCCTCCTAGAGATTTATTTGGATCAACACCAAATTTGGTCAGTTTAATCTAAAGCCCTTTGTGATGTTAAATTGTGAAGATCTAGAGTTTTCGTTGGAGGGCATGTCCACGGCGGACTGTCAAATTTCGATGTTTCGCCATTAAAAAGGAAGTTGCTATAACTCAGCCATACAATGTCTGATCTGCCCCAAACTTCACATGTTTGATAAGAGTCTGGTCCTGAACACAAACCCATGACCATATTCAGTTATAGTCATAGCGCCACCTGCTGGCAACAGGAAGTGACATGTTTTACACTGTAAGAAGCTCCTCCTAGAGATTTCATGACATCAACATTATATTTGGTCAGTCTAATCTAAAGGCCTTTGCCATGATAAATTGTGAAGATCTTGAGTTTTCGTTGAAGGGCGTGTCCGTGGCGGCCTGACAAATTTCGATGTTTCGCCATGGAAATAGAAGTTGTTGTAACTCAGCCATACAAAGTCTGATCTGCCCCAAACTTCACATGTTCGATAAGAGTCCTGGCCTGAACACATCTAGAGGCCAATATTGTATTATAATCATAGTGCCACCTACTGACAACAGGAAATGTCTTGTTTTACACTAACTTCGACATGCAATGTCTGATCTGCCCAAAACTTCAGGTCTGGTAAGAATCCTGGCCTGAAGACATCTAAAGGCCAATATTCAGTTATAATAACAGCGCCACCTGTTGGCAGCAGGATATGTCATGTCATACATTAACTCAAGAGTGCCATGTTCAATCTGCACCAAACTTCATATGTTTGATAAAAGTGCTGGCCTGAACACATCTACATTCCAATATTCAGTTACAGGCATAGCGCCACCAGCTGGCAGCTGGAAGTTTGGCACATCTAAATGACTTTGATGCATTCCTCCTTCATTTTCTATATTAAAGGCATACTGCCCACCGTTTGCTGTTTTCCTAAAGCCACCGGTCGGTGGTGAGCCCGGGTGTGAGGGCCCTTTCATCGCTGCTTGCAGCTTTAATTAGGGCCCGAGCACCGGTGGCGCAAGAACCCTCTTGGAATTGTTCCGTTTATTATTATTATTATTATTATTATTATTATTATTATTATTATTATTATTATTATTATTATTAGGGCCCGAGCACCGGTGGTGCGAGGAAGTTGTTATAACTCAGCCATACAATGTCTGATCTGCCCCAAACTTCACGTTTGATAAGAGTCCAGTCCTGAACACATACCCATGACCATATTCAGTTATAGTCATAGCGCCACCTGCTGGCAACAGGAAGTGACATGTTTTACGCTGTGAGAAACTCCTCCTAAAGATTTATTCAGATCAACACCAAATTTGGTCAGTCTACTCTAAAGGCCTTTGCAATGTTAAATTGTGAAGATCTTGAGTTTTCGTTGAAGGGCGTGTCCGTGGCGGCCTGACAAATTTCGATGTTTCACCATGGGAATAGAAGCTGTTATAACTCAGCCATACGAAGTCCGATCTGCCCCAAACTGCACATGTTTGATAAGAGTCCTGGCCTGAACACATCTAGAGGCCAATATTCAGTTATTATCATAGCGCCACCTGTTGGCAACAAGAAATGACTTATTTTACACTAACTTTTACATACAATGTCCAATTTGCACCAAACTTCACATGTTTGGTAAGAGTCCTGACCTGAAGACATCTAAAGACCAATATTCAGTTATAATCATAGCGCCACCAGTTGGCAGCAGGATATGTCATGTCTTACACTAACTCAAGCATGCCATGTTCAGTCTGCACCAAACTTCATATGTTTGACATAAGTGCTGGCCTGAAGACATCTACATGCCAATATTCAGTTCTAGGCATAGTGCCACCACCTGGCAGCAGGAAGTTTGGCACATCTAAATAACTTTGACATATTTTTCCTAAATTTACTAAGTGAAAAGCATAGTGCCCACCATTCGCCACTGATCGGCGGTGAGCCCGGGTGCGAGGGCCCTTTCATCGCTGCTTGCAGCTTTAATTAGGGCCCGAGCACCGATGGTGTGAGGACCCTATTGGAATTGCTCCGTTTATTATTATTAGGGCCCGAGCACCGATGGTGTGAGGACCCTATTGGAATTGCTCCGTTTATTATTATTATTATTATTATTATTATTATTATTATTATTATTATTATTATTATTATTATTATTATTATTATTATTATTATTCTCCAAAATGAATCGCATTTTTGAGGGCCTAAACATGCCCGAAAACTCACGAAACTTTGCACACGCATCAGAACTGGCGAAAATTTACGTCTGATATGGGTCTCAGAAGTGGGTGTGGCAAAATGGCTCGATAGCGCCACCTATACACATTCAGCGGAGTGCGCCTCGAGCTACGTTTCAAGTACATTTACGAAACTCGGTACACACATGTAACACACCAATACCTACAAAAAAGTCTCTTGAGGCAAAATCCGAAACCCAACAGGAAGTCGGATATTTTTAATTTTTCCAGCAAATTTTGTCTCATTTTTGCCATTTCCAGGCGTCGTACTTGAACGAACTCCTCCTAGAGATTTATTCGGATCAACACCAAATTTGGTCAGTCTAATCTAAAGCCCTTTGTGTCGTTAAATTGCGAAGATCTAGAGTTTTCGTTGGAGGGCGTGTCCGTGGCGGGCTGTCAAATTTCGATGATTCGCCATGAAAAAGGAAGTTGTTATAACTCAGCCATACAATGTCTGATCTGCCCCAAACTTCACATGTTTGATAAGAGTCTGGTCCTGAACACATACCCATGATCATATTCAGTCATAGTCATAGCGCCACCTGCTGGTAACAGGAAGTGACATGTTTTACGCTGTGAGAAACTCCTCCTACAGATTTCATGAAATCAACATTATATTTGGTCAGTCTAATGTAAAGACCTTTGCGATGTTAAATTGTGAAGATCTTGAGTTTTCGTTGAAGGGCGTGTCCGTGGCAGCCTGACAAAGTTTGATGTTTCGCCATGGTAATAGAAGTTGTTATAACTCAGCCATACAATGTCTGATCTGCCCCAAACTTCACATGTTTGATAAGAGTCCTGACCTGAACACATCTGAAGGCCAATATTCTATTATAATCATAGCGCCACCTGCTGGCAACAGGAAATGGCTTGTTTTACACTAACTTAAACATGCAATGTCTGATCTGCCACAAACTTCACATGTTTGGTAAGAGTACTGGTCTGAAGACATCTAAAGACCAATATTCAGATACAATCATAGCGCCACCTGTTGGCAGCAGCATATGTCATGTCTTACACTAGCTCAAGCATACTATGTTCAATCGGCACCAAAGTTTGTATCTTTGATAAAAGTGTACGCCTGAACAGATCTACGTTCAATTATTCAGTTATAGGCATAGCGCCACCAGCTGGCAGCAGGAAGTTTGGCACATCTTAATGACTTTGACAGATTCCTCCTAAATTTACTATGTGAAAAGCATAGTGCCCACCATTCGCCTCCGGTCGGCGGTGAGCCCGGGTTTTATTTTTTTCAATGTTTTGGGGGGTTTTGAGGCCCTTAACATACACGAAAACTCTTGAAACTTTGCACACATGTTGGAATCTGCGGCCATCAGGGCCAGACAAAGTTTGATATGTGGGGGTCACCTGGAGGGGGCGTGGCTTAACGTTAAAAAATGCAACTTTTGAGGGGCTCTGTAGCGCACACCGTTTGACCTACAGTTACCAAAATTCATACGCATATAGACCTCATCGGGCCAAACCATTTTCGTGCTCACAGTCCGTGCTTCACCTAACAGGAAGTGAGCTATTCAGGGCTGTGTAAAAAGCGCATGCTCTGGAATTTGAAATACTCCTCGGAAGGCTTTATTCGGACAGCCACCAAACTTGGTCAGCATGACCTCAAGACATTGGGGATGCTAAATTGCAAAGGGATTTATGATATCTCGAACAGTTTGGCCGTGGCGAGGCGACGAAATAATGGCAGGAAATGAGAAACAGGAAATGGCTAATAACTATTGCACACATTGTCTGATTCTGATGAAACTTCAGCAGTTTGTTCGTTGTATGATGCCGATCACATAGATGTGACTATCATGAGTCAAAGTTATAGTGCCACCAACTGGCAGCAGGAAGTGTGTCGTTTTCAAAATGCTTTTAAATCAGCCTCTTAAGTTTACTCGATTTGCTTCAAACTTCATCAGAATAATGTCAAAACACGGCCGATGAGAATCTGTAAAGGGGTCATTGATACATTAAATGCTGTTGCCATGGCAATGTGTCAAACTTTAACATTTGTTTCCTATGTTTTTGGGGCACTTAATAAGCTTAGATTTTCATGAAACTCAACACACACATCAGTATTAATGACAGATAGACAATGGCAAAGGCTCATAAATGGGCGTGGAGGAGGCGCTCTATAGCGCCATCTTTTGTCAAAAGTGGGGGGGTTAGTTTTAGCTACAGACACCAAACTCGGAATGTATACTGGTCTCATCAAGCCGGACAACTTTCTAATTTACACCCATTAGCTGCGACCAACAGGAAGTTGTGTGTGAGTCTAAGTGTGAGTGTTGACAGTGGGGGAGGGTGGCTGTCAGAGACAGAGAGACAGAGTGCATTTAAAGTGTATTATCCTAACTCTTCACAACTTTTTACATATGAAAAACAAGTCATTCTTAGGAAATATGTTTATCATATTTTCAGAGACCGCAAAAACATTTAAAATATCACACATGTAAACTAGCAGATGAAGACTATAATACCAAGGATGAACAAAAGATGACCTCATAGGATAAGGAATCTTTTTCAGCTCATTCTCAGTCTGTCAGAGTGATGTAAAAACATTTTGGGTAACACTTTCAATGAAGCCCCTATTTATAATACATTATTATGGCATTTATAAGGCATTATAATGAATGCATAATGCATTATAAAAACCTTATAATATGTTATATCATCTCATGAATAATCATAACAACAATTATAATACATTAAAATACTTGAGTATTTGAGGTTATAACTTTTAAGTTTATGATTTCTTATAACACACAATGGACAGCATATAAAATCTACTTAATTTATAATGGACTGTATCATATTATGTTTATTTTTTACATTATATATTATGTTTTATTTTGATGGTCCCCCTAGTTTATTGACAATAAGCAATTGTCCAACTACATATCAACTAACACTCCTTAGAGTATTAGTAGACTTAGGTTAAGGTTAGGCTAGGTAGCAGGTTCACGTACTTGCAAAGTTACTTATAATCAGTTTGTCTTTTGGGGAACCATCAAAATACAGTGTTAGCATATATTTAGCATACTACTAATAATAATAACTGCTATTATAATGCCTTAAGAATACCATTATAATGTATTACAAATACGGGCTTCACAGAAAGTGTTACCGCATTTTGCATTTAACCCTGTCATTGCTGTAACCCTTCAGTCGAAACTGCCACAGTGTTACTGTCAATGCATGTTCCCGCTGGGCACCATTTTCCTGATGGTACCGGCATGGCGACTGCGCTGGCGGCGAGGGCCCGCTCATCGCTGCTCGCAGCTATATTGTTATTTGTTTTTGAGGTTGCATATTCACTTACCTGTGTATTACTTATAAAAAGCCTAAGCTGATTGGCTGCTTTGACTGGTCTTCCAGGCTGGTTTTAAAGTAGTTTAAAGTGGTTTTGGCCAGTTTTTAGCTGGTCAGGCTAGTCTTAGATGGTCAAGCTGGGAGACCTGTTAAAAGACCAACCATGCTTAAACTAGCTATTTTCAGCTTAAACCAGCTAAGACTAGACAACCAGACTAGGCTAGTTTTATCTGTTTTTTAGCTAAATCAACTGGTTTTAGCTGGTTTAAACATGCTAATCATGCTACCATGTTAATCATGCTAGCAACATTCTAAAAATATGCTAATCATGTTTCAAGCATGATTTGCAAGTTACTAGCATGTTGTTAGCATGATTCACAAGTTACTATGTAGGTAGGTCAACATGCCCTTGTTCCAACAAACCTGATGGTAGAGTTCTAGAAAGTCTTCCATAAAATCCTACTGTGTCTGGCTGCTTGATAATTACAGACAGGTGTGTTTGATCAAGGTTTGATCTGAACTCTACAGGTAGGTAGATCTCTAGGAAGATCAGGCACCCATGCATTGTAGTATGGTTTTCTGATCTCCACTGGTTTGCCTGGATTCTTGAAATACTGCTGCAAGTATCCTCTAATCTGCTTTCATTGAACCACATCATAACTTGGCCCCAGGACTGTCCCTTATCCGATCAATGCATCAGCTTCACCATGGGTCTTCACTCTTTCAGCTCCATTTTAGTCTTTCAGCCCTTCAGCTCCACTGGCATTCCTCATCCCTACCGTCTCAGCCTGGGTTTGTTGTTCCCTTGGCTCCACTGTGACCTTCCATGCCTGTGGCTATGCCTGGACCCTCCAGTCCTTCGGCTCCACCTTCATCCTTGCTCCCACTGGCTCTGCCTCAGTCCTTCAGGCCTCCAGCTTTACTGACTTCACCTCGGTCTTCCATCTTCACAACTTCGACCTGGGTACAGTGTCTGCGGCTCGAATATGGGCCTCCATCCAGCTCCATCTCAATCTCCTTCTCCACCAGCTCCTCTTTGGTGTCCCACTCACCAAGTACCCCACCAACCAGGTTTTCGTCCCCGGGGTCTTTGTCCACTTTCCAAACCCTGTATAGCTTTCATCACCTTCTCTCTTGACGTCAGTGTTAGTTTTGTTTATGGCACCAGGAGTGTCCTACCAGGAGGGAATTTAATGTCATGTTTTGTTTCTGTTTAGGACTCTTTTCATCCCTTTTGTTTTTATTTTCATATCTCCTGTTTTTAGTTCCTGTTGTTCTTCTTAGTTTCTGCTTATGTCATTTGTTTCTATGCTTATTTTATCACTTGTGTCTTGCTTAGTTGCTAGTTTAGTCTATATTACGGGTTCTCAACTCTGGCCCACAAGATCCATTTTCCTGCAGAGTTTAGCTATAACCTTGATCAAACTGTTTTGTTTTAATTTAATAAAGACAGCCTGCTGCAAATAGATCTGAACTCTATTCACTGAACTGCACTATGATAGAAGAACAGATCTTTTGAGGCTCCTAGAGAATTTTGTGGAGGACTAGAACTTGCCATCAGGTTTGCTGGAGCGGCATTGACGACTACCTCCTCCTCCAATCTATGTCAGTGATGAATACCATTTTCTAACTGCTTCAATATTTATAGTATGTGCTCTGGTTCACTGGATCCTCCTTACCGCCCTAGCCATAATCCTCCAGTGTACCACATATCCAGAGTCCACGCCAACTTATGGTGCTTATGGAACAGGATTCACCTACCAGGATGAGGTATAATAACACATTTTGTTTCTGTTTATTACTCTTTTCATCCATTTGTTTTTGATCATATTTTCTGTTTTTAGCTCCTGTTTCCTTGGTTAATTTGGTTTCTGATGATGTAATTTGTTTTTATGGTTGCTCATTTTATCACCAATGTTTTTAGTTGCTAGAATAGTCTGCACATTTATAGCCCTTAGTTTCAGTTGTTATTAGTCATTTCTTGTTGCTTTAAAGCATGGTTTTCTGTTCTTCAGCATTTTGCCTGTATTCCAGGTAGTTTTATTTTTATTTATTTATTTATTTATTTTGTTTTTTGTCATTTAATAAAGGCTGCGAATAGATCCTCTAATCTTCTTTCATTGTGGTGCACTGTGACACAGAGTTAAAGTGAAGTTAACCTGATAAATGATATTTGGAACAAATGTTATGAGAAATTAAACTACAAAATGTCAGTCGTCCTCAAGCGTCAGTCATTGTCAGTTCATGATTTTTTGCTGCTGTTCTGGATTTTTATTTATTCATTCTTTCGCTGATTATCTCTGATTGTATTAACTCACATTTTATTGTTTCATATAATATAAAAAAATGTGTTTTGGTTGAGTCTTGAGGTTGTTCAAAGTAGTTGGAGCAACTTAAATATATTTTTAAGTTGAGTACTCATGCCTTGGTAAACTTTTAACCACTTATCTACATGCAAGCAAAGTTTTATGTTTGTGTCGTCTGTCAAGGGACCGAACCAGTGCAACATTTCTTTTGCACAAAACCAGACTATTTCAACCATAAAAAGCAAAAAAACAAAACAAAACAAAAAAAATAGAAGAGCTGTGCAGAAGTTACAAGTTTTAATATATAAGAACAAAATTATTCAAAACAATTAACATGCAAGCCCCCTTCCCCCGCCCTCTCCTATCTATTTACTACATTTATAAAGCTTTGATCATGTGATTTCCACTCCAGCTGTATGCCAAATTTCTGCAAAATACTGTAGCACAAATACTGTAAGCATCGCCTCTAACATGTGAAAAATCTCACTATGTTAGTGGTTTATATTAATTCTCACTGCTAGCGTGAACATCTCAGTACACAAAAATATTACAATTTTCAAAAAGGATAGGGATAATAATGCTTGAATGAATAATATTTTATACATTTTTTACTGGCTGTAGAGCAGAGTAATTGGTCTCGTCCTCACAAGGTCTGTTTCTGCTTTGGCGCTTGGTGAAATGAACTTCAGCATACTGAAAAAGGACAATATTACAAATAAAAATAATGTACAGTCAGCCATTCATTATCAGAAAATGACCAGATGAACAGGATCCGAATATGAAGTGTCATAAAATTATCTTACTTGTGGGTCATTTGTGTTTTGAGCTGCTGTGGTACTTTGAGGTTTTTCTGAAGTATCTTTAGATTTTCTAGTTGCATCAAGACAGCACTTCACCAAACCTGAAACAGCTCTGAATTAAATATCACTGTAACACTCTAACACTTTTTGACAGTTTATCTCCTTCAGTCATACTGTAACAGTGCAAATGAAATAAATAAAAGTAAGTAAATAAATAAATAAATAAAGTACACACCTATTACTGCAACGATCAAAAGCACATTCAACAGAACAGATGTGATGATCAGAATTGTCCATTGTGTCTGGTGTTGTTTACAATCATGTGAGTCTGTAAAACATTTCTAATACCTTCAATCTTTATTTAATTTCAGGCTTTAACAGAACAATGAATAAGCATGAATGTGCATAACTTACCCGTGATATAGATTTTGGTGCCATTGCTGAATGTTTTTGAATCATTACATTTGGTACAGTAATAAACTCCTAATTCATCAGTGCTGATATTTCTGATGAACAGACTTCTGTTAGTTTTCACAAAGTATTTGTGTTCTAGTTCTTTTTTATAATTTTTTTTATATTTAGGTCCATTTGTGCTATTGCAAATGTTTAAGATATACACTGGAGGATCCGATGATTTCTGTCCGTACCAGTAAATCTCTGTTATATTAAATTCACAGGTTATATTCACATCAGCTCCTAAAGTTACTGCTTTTTTTGTTAGACTCTCTGTGGCTTGAGACCACATCAACAGATCTATGAGAGAAACAAAAGTATTAGATATTATAGATAATAAGACATAAAAATGAAATAAACCCCATTTACTGATTCAATGAAATGTGATGTGATAAACTCACAGAAGTGAAACTGTATGATCTTCATTGTCTGATCCAGATGAATATCTTCTATACTGTGATCATTTAAACATCTCGTACTGTGAGCAGAAACAGTTTGATATATCAAACACACAGACAAAAGAGGAAGTCGAGCTGGGCTTCTCTGATTGGATGACCTAATTTGGCTAAACTGCTGAAGGTAACTGGTAGATATTTGTGTTGTACACAGAGTTGAGGAGTAACAAAATACATGTAACAGAAAGTCAATGGAATGGAAATACAAAGACAATTTTACTTATGAATGCAGAAAAAGGATACAGTGCAAATCTAATTTTGTTCACCTGTAACAAAAGGTCTCTTGGCAGCAAAGGAAAACCTTGAAAAAGCATTTTAAAGTAAGCTGTTCTAAGTCTTTGTTTTAATAAATACGATACTGTTAAGTGACTGATATTAAAGTACTGTACGATAGAAAACAGCTTACTCATGACAAAGCTTAATGCTCATTGGTTCAACCGTAATGTTGAGTTCTCTTCAAAAATGTTTGCTTTGTGATTATGTGTTTAAATTATGCCCTTGCAGGAAGTGGTAAAGTCACGCAGTCCATGACAGACAGATCGTTAATGGCTCGTGGTAATACAGTATAGGGCAGGACAACCAAACGCTCACATATCATTCATTTACCTCAAATATGGCTTTTCATCTGAAAGATGTATGTAGTAGCAACTTTACCTGGCTGCTCAATCACCTGGAATTAACCTAGAAAAATTTGTGCTATTGAAGTATTTGTGCGGAGTGTGGAAGCTGAATAGTAGAGCACTCACTGCATGACAGATGGAGGCGCCAGTGCAGTCACTTGCTCTTAAAATACTCTGTCATTTTTGGTCATACAGATAAAAGTAATACATCTTTTGAATCTATAAAGACTCGGTAACACTTTATAATAACGTTCAGTTGTAAGTCATTTATAAGTGATTAGTTAATGATTAAATAATCATTTACAAAACATTGACAAATGATTAAGTGATATGCTAACAATTTGTGTATGTTTTGTTAATTCATTTACAGGTCAATTTTTAGTTAATTTACAAATAATTAGTTAATGATGAACTAATCATTTACAGAACATGACTATGTGTTTATAAATGATTAATAAGTGATATGTTGAAAAGCACAAAAATGCAATTATTCTAAAACTATTTTCTTTTTTTAAATAATAATAAAGTATTTGCTGTCAAGTGAATAAACGTGTTAACCCTTTCTCTCATTAGCACAGACTTGTGTTCTGTGTGGTGTGTGTGGGATCGAGTGATAATGTGAACCAGTTTTACCCTCTACTGAAGATCACGTCAGGTGCACAGCGCTAAAATACTCCATGTGTTTACCATCTTTACCCTCACCAGTCAGCCCTTACATTGCAGTACACACAACAAATATTCAAAACCTGTTGTATAAACACATGAATAAATCATTTACAAATATTTCTGAATCCCCTAATCTAAAGTGTAAACTATTCATCAGTTGTAAATGTTTTACAAACCTCCCGGTTACAGGTTGTGTGGGTATACACACTGGGGGGGAAAGATCTACGAATGATGAGTAAAACATTTACAACTGATGAATTGTTTACACTTTAGATTAGGGGATGCAGACATATTTGTAAATGATTTATTCATGATGTGATCTTCAATGGAGGATAAACATTTAAATGATTGACACTTCAATTATTTATAATTGATTAATAATATATTAACTAGTAACTTATTAACCAAAGGATCTGTTTGATTATTTCCTGGTATTCTATTTTTTTAAAGATAACTTACGACAGATTCGTATATCGTTAGCATATTACTTAATAATTTGTGAAGGTATAGTGATGTTTTGTAAATTATTAGTTCATCATTATCTAATCACTTGTAAATGATTTATAACTTAATCTACAAAGCATAGATAAAAATAGTAACATATCACTTATTAATCGTTTATGAACGCATAGTCATGTTTTGTAAATGATTAGTTAATTATTAACTAATTACTTGTAAATTACTTGTAAATGAATTAACAAAACATACACAAATTATTAGCAAATCACTTAGTAATCTTTTATAAATGTTTTGTAAATTGTTTATTTCATCAATAACTAATTGCTTATAAATTACTTACAACGGAACGTTATTATAAAGTGTTACCAAAGACTCTACATTTATTTGTGTGCACTCAGAATAACAAGGAAACATTGTGCTTTTGTAAAATAATGAAAGCAAACAGGATGCACTTTCTGCCATCTCAGTTTTGGGGTTTTGAACTTGGAGCTCAAGCCGAGCCTTGGGTTCGAGTCTTCATTGAGGACACCATCAGGACTGTTTGGGCAGGTAAACTCGTGAATTTTCAGATAAAATAAATTATTTGCAACTCAGAGAGAGAGCAAAAAAAAAAAAAAAAAACAATAAATGCAGTCACTGCTTTTGGAGGTGTCAAATTTCAGACGTCAAATTACCCGTTCCATTTAAATACAGTTAGGTAGTAGTAGAAAATTGAAAAAAAAAAAAATCCTGAAAATACTAAACTGTTCTATATGTATATTTATTTAAAAATGTGGCTTTTAACAGCCATTTTTAACAGTGGAGGAAATGAATAAGATAAATATAAGATAAAGAAGTTCATTTGATCATAGTGTTTCATGTTCATGTTCACAAACAAGAGCTGTGCAGAAGATAGATGTTTCAATATGTACAAAAATATTCAAAACAATTATTATGCCAGCAAAAAAAATATTTTATTAGTTGTATCACTATTATATATCGCTTATTAACATTATAAATAAGGAAGATCTCCACTCAAAAAAGCACCAGAAAAAAGTAATAATTAATACAGTATATACCACATATTTTACATCATACACTGGCTGTAGAGAACAGTCGTGCTCTGCTCTGGACAAGCCCTGGTGTTACTGGGGAACATGAAAAAATCTATTTCAGCACACTGAAAGACAAAGATATTATGTAAGACATAATGTACAGTCAATTGGTCATTATTGCAAAAATAAAGGGTCCCACTTTATATTAAGTGGCCTTAACTACTATGTACTTGCATCAAAAAATAAGTACTAAAAAATAATATGTACTTATTGCATTCATATTGTATTGAAAAACACTTTAGCTGCTATTGATGGATACGGGTAAGATTAGGGACAGGTTTGGTGGTATGGGTAGGTTTAGGGGTGGGTTAAGGTGTAGAGGATGGGTCAACAGTGTAATTATAAATGTAATTACAGAAATTAATTACAGATGTAATTACATGTAGGTTTTTTTCAAAATATAAGTACAATGTAAAAACATGTATGTACACAATAATTGCATTGTACCAAATGATTAATTTAAATGTAAGTACATAGTAGTTGAGGCCACTTAATATAAAGTGGGACCCTTTATTTCTTTATTTTTTGCAATAATTGATTGATATTTTATTAATCAATCAATCAATACATAAATAAATAAAGATGCATATAGAGTGATGCAAAAAAAAAAAAAAAAAAAAAAAAATTGTGAAACCTGGCCATGGTGTTATTCTTCTACCCACCATTACGGGACACTGTTTGTTCCTCTGTGGTAATTTTAAATACATTTAGCTAGTAGAAGAAGATAGAAAAAATAAAAAATAATAAAAAAAAAAAATACTAAAATACTAAGGGCATTTCTCAAACAGAAGGCTGCATCCTCCAGAGGTCGCATTTGCTGCATACATCATTAAGTAGAGCTTATTTTATAATATTAACAGTTATAAATTTGATCATTATTCATAGTGAAGTGTAAAGTGTTGTAATATGCTTATTGAATGTAATGCTCAGTTAACTGAAATAAACCAGGCTTGATGACATATGCAGCCTGCAAATGCGACCTCTGGAGTAGGAAGTAGGAGGAGTGTTAATATTTAAGTAACTAGGATTATGGTTTCAAAGCAAAGACACAAGTCATGACTTAAAGGAAAAAAAAAAAAAAAAAAAAAAAAGAACTGCTACTCTGTTTAAGAAAAAAAAAAAAAAACATCTCAGGCATATTGAAATGTAGTATACAGATGAACCCTTTCAGTGGTGAGTTTAAAATATTCTATCTGACCCCAAAGAGTGAGGTTTTTTTTTAGGCGACCGTTATTTTAGAACGTTCCCTTTATTGTTTCCATGGTGACGCGTCATGATTGTCTCGTGACACACTGCAGCGCTGTATGACAGACGTATCGCTTTTATTTCGTTTTTCCTTTTTTTATTCAAAATATTCACACACTTGCTTGCCATGTCTTCAACTATCTGATATTCCGATTCACGAATACATGTAAGTGAGTGTGTTTTGGAGTTTTAAAACCTTTATAAATGATCTGGATCGTGATCTATAACGTGAGATGGGCGCTGCCATGTTTGTTCGCGCTGTCGGCCGGATTTACAGCACGTAAATTCACCAGTTTCTCCCGAAATACATGCAAGTAAGTGGCTGGTGAACTGGGAAAGGACAGCAGTGAATTATATCGTTACTTACACTCTGTGTATCTGATATGAATCAACCACGTCGGCAAATTATACTTGAATAGATTGTTATTGCTGCTTCAATAGACATCCGTGTGTATTTTACTAACGCTAAATGTATTGTTTTACTAGTACTTATGTGTATTTAAATGTCTGAAATCTAAAATAAACTTTATGTGGTGGAAAACACTGCATACGTGTGATTATATGACAAGCGCAGCCCGTGTCTCTCTCTGGCCCAGCGCCAGCCAACGCGCGAAAACTCGGTTTGAATTTGGCCGTTGGGTGACGTCACCGAACGTTCTAAATCCCATATGTGGGACCGTACTCCCAGGGGCACAGAAATTTGAATCCCACATGTGGGACCGTACTGCTCAAAGGGTTAAGAAAAACTGTTGGGAATATAGAAGGAATCCAGTGAAATATAGAAGGAAAACATGGTTGTTTCCTATGGCAAAGGTAGATTGTAAAGTAAAGTTTAAGTAAACTTAAACAAGAATAAATAAATATATGAAAAAAAAAATTGTAAATTATACAGAGAGAAATATATGTAAATATGTGTGTGTATATATATATATATATATATATATATATATATATATATATAATATATATATATGTGTATATATATTTAATATTTACAGACATTCACAGACGTGGGTTGATGTGAGTTGATATTCAAATTGGCAGCAGATAAGTTCCCTTCCTGCCACTAGAAACTGTTTTTATTTTGCCAGATCACCTGCACCATCTGTAGAGAAGAGGTGTGATCAAACTTTCATGTATAGTTAGTTGTTTACATAGCAAACTTTTCAAGTAGGACACCCTTTAATTGCTCTAAAGATCAGTGCTGTCCTCTGGTGGTTAATAACAGTATTATAGGCTACCATGTATGAGAAAAATGTTTGTGTTTTAAAAGCTTGCAATTTTCCAGCTCAAGACTGATCCCTTGTGGTCAGGAGGATGTGCTTTTGTTATGCTATGACAGTAATTTACCTTAAAATAGAAATAGATAGATTTAAAAGTTTTTAATGAAAAACAGAATTTTGATTGCAGACTTTGCTAAATCTGAGCAAAGTCTGAGATCATGTTGAGAGTCATGTGAGATCACTGCAATTTTTGTTTAGGACTCTTTTAATTATTTTGTTTTTCATGTTCATGTTTCCTGTTTAAAGTTTTTATTTCCTTGGATACCTTGGTTCCTGATTATGTTATTTGTTTTTAAGGTTGCATATTCACTTACCTGTGTATTATTAATAAAAAGCCCAATTTTTAGCTGGTCAGGCTGGTCTTACATGGTCAAGCAGGGAGACCTGTTAAAAGACCAACCATGCTTAAACCAGCTATTTTCAGCTTAAACCAGCTAAGACTAGACAACCAGACTAGGCTAGTTTTGTCTGGTTTTTAGCTGAATCAACTGGTTTTAGCTGGTTTAAACATGCTAATCATGCTAGCAACATTCTAAAAATATGCTAATCATGTTTCAAGCATGATTACCATGTTGCTACCATGATTTTATCATGATTAGCAAGTTACTAGCATGTTTTATGTATGATTAGCATGTTACTAGCACGATTCTAGCATGATTAGCAAGTTACTAGCATGTTTTATGTATGATTAGCATGTTACTAGCATGATTCTAGCATGATTAGCAAGTTACTAGGTAGGTACCCTGGTGAAAAAACCAGCATAGGCATGTTTTGATGCTGGTTAGGTATGTTTTGGTGCTGGTTTATGCTGGTCTTTAGCTGGTTTATGCGGGTCCTTTGCTGGTTTATGCTGGTCCTTGACCAGCAACATGACCAGCACAAACCAGCAAAGGACCAGCATAAACCAGCTAAGGACCAGCTTAAACCAGCATCAAAACATACATAACCAGCATCCCAGCATCAAAACATACCTACCAGCATATGCTGTTTTTTTCACCAGGGTAGGTCAACATGCCTTTGTTCCAACAAACCTGATGGTAGAGTTCTAGAAAGTCTTCCATAAATTCCTACTGTGGCTGGCCTGCTTGATAATTACAGACAGGTGTGTTTGATCAAGGTTTGATCTGAACTCTACAGGTAGGTAGATCTCTAGGAAGATCAGGCACCTATGCTTTGTAGTATGGTTTTCTGATCTCTAGTGGTTTGCCTGGATTCTAAAAATACTGCTGCAAGTATCCTCTAATCTGCTTTCAATGAAACACATCATAACTTGGGCCCAGGACTGTCCCTCAACCCATCAATCCATTGGCTTCACCATGGGTGTTCACTCTTTCAGCTCCATTTTAGTCTTTCAGCCCTTCAGCTCCACTGGCATTCCTCATCCCTACCATCTCAGCCCGGGTTTGTTGTGCCCTTGGCTCCACTGTTACCTTCCAGGCCTGTGGCTATGCCTGGACCCTCCAGTCCTTTGGCTCTGCCATCATCCTTGCTTCCATTGGCTCTGCATCAGTCCTCTAAGCCTCCAGCTCTGCCTCCAGCTTGACTGACTTCACCTCGGTCTTCCATTTTCACAACTCTGGCCCACGAGATCCATTTTCCTGCAGAGTTTAGCTCCAACCTTGATTAAACTGTTTTGTTTTCATTTAATAAAGACAGCCTGCTGCAAATAGATCTGAACTCTATTCACTGAACTGCACTATGATAGAAGAATGGACCTTTTGAGGCCCCTAGAGAATTTTGTGGAGGACTTGCTAGAACTTTGCCATCAGGTTTGTTGGAGCGGCGTCGACATCTACTTTCTTATTAAACCACTTATCTACATGCAAGTTTTATGTTTGTGTCGTCTATCAAGTGACCGAACCAGTGAAACATTTCTTTTGCATAAAACCACCCTGTTTCAACCACACAAAAGAAGAGCTGTGCAGAAATTACAAGTTTTATTATGTAAGAACAAAATTATTCAAAACAATTGCAACATGCAAGCCCCCTTCCCCGCCCCCTCCTATCTATGTACTATATTTATAAAGCTTTGATCATGTGATTTCCACTCCAGTTGTATGCCAAATTTCCGCAAGATGAAGTAGCACAAAACTGCACAATACTGTAAGCATCACCTCTAACATGCGAAAAAACTCACTACGTTAATTAGTGGTTTATGTTAATTCTCACTGCTAGCCTGAACATCTCAGCACACAAAAATATTCTTTTCAAAAAGGTTAGGAATAATTCTTCAATGAATAAGATTTCATGCAGTTTTTACTGGCTGTAAAACAGAGTAGGTGGTCTCGTCCTCACAAGGTCTGTTTCTACTGCGGCACTTGGTAAAATAAATTTCAGCATACTTCCCATCCTGTCTCCAAGATTACCTGGCTCCATCCGGTTCTTTGAACCATCCTTCTTTGCTGGTTCTGTCCATCCCAGATCCTTTGTCTCTGCTGATCCCTCTCAGCCTTCTTGCTTCTGTGTCTCTAATGGTTCTGCTTCGCTTCCAGGCTCCTTTGTCTCCAATTTCCTCAGCTCCTACTTCCCTGCTGGTTTTGCATAGCTCCCTGGCACTGCCTCAGATCTTTTGGCCCCCAGCTCTGCCTTTGTCCTGGGATTCCTCAGTTTCACTTCAATGTGCTGGGCTCAAGACTCTGCCTCAACCATCAAACCATTGGCTTCACCATGGCTTCTGCTCACTCAGCTCCACCTTGGTCTATCATCCCTCTAACTCCACTGGTGTCCCTCATCCCACTGTGTTAGCCTGGGTTTGTCATCCCTTGGCTCCACTCTGGACTTCCAGGCCTGTGGGTATGCCTGGACCCTCCAGTCCTTCAGTTCCATCATCATGCTTGCTCCCACCGACTCCGCCTCAGTCCTCCAAGCCTCCAGCTCTGCTTTGATCCTGCAGTCCCCTGGTTCTCCAGCTTGACTGACTTCACCACAGTCTTCCATCTTCACATCTCTGACCTGGGTACAGCATCTGTGGCTCTACCATGGGTCTGCATCTCTCCAACTCCATCTGTTTCTCACCATGCACCCTACTAACTATGTTTTCATCCTAAGGTTCTTTTTCCACCTTCCTAGCCTTGTGTAGCTATCATCATCTTCTTCCTCCACTTCAGTGGTAGTTTTGTATATGGCACCAGGAATGGCCTACCGAGAGAAGATGTAATGTCATGTTTTGTTTCTGTTCAGGATTTTTCATCCCTTTTGTTTTTATTTTCATATTTCCTGTTTCTTGTTTCTGTTTTCTTTGTTAGCTTAGTTTATCATGATCTCATTTGTTTCTATTATTATTTAATCACTTGTGGTCTTGCATTGTTGCTAGCTTAGTCTGTATTTATAGTTCTCGGTTTCAGCTGTTATTTGTTCATTCCTTTTCCTTTATAGCATGATTTTCTTTACTCCAGCATTTTGCCTATACTCCTGAGTGTTTTGTTTTCATTTAATAAAGACAGCCTGCAAAAAATTGATTGTCTAATCTATTTTCATTGAACTGCACCATGACCGAAAAATTGACCAGGACACCTTTTTTAAGTTTACAAACGTGACGTAATGATGCTGCAGCATCCCGTTGTGAGTCGAGCTAAAGTAATGCAACACTGGCTGGTTATGTATTTATTGATATATTGATTTCGGATCATTTTTAACAAAAAAAGTTACGGGCTGCAGCTTTGTGCATACTGTAACATTTCATCTCTTTCATCTAAAATGTATCAAAGTTTTGTCTGATACCTAAAACCATTTAATAAAATTGTATTAACAGTCTTTTATCAGCCTGAGAGGTTGACAGATGCCGGGTGACCGGCATCAGCTTCAGGGGATGAAGTGAGCACTCACAGGGATGCCAGAAGTATGGCTCGAGATACGGCGTCTCGACGTTCCCCTCAGGAACTCAAGCTGCGTCCGAAAACGCTAGGGGAATGAGATGTCCATGCCACCGGACTTCCAAATCCCTGCCTAAGGTGCAGCTAGGGCAGGAGGACAGAGGAGCCAGGAGTGGCTCGAACATCTGTAAAACCTAACAGAGGTGAGGGGCATGGACCGTCCTACAGCGTTGCAGATGCCCTGCATAGGGACACCTGCCAGAGAGGCCTTGGAGGCGTCATACCTCAAGTGGAATGAGCCTTGACCCCCAGCGGCGAGGGGAGATCAGAGGACTCGTAAGTAAGAGAAATGGCATCAGTGCTCTCACTGGACACATACCTTTAAGCTTCTGTTGGTCAGGCTCCCTGAAGGGAGGAGGACAGAATGCCTGGAGCATGACAAGCTGTGGTGCAGCGGAAGGGACCTTAGGAACATACCCCGCTCGGGGGTAAAGAAATGCTTTGGCTAATCCAGAGGCAAAGTCAAGGTAGGAAAGGGCCACCGAAAGGGACTGCAGGTCCCCAACCTGCTTAAGGGAAGTTAGTGCTAGAAGCAGAGTAGTCTTGATGGTAAGCAACCTATCAGAAATCTCCTCTATAGGCTCAAACGGAAGTCTACAGAGAGCTTTGAGCACCACAGCAAGGTCCTATGTAGGGACACAGGGTCATACTGGAGGTCTCAGCCTCAGCACACCATGGAGGAAACGTGTAACCAGGGGGTTCTTGCCCACTGACAGGCCACCAAGAGGGGCGTGGTAGGCCGAGATCGCGCTACGTAAACCTTCAAGGTGGAGTGGGTTAACCCTGTGGAGAAGCAAGCCTGCAAAAAAAATCTGTTGGATTAACATAAAAAAAAATATGTACATCGGTTGCGTGTATTTTTATTATGTTCTCTCAACATAATTTATCTCCGTTTATGTTTCGTAACTTGTGTTTGTCAAATGAACATGATTTTTTTATGTTGTTTTTGTGCTTTTTATGCCATGTTACCTTGTTGATTTAACATGATTTTTTTTTTAATTAAAGCTTTATCCACCATATGCAGTGGTGCTTCAATAAATTACATAAAACTATGATAAAATGTACGATAAATCCAGATGAAACTAATAGCAGAATAAAAAAAAAAAACTTTGGTAAACTATAAGTATTACATTTTTAAATAAATAATAGCATTTTAGCAACCTTAATATTGTAGATTTTTAAGCAAGGTAATAAGCAAAAACATTTTTTTTTAATAGTACACAACAATCCATACAGATTACAAATTTACAGAGAAGCATGTTACAGACATAGCTCATTTGCTTGAAATGCATCTGTTAAAATATAATATAACCCCATATAAAAGCAAAATCAAAAAAAAAAAAAAAAAAAGTACACTTCTTTGCTTAACGTAATACAAATCTTGCTTAACGTAATACAATTTTACGCAATAAGAACAATAACAGCATAAATAAAGTAAGAAAAATGTCTACATTTTTTTAAGAAGGACTTTGAAAGTGTGCTGATTTTAAAGATACACCATTATACTCCTCAGCAGAACAAATAAATTCATACAGGTTTTGAACAACTTGAGGGTATGTAAATGATACCAGTATTTTCATTTTCAGAATTTTCAGTGGTTGAGTGAATGATCCCAGTTAGATGGGCAATTGAATTTTGCAGTAGCTAATGCCAAGTTATCCAAATCAGTGTAAGATTATCTGGCCCTCATTGATGATCCTGATGTCCCCTGGTCTATCATGGGCATTGTCTCCTCAATGCATCTTGGGATGAGGGCTTCATCTGCAGCCTGGAAAATGCACAGTTAAAAAATGAGATCCAGTACTACTCTGGAAATATCTAATATAACCAAAATAACTTAATTTCAATAATTTAGTAACATCGGTATTCTAAGAAATATAAACTTGAATATAATAAGAACCAGTCGTTGTCAACAAAGACTGATTACAGATAACTGTTAGACCTCAATTCTAGGATTGTGAATGGTAGGCCAAGACATGCAATAGTGTCTTCCTAAAACAAACTGTAAAATTATATAGCACACTTCAAATACGTACATGGATAATGGCAGAAATGTCCAAAGTGTGGATGTTTTGGATGTTTCGGCAACTGCAACTGCTACTGTGCACCTTTAATACACTGACACATTCAACGGACAGGGAGAGAGAAAAATAATAGATTAATATTAACATTTGCAACATCGTCAGACAAAGAGATTTTAAATGTGAGTTTCATACATACCATTAATGTAAAGGCTTTGGACTGACAGTGAAGTGGATGTCAATAAGTGCAGTCGTCTGGTGAAATATCAGATATCTGTAAAATATCAGAAGTATGCATCAGTTTTAAAACAGTTAAGAGTTATTATAATATGGAGTACTGGATTATGCTCATCAAATAACATGAAGATGCATATCATTCAGAGCAGTCATCAGAGATGTACGGATGTGAAACAACCAAACAGCATTCCTAGAAAAAAAAAAAAAAAGAATAAGAGGTCTTCACAGGACAGGAGAAACCAGACATCTAAGCCGAAAGCATATTCAATGTTAATTTTCTTTACAACAACATGCATTGTACTAGCTTTTTGATTGTCTGTAATAGACTGCACTTTTTTCCACTCGTCCCCTGACTGCAGCCGCCTAACGTTACTCTCACCTACATTTCAGCTAACGTTAGCATCTCAAACAAGCCCATCCTCTACACTGGATGCGGCACAGCGCGACAAATCCCCGACAGTTCAAGCTCTTTGAAACGGCCACTTTGTCGCGTAACGTTAACGTACACAGCTTCAAGCTGCTGCGGCACGGCAAGGCAACGGTAACGTCCGGTGTACACGGTTCAGTTTCTCATCATTATTCTGACTTGTCTAGTCAACATACCGACATGCAAAGAAAAAGATTACACGCATTTCGAACATTCAAACGTTAATATACACAACATTTTCAGAAGAGGCTAAAGCTAGTGTTAACATTAGCTAACATACAAACGCATAAACGTAACTTTAAAAAACAATGTTGTTTGATATGAAAAGTACATAAAACCTGAGTGAAAATATGCACATTCAAATACTGAATACCTACTCTAAACTAAATCTTATTTTCAAGTTTTAATTAACTTACCTCAGTGCAGAGCTCAGATCCCATCCACAGCGAGAGACAAAATGGCAATGGGTGAGAATCGGTTTCCTTCGCAAAGGGGCGGGGTTTATAAAGAAAACATAACTACTTCATTTAGCTTCAACATGATTAATTCTATATGCTTGAACATCCTTACAGAATAAATACATGGTACATGATTTAAATATGTTTAGATGAGAAGCATAAATTAATCATGTAAGAAATGCAAAATGCATATTTAAAAATTCAACAACCTCCCCATTGCCTTTTTTTCAGTGTACCGATCGGGCAGTTAACTGGGTCAAGCTGGCGATCTCCACACCATGAAGTGGAAAGTCTCCACTTCAGGGCGTACAGTTTCCTCGTAGAGGGAGCTCTGGACTGGAGGATGGTCTCAACAACCTCAGTTGAGAGGCCGGAAGCTATGAGTTGTGCCCCCTCAGGGACCACACCCACAGCTCCAGTCCACAGCAACACTCTCCAAATCTGCTTCACCACCTCGAGGTGCAGCATCCATTCCCCAGGCCTCAGCCTCTGTCTCGACAGGACGTCTGCTCCCATGTTCAGATGCCCAGGGACGTGAAATGCATTCATCTAACCTGCTCTTCTGCTGTTCAGCCTGTTCCTCGGTGGGTCAGTCGATCTTAATCTTGGGCACCACGCGAGTTACCACCTCCAACAGCTCCTCATACTAGGGAGATTGAGGGAGTGGCTCCTCAATCACGCTCTCCACATCAACCTCCTCGGAGGACGATAGGAGAAGCGAGGAGTCTGTTTCGTGGTGGGAAGTAGCCGCAGAGCGGGCTTCCGATCCCACAGAACAGGCTGTGGATCTGGCGGGTGAAGAAGGAGATAGGGGGTCACCCGTCTCCATTCCCTCCAACAGATCCAGCTGCGAACCCCACAAATGCAGTTGTGCGAACTAGCACGAAAAAACAGGGTGACAGACACAACACAGAGCTCTTCGCTGAAAGACTGAAGCTGACGCCGGTTCCGCCACACGTGCTTTTAAGTCCCTTATGTCACCCGCCCGTGATGTCTCGTCCTTCGATTGGTCAGATTACACGTGTTCAGAGCGTGATCTGTGTTTTCAGATGCAGCTCGAGTTCCTGAATGGGACTCACTGAAAGAGAAAGATATTAAGTATCAATGACCATATACAGCATGTAAAACATAGTTAGCTGGTCATTATCACAAATAAATTCTCACAAGGGATGAAGGGGTTTATTTTTCAAGTATGAAGATGTTGTGGAACATCTTAAACGTTTCAGATCTTTCAGATAATGAATGTTGTTCATGACATTTGAAGTTGAAAGGACTTACTGCAAGAACCACTAGGATGGATATTTTAGGAAAAAAAAATAAGAAAATAATTACTGAAGGCGTAACCTACCTGTAGATTATTTATGTTTTTAGCTGCAGTGTAATTTTTTGATCTTCCTGTTGTGTCAGTGTTGCTCTTCAGCAAACCTGAAAAAAATGAATGAACCATCAAAATAACCAAAGAGAAACAAAGGTAACATGTGATATGGTTAGATTTGTGTAGATCTAGTCTACATGAATTCGTTTTTTTCTACTGAACACATATGCAGTAAAACCAGTACAAACCTATCAATGTGATGGTCATAAGCACATTCAGCAGGACAGATGTGATTGATGGTCAGGTTTCTCCACTGAGTCTCTTCATGCGAGTCTGTCTGATTCCTGTGGAGTCTGTAAAACAGTTTTGGTTTTATCAATCTTTATTCAGTTGCAAACTTTAACAGAACAAATAAGCTGCAAAATATTAGCTCTACATATATTCAATGGGAATCCATCATGTAAAGCAGTAAAAATACATCTGAAAGAGAAAATCACTCACTACTGATGTACATTTTGGTGCCGTTGCTGAATTCCTGTGGTTCATTAGTTTTGACACAATAATAAACTCCTAATTAATCATTGCTGATATTTCTGATGAACAGACGACTGTTAGTTTTCACTGAGTTTTAGTCTTTGAAGATGCTGTTTTCATATTTAGCTCCTTCAGATATGTTATCATAAGTGAGTAAGATCAACACTGGAGGATCTGGTGATTTCTGTTTGTACTAGTAAATCTCCTCTATATCAAGATCACAGGTTATATTCACATCAGCTCCTAAAGTTACTGCTATTGAGACCACATCAACAGATCTGTAAGAGAAAGAAAAACACAATTATTAAGATAGAAAATCTAAATAAACACCATTTGCTGATTAGATCAAATGTGATGTGATAAACTCACATATGTGAAGCTGCACAATCTTCATTGTCTGATCCAGATGAATATCCTTATTTCGTGAAACAACTAAGCAAACTCTCCCTTTCTGTGAGCAGAATTGCGCACACTCTCTCTCTCCTCGCTGGTGATTGAATGTTTAGCTCTTCCATGTTTCTAGTTTCCTTGTTTCCTTGCCTTCATGTTTTGATTCTTGGACTGTTACCTTGTTTTTGATTGATTACTGCCTGCCCTGACTATTGCCTGTCATTTGCATTACTGTTTTGTCTGTGCTTTAGATTGTACTGTTGGCTGGTGTTTGACCCTGGCTGTTTGGCAACATTTGTAAATAAAGCCTTGCATTTGGATCCCCAACTCTGCCGTCACATTTCCCACATTACATATATATACCTAAAAAACATCACAAAAACATGAAGGTGACTGCATTTTCACCACTGTCTCTACCTGCTTCAAAACAACCGTCATTGTGCCAGTACTAAAACATGGTGCTGTAGTAGCCCTTATTGATTTTTGCCCTGTCACTCTTACGCCAATCATAGCAAAATGTTTTGAGAGGCTGGTGCTTTCCCATCTAAAAACATGCTTGTCCCCAACACTAGACCTATTTCAGTTCACCTACAAACCCAACAGGTCAACTGAGATTGCCATGATCTCAGCACTCCACACTGCCCTGAATCACCAACACTTACGTCAAAATGCTATTCATTGATTTCAGTTCTGCTTTTAATACTGTGATTCCATCTAAGGTGATCTTCAAGCTCACTGATCTTGCCATCAGCCCCTCTCTGCAACTAGACCTTGGACTTTCTCACTAACAGACCACAGAATTAATGTTTGGAAATGTAAACTGTTATTTCCTACTGACACGCTACAGCAAAAGATAGAAATAACTGACTTTAAATTATTTTTAGCTGGTGAAAACACTAGTGGCCTAAAACTTTTGCACAGTACTGTATATAGCATACCTTAGATTTCGCTTTTTATATACTGAGCATTCAATTAAGTAACTTGCACAATCATTGGGGTCAAGAGTATCTATAGCTTATAATTAAAGAGGAAGTTTTAAGTTCCAGTTTTCTTAGTTAGTTTTGTTTCTAATAATGTCTTCTAAGGTTACATATTTTACCTACCTGTGTCTTGCTAGTTTAGTTAATATATGAAGAGTTCAGATGCAAAACCAGCTAAAAGCCATCTCGGTCAACAATGAGATAATGATACTGAGTGAATGCTCTCGACAAATATGATATGTCCATCAAATACTTTTTCTTCAAACTTGCTAAAATACCAGCCTCAGCCCAATCAGAAGTACCGGCACTTACATAGAAACCTACACATCTGAGCCTGATAAAAATGCATTTTTTAAAGAAAGACGTCAGATGGTTTTAGCTGGTTTTGCATCTGAACTCTTCATATTTATATAATTCAGTTTCAGTTGTCGTTTGTCAATTCACATTGCTAAATAGCAGGGGTGCCCAATCTTGTTCTTGGAGCTCTACCTAAGTTCAGCTCCAACCCTGATCAAACACAACTGAACCAGCTAAATAAAATCCACAGAAGCACTTGATAATTACAGACAAGCATGTCTGATCAGGGATGGATCTGAACTCTCCAGGTAGGTAGATCTCTAGAAGCAGGAGCAGGCACCCATGCTTTATAGTGTGGTTTTCTGATCTCCAGTGGTTTACCTGGATTCTGGAACACTGCTGCAAGTATCCTCTAATCTGCTTTCGTTGAACCACATCATAACATAGCAACTGACCTTTTTAATATGGAGCTAGCAACAGTATCGCTTCACCTAGAGGCCGCTGTATCAAGAGGGTTGGCCACAGGAGGATTTCATGGGGGACTATATAGAACTCTGCCATAAGGTTTGTTGGAATGAGGGCATGTTGACAGCCTCCTTCTCCAATCTATATTGGTGGGGAATAGCATTTGCTCGCTACTCCAGTACAAGAAGTATGTGCTCTGTTTCACTGTCTCCTGCCTAACAGTGGAGGAGGTCCAGGAAAACACCTGTTCTGCCTGTTTCTTAGTCATTTAAGCCCAGCCTGCCTCTGATCATTCAGTGGACCTTACAGACCAAGAGCTAGGGCTCATGCCTACCAAGGACCCAGAGGCCCAATAGTTAATTCCCACCCCACAAGGTATACTTCATCTGTCACTGATCCCGTCCGCCTCCTGGATTCCCTGGCTCCATCTAGTTCCTTGACCCTTCCTCCACTGATCCCACCTAACCTTCTAGCTCCTTTGTACCAGCTGGTTCCCCACAGCCTACAGACTCCATTGTCTCCAAGCTCCATAGCTCCATCTTCCCTGCTGGTTCTGCTAGTTCCTCCTTGATGTCCCACTTGGGGTCTTTGTCCACTTTCCCAACCCTGTATAGCTTTCATCACCTTCTCTCTCTGTGTCAGGGTTAGTTTTGTTTATGGCAATCAGGGATGTAATGTCATGTTTTGTTTCTGACTCTTTTCACCCCAATTCCTGTTTCTTGGTTACCTTAGTTTCTGTTTATGTTATTTGTGTCTATGCTTATTTTATCACGTGTGGTCTTGCTTAGTTTCTAGTTTAGTTTATATTTATACCTTGTAGTTTCAGCTGTTATTTGTTATCTATTCTTCTTGCTTTATAGCATGGTTTTATGTTCTCCAGCATTTTGCTTGTACTTCTGAGTGTGTTGTTTTTATTTAATAAAGTCAGCCTGCTGCAAATAGATCCAAACTGCACCATAATAGAAGAACGGCCCTTTTGAGGCCCCTAGAGAATTCTGTGGAGGACTTACTAGAACTTTGACATCAGGTTTGTTGGAGCAGGATTGACTATCTCCTCCTCCAATCTATGTCAATGTGGAATACCATTTTCTTGCTGCTCCAATACTTAGAGTATGTGCTCTGGTTCACTGGTTTCTCCCTAACAACAGACGCCTATTCCTAACACTCTGTTCTCCTTTCAACCCTGCCTAGCCGTAATCCTCCAGTGCAGTGGTTCTCAACTCCAGTCCTCGAGGCCCACTGCTCTGCACATTTTGTATGTCTCCCTCATTTAACACACCTGATTCAGATCATCAGCTCATTAGGAGATCCATAAGATCCATAAACTGAACTGAGTGTGTCAGATTCAGAAACATACAAACGGTGTAGAGCTGTGGGCCTTGAGGACTGGAGTTGAGAACCACTGCTCCAGTGTACCACATATCCAGAGGCAGAGTCCACGCCAACTATGGTGCTTATGGAACAGGATTTGCCTACCAGGATGAAGTACCACGTTTTTTTTCTGTTTATGACTCTTTTCATCCATTTGTTTTTGTTCATATTTTCTGTTTTTAGCTCCTGTTTAGTTGGTTCATTTGGTTTCTGATGATGTAATTTGTTTCTATGGTTGCTCATTTTATCACCAATGTTTTTAGTTGCTAGAATAGTCTGCACATTTATAGCCCTTAGTTTCAGTTGTTATTAGTCATTTCTTGTTGCTTTAAAGCATGGTGTTCTGTTCTTCAGCATTTTGCCTGTACACCAGATAGTTTTGTTTTTGTTTAATAAAGACAGATTGCTGCAAATAGATCTTCAAATCTTCTTTCATTGTGGTGCACTGTGACACAAAGTTAAAGTGAAGCTAACCTAATAAATGATATTTGGAACAAATGTTATGAGAAACTAAAATATGTCAGTCGTAGTCAAGCGTCAGTCATTGTCAATTTCATTGTCATGATTTTTGCTGCTGTTCTAGATTTGTATTTATTTGTTCTTTCACTGAATTGTTTCTGATTGTATCAGTTCACATTTTATTGTTTCAATTAATTTAATAAAATCTGTTTTGGTTGAGTCTTGAGGTTGTTCAAAGTAGTTGGAGCAACTTAAATATATTGTTAACCCTCTGGTTGTGTTCAGATTCCTGTCACACTTGTGGTGTTCCCAGTCAAAAATGACCGGACTCCAAACAATTGCTTATAAATCTCTCTTATTATGCTATATTATTACCAAATATTGGATTCAATCTTTTTGTCAACTTGTTTTCTTTCAATTTATGACTGGTTTTGTGTTTCTATTTGCATCTGATTAAGTAGACCTCATTTATCTGAGAGTAGGTACCTCGTTTTTTAAGTGGAAAAAAAAAAAAAAAAACATTTTTTATGAAAATATGAGATAAAAAATATATACAGATTTGCACGGTTTATCACACTAGTGTGCTTTTATGTTTAATCAGGAAGTTTGCTTTTAAATGCTTTAATTTTGTACAAAATTGCACAAAAAGCATACAAACTATTGTGAGTATCACACCTATTTCATCCTACCCTGAACTGCATGCAATATGCTTGTATGATAACTCTCTCTCTATCTCTCTCTATTTCTCTCTCACACACACACACACACACACACACACACACACACACACACACACACTTAAACTGCCTTGTCTTTAGCCTAAGTTTTTAGGCTTTCATGTTCTCACAGAGTAGATGAAAGTTTACAAAAAAAAAAAAAAAAAAAATGCTTTAGCACAGAGAGAGCTTCAGCTTGTTGTTTCATGATATTGTCTCTGTTTGACAGTGTCAGTGTGCAGGATATATATATAACTGAAATTTGTACAAGATAAAAGCATTTAAAAGAAAACTTTATGATTAAACATTAAAGCACACTAGTGTGAGAAACCGTGCAAATTTTCATACTTTTTTTTTCATATTGTGAAAATTATTCATAAATGTTTTTTTTGTTTTTTTTTTTCACTCAAAAAATGACGTGCCTACTTTTGGATAAATGAGGCTTACGATTAATCAGATGCAAACAGAAACACAAAACCAGTCCTAAATGAAAGAAAACAAGTGGACAAAAAGATTGAATCCAGTATTTGGTATAATGAGAGATTTATAAGCAGTCATTTCTGACCGGAAACACCACAAGTGTGACTAGGTGAAATAAAAAGATAAAAAATTTAAAAAAGTTATACCCTGCGTGAACAAAGAAGTAAGTTTGAGTCCAATGTGATAACGTTAACTAGTATTTTCAGGAAAAAGAAAATCTTCTCTGGGTCAATTTGACCCGAACACAAGAGGGTTAAGTTGATTACTCATGCCTTAGTAAACATTTAAACCACTTATCTACGTGCATGCAAAGTTTTATGTTTGTGTCATCTATCAAGTGACCGAACCAGTGCAACATTTCTTTTGCAAAAAAACACAGTTTCAACCACACAAAAGAAGAGCTGTGCAGAAGTTACAAGTTTTAATAAGTAAGAACAAAAATATTCAAAACAATTAACATGCAAGCCCCCTTCCACCGCCCCCTCCTATCTATTTACTATATTTATAAAGCTTTGATCATGTGATTTCCACTCCAGCTGTATGCCAAATTTCTGCAAGATGAAGTAGCACAAAACTGCACAATACTGTATCACCTCTAACACGCAAAAAACCTCACTATGTTAATTAATGGTTTATATTAATTCTCACTGCTAGCATGAACATCTCATCGCACAAACATATTATAATTTTCAAAAAGGATAGGGATAATAATCATTGAATGAATAATATTTTATACAGTTTTTACTGGCTGTAGAACAGAGTAGGTGGTCTCATCCTGACAAGGTCTGTGTTGACTTCGGCGCTTGATGAAATGAACTTCAGCATACTGAAAAAGGACAATATTAGAAATAAAAACATAATGTACAGTCAGACGTTATTGGAAAATAAACCCTGACAGGATGAATAGGATCTGAATTAAGTGTCATAAAATTATCTTACTTGCGGGTCATTTGTGTTTTGAGCTGCTGTGGATCTTTGAGGTTTCTCTGAAGTATCTTTAGATCTTCTAGTTGCATCAAGACAGCACTTCACCAAACCTGAAACAGCTCTGAATTAAACATCACTGTAACACTCTTTGACAGTTTTCAAAATCTCCATCAATCATTCTGTAACAGTGCAAATGAAATGAATAAAAATAAATATATAAAGTACACACCTACTACTGCAACGATCAAAAGCACATTCAGCAGAACAGATGTGATGATCAGAACTGTCCATTGTGTCTGGTGTTGTTCACAATTATTTGATTCTGTCTGATTACGGTCGACTGTAAAACATTTCTAATGCCTTCAGTCTTTATTTAATTTCAGTCTTTAAAAGAACAAAAAATAAGCATGAATGCACATAACTTACCAGCGATGTATATATTGGTGCCGTTGCTGAATGTTTGTGGTTCACTAGTTTTGACACAATAATAAACTCCTAATTCATCAGTGGTGATGTTTCCAATCAACAGTGAACTGTTAGTTGTCAGTGAGTATTTGTCATTTTTACATTTATCTCCTTCAGATGTGCTATTGCATTTAAACATCTCTTACTGTGAGCGGAAACACTATGAAACCTCAAACACACAGACAAAAGAGGAAGTCAGAGCTGGGCTTCTCTGATTGGACTAATTTTGCTAAATTATTGTTGAAGGTAATTGGTAGATATGTGACTGTACACAGAGTTGAGGAGTAATGAGATACGTGTAACAGAAAGTCAACGGAATGAAAACACAAAGACAATTTTACTTATGAATGTGGAAAAGGATGTAACATCACAGTGCAAATCTAATTTTGTTCACCTGTAACAAAATATCTCTTGGCAGCAAAGGAAAACCTTGAAAAAGCATTTTAAAGTAAGCTGTTCTAAGTCTTTGTTTTAATAAATACGATACTGTTAAGTGACTGACGTTAAAGAACTGTACGATAGGAACCGACTTACCGACGACACAGCTTAATGCTCATTGGTTCAACCGCAATGTTGAGTTCTTTTTGAAAATGTTTGCTTTGTGATTATGTGTTTAAATTATGCCCTTGCATGAAGTGGCGAAGTCACGCAGTCTGTGACAGACAGATCATTAATGGCTCGTGGTAATACAGTATACGGCGGGACAACCAAACGCTCACATATCATTCATCTACCTCAAATATGGCTTTTAATCTGAAAGATGTACATAGTAGCAATTTTACACGGCATCTCAATCTAATGTTAGCCTAGAAAAATGTGTGCTATTTAAGTGTCTGTGAGGAGTGTGGAAGCTTAATAGTGCTTACTGCATGACAGATGGAGGTGCCGGTGTGGTTATTTGCTCTTGAAATACTCTGTCATTTTTGGTCATACAGAAAAAAGTAATACATCTTTAGAATATGTAAAAACTCTACATTTATTTGTGTGATTCAGAATAACAAGGAAACTTTGAGCTTTTGTCAAAAAGCAAAAAGTCACATGACTTTTTTGGTGCACTTGGAGGAATTTATTCACAAAATGCATTTCCATCTCCCATTATTCGCATTACTCTTTTTTCCACAATTCAAAAAAACACTCGTTTCTGATGCAATAATTTCTTATGGTGTTATTCTACTACCCACCATTATGGGGCACTGTTTGTTCCTCAGTGTTAAGTTTAAATACACTTAGGTAGTAATCGAAGATAGAAAAAAATATTTCTGAAAATACTAAACTGTTCTATATGTTATTACTTATTACTATTATATATAAGCAAGGTCTCCACTCAAAAAAAAAAAAAAAAAGCACCAGAAAAAAAGTAATAAATAATAAATACAGTATCTATTACATCATACACTGGCTGTAGAGGACAGTCGTGCTCAGCTCTTAGCAAGGCCTGGTGTTACCGGGGCACGTGGAAAAACCTATTTCAGCGCCATGTGTCAATGTTGTTACCTGTGTTTTCCGTATTTTACCACTGTCCTGGTTCCTGTTTTCCTTATTTGGTCATGTTCCGTTCCTTGTTTAGTTAATTCATTATTTCATGCACCTGTTAATCAGCCTGTATATATTAGTTCCTGTTTGTAATTTGGTTCTCTGTCCAGTCTTACATCTTTACTAAGTTACTTGTGTTTGCGTATGTTTGATGTCTGCTGTGTTTTCCATGATTAAAGATTACTCTTCGACTCCCTGCTACAATGCATTAATGAGCTCTCTCCCTCTGTTCCTCCCATGCTTCCCTGTATCCTCCTAAGCTCCACTCTTGTCTTCAATTTTTTTTGTAGGGGCTATAGGGCTTCTGCCAGGCCCGGGCTTCCGGAGCTGCCTGCTCCGCCATGGCCCTCTGGACTGTCTGCTCCACCATGGCTTTTGGAGCTACCTGCTCCGCCATGGTTCCCCGAGCACCCTGCTCCGCCATGGCTCTATGGACTGTCTATCCCGCCATGGCTCCCTGAGCTCCCTGACCTGCCATGGCTCCTGGGACGTCCTGTCCCGCCATGGCCCCCTGAGCTCCCTGATCCACACTGAAGGCCTCCTGTGTCCCTTTCCCACGGTGTGGGATGTGCCTTTCAGGAAGGGGGAGTAATGTCAGTGTTTTCCATGTTTTACCACTGTCCTGGTTCCTGTTTTCCTTATTTGGTCATGTTCCGTTCCTTGTTTAGTTAATTTATTATTCCACACATAATTGATTATTCCTGTTTTGTTAATCAGCCTGTGTATATTAGTTGGTTCCTGTTTGTTTCTTGGTTCTCTGTCCAGTCTTACATCTATACTAAGTTACTTGTGTTTGCGTATGTTAAGTTCCTGTTTGATGTCTCCTGCGTTTTCAGTGATTAAAGACGGTTAAAGATTACTCTTCAACATTGAACACTGAAAGACAAATATATTATGTAAGACATAATTTAGAGTCAGTTTGTCATTATAAATTCTTACACTGGATGGAGGGTTTGCTTTACATTTAAGTACTTAAAGGGTTACTGTAGTTCAACCAAAAATAAAAATTAGCCCATGACTTTCTTCTTTTAGTTAAATCCAACAGAAGTTATATTTAAATAAATAAATAAATAAATAAATAAAACAAACAAACAAACAAACAAACAAATGTCCTGGCTCTTCCAAGCTTTATAATGGCAATAGGTGGGTGCTGTTTTTGTTTTGTTTTTTTTAAGTCTAAAAGAAGTCCAATAAAGCATATGGTATAAACAGTTTTCTCTAGCTTGTGCTAAGTGTCATACGCAGAAGCAGTTCTGGGTGGATGACGTAGGACATATGTGTTGTGCATGTGCCACTGAGAAGTGACGAACACAGAGGCTCAGAGGAGAGAGCAAAACAAAACACCAGTCATGAATTATAAGTACAAAACTAGGTAGCGAATCAGTTCGCTACAGGATTCCTTTATTCACCCCCCAGAGCCATGTGAGGCACTTTTTTATTATGGATGGATGTGCTTTATTGGACTTCTTTTGGACTGTTGAATGAAAACACCTGCCTACTATTAATCAATCAATAAAATAAATAAAATAAAGATGCATATACAGTGATGCAAAAAAAAAAAAAAAAAAAGGATGTAAAGATGTAATTTTGATGAGGACTATATCAGGATGTGG
>CM070028.1:9090372-9200622 GCA_036247105.1 Cirrhinus mrigala
CTACGATGACAGAGTCCAAAATATACTCTTAAATCAGATCATAAATCAGATCATAAATCATAAAAACCTACGTTACGTGTATGTTAGAACTACTGGGGTGTCTTGCTTGACTTGGAGTTACATTGTGTTGTTTAAGTGTTCCCTTTATATAATCTTTTATTTATTTATTTATTTTTATTTTTATTTTTATTTATTTTTTGGTATATTTACCAAACTTAGAAGTAAGGTATGATTTCTTAGGTGTGATTACTAATATATATAGAGAGAGAGAGAGAGAGAGAGAGAGAGAGAGAGAGAGAGAGAGAGAGAGAGAGACTTTGACTTTAAACAAATCTTTAATTACAATTATCTTTAAAAAAAAAAAAAAAAGCGTATATAATTACATAAAAGCTACAAAGAATCCCCTCCATTACTTCATAAATTAACTACACAAGGTATAAAACAAACCAATACATCTCAACAAAAAACAGTTAACAAAAAACATAAATTTGCAACAAACCATCAAATTCAGTTTCACACAAACACTTATTCACCCCCCAGGTATAATTAAGAGTCTTAATATCTTTAAGCCGTTGATAATAAGCATATTCCACCTTTAACCTTGATTTTATTAAACCCTTTAAAATTGACACTTCATCTATTGACCCCATACCAATTTAATTTGGCTTTACATGATAGCCAGATTGCCATTTTTGCCCGCCCAAACAAAAAGTTAAGCAACACATGGACTTGCTTTCTGTTTTTGTTATACTTAGGACCATAAATAAAAAGTACAGTGGAGAATATTTCTCCTAAAATTCTACACCATTCTTCTAATTGAAATAACAAAGCTTCAAGTCTACCACAGTAAATAAATAAATGAAAAACATTCTCTGTTTGCCCACAAAAAGGACACCCCTCCCTTACTTGTGGATCAAGGTGTGCTCTGTATCTGTTTGTACCTATTAAACCATGCACAATTCTCCACTGAAGGTCACCAGACCTCTTCTCAATGGGAGCCTTGTACAAGGTCCTCCAGCTACCTTTAGGGGAAGTCTCAGAACCAAAAACCTCCTGCCATTTAGATTCTTTTAGTCCATTTAGAGAGTTCATATGTGAGACTTTGACACATGTAACATACAGTGCTTTTTTTCCCAGCTTCACTGAAAAGTTTTAGTTCAGAGATTCTGAAGTTAAGCAAAAGTCCTTCTCTCTCTTGAAAAACATCAAAGGCTGGCACAATTTTTAATTCTGGGAAAGAGACATCCATATCCTCATTAGATGTTTCCAAACCACTTTTAAAGTTTGTAGGTAAACACTCAAGAAGATCATTCAAAAGTCTCTGTGTCAAGCGAATTGACCTCACACCTAGCTTGGAGGCCAGTATCTCTGCAGACATCCATTCATTTATTATTAGTAGATGTCCATTCTTTCTAATTCCAGCATTCCTTAAAGCGATCCTCATAGACGCCGACTTTAAAATTTCTCAGTCCACAACAGGATTGTGCAACAAAGGTTCTTCTCTCATCCAAAGGCCTTGCACATCTGTGAGATCCCTTGATTTACTTAAAATTCCCCAGGCTTTCAACATTGAACGATAAAAAGGAGTCAGTCCAGACAAGTTAACTCTTTGAATGTCCATAAGGAAAAGATGCCGGTCTAGCCCCACACTGCCCACTTTTCTTAAGAGGGCACAAGCTACTCCAGACCAGCTTACATCTTTTCCATAAAGTAGCCTTTTTGCTGTCTGTAATCTAAAAGCTTTTATTCTGCTATTAAAGTCCACCAAACCATGACCACCTTCTTGTCTGGGCAAATATAACACAGATGCTTTTAGCCATTGGTGACCAGACCAAAAAAAGTTCACTAGAATCTTTTGAACTTTTTCCACAAGATCCTCACGAGGTTCTAAAATCGTCACTCTGTGCCACAAGGATGAAGCTACAAGGTTGTTGCAGACTAAAACTCTTCCCCTGTATGAAAGCTGGGGGAGCAGCCAATGCCAGTGAGACAACCAAGCACACACCTTATCCACCAAACCCTCCCAATTAAGCTTTTTGTAATCCTCTCTTCCTAAAAATACCCCCAAATACTTTAACCCATCTCTACCCCACTGTAAATTACCTGGAAGTCTTTGACTACTAGAATCTGAACCACACCGTAGGGCACCACTTTTGTCCCAATTTACTTTGGCAGTTGAAGCTTTGCCATAACTCTGTAAAACATCAGTTAAAATCTGAACATCATTTTTGTTCCTTAAAATCACAGTGATATCATCAGCATATGCTGAGACTTTTACATAATCATTACAATTTATAGCATTTATTTGTAACCCCATTAACTTCTCTCTTAATTTAAAGGAGAGGCTCAATCACCAATCTATAAAGCTGCCCTGAGAGAGGGCACCCTTGTCTTATGACTTTCTGTACTTTGACTGGAACACTCAAACCACCTGCCATTTTTATCATACATGTAGCATTATTGTACAACAGTTTTATCATTGCAATAAAATTATCTCCAAAACCAAAAGCCTTTAATATTCTAAAAAGAAACTGGCGATCAACTCGATCAAATGCCTTTTTTCTGGTCTAATGATAAAATTTCTATTTCAATATTATTTTTTAAAGAATAATCAATACCATCACACACTAAATGCAAATTATCACTGATACATCTATCTTTTATACAATAGGATTGATGTGTATAATTGTGTGTAATATTTTATTTAACCTGTTAGCCAAACACTTTGATATTAGTTTGTATTCAGAACATAAAATAGCGACTGGGTTGAAGCCTGGCCTCAGGAAGACTGGGCACGGGTGCTGACCCCCCTCCTAACGGGGGAAGCCCAACGTGCATATTTCCTACCGTCTGTGTCAGCCAGGAGAGCTGAGCAATTATATCACGTCAACCTCCTCAAGAAGTGGAACCGGACTAGAGACTAGCTCGCGGCCCTTGTTACCTCCGACCCGGTGGTTGTAGACGTCAACCCCCACCTCTCAGCTGCCCAGAAGCGGGAGCTGCAGCACCTGATCGGTCAGTTCTCTGATGTGTTACCACCTGGACCGTCTGCGGAGGGTGTTGTGCGAGCTGCGGAGGGCTGCGGCTGGACTTACCACCAACCCTCAAAAATGTCACCTAGCGCTCTATGAGGCGAAGTACCTGGGTTTTCAGGTCGAGGACTTTTCCAACCCCAGGAAAAAAAGGTGGAAGCCGTAAAGACCGCACCAAGGCCAGAGACAAAAACCCAGGTACGAGCGTTCTTAGGGTTGGCAGGTTACTATTGCTGCTTCATCCCTAACTTCTCCTCTTTAGCCTCCCCCCTGACAGATCTGACCAGGAAGGGACAGCCCAAGAAGGTACAGTGGATCACAGCAGCAGAGGGCGCATTCCAGCGGATAAAGATGGCCCTTACCACGGAACCAGTCCTCCGAGCCCCAGATTTCAGCTGTCCCTTCCTGCTGCAGATGGATGCCTCCGACAGAGGCCTGGGAGCCGTCCTGTCCCAGGTCCAGGAGGGTGAAGAGCATCCGATCCTGTACATCAGCAGAAAGCTGGTCCCAGCCGAGAGAAACTATGCCACAGTGGAGAAAGAGGCTCTGGCCATCAAGTGGGCAGTGCTGGCTCCAGTGCCGTGTTGCAGTTGTGCTTAACTTTTGCTTTCTTGTGTTTATTGCTTCTTGGGTTTTGTATTACCTTCTCGGCCGGAAGTTTACCCTGGTCCCTGACCATGCTCCTCTTCAATGGATGAGGAGGCCCGTGCCAAAAATACCAATGCCAGAGTGACCCGGTGGTTTCTCGCAATCCAGGACTTCCACTTTAAAGTACAACATCGGAGTGTGACGAGCTTCCCGAGGATTCGTCAGCGTCGCCCTGGAAACAGACGAGCCACACCTGCACGTCCTCATCACGGGCGGATCGGCCTCAGCTGCAGCTCATCAAACGCCGTCCTCATAAGCAGAGGGAACACGGCTAGTGGTGAGAACGATCTCCATGAAACAGAGGACTAACGCTTTCTTTCTATATCTCTCCAGAGAGCAGCTGAGGCCCGACCTCCCTTCTACACGAGCACCATCGGACCCACTACTGCACAAGAGGGAAAGCACGCCACTTCACCAGAGCACCTACCCATATTTTTGCACTTTCTTCACTTGTGTCAGTAAATCCACCCTCCGGGACTTTAATTTGAGCTCTCCTTGTCGTGTGATTCTTCACCCCATGACAATACATACACACGTATTCACATTCTTCTGTACCTCTCAGATTGACAGATTCACGTGCCTTCTGTGCACTTTCAACTAGCTTATATTTTGAATATTTAAATATTTTGAAACAAGTGTGAAGAATTTTAAGTTACTGTGCATTTACGATGACAGCCGTGTTGCAGTTGTGCTTAACTTTTGCTTTCTTGTGTTTAGGGTTTTGCATCACAAGTTCATCACAGTGCAAATTGTGTCTTAGTGAGTGAGAATGTGTTTAGAGTTTTGCAAAAAGAGTGCATGAGATCTGCAAACAGTGTCTAAACTGCCTAAAATTGTTAAAGGTTTTGCAGAAAGAGTGATTTATTTGACAGATTGGTTTAGGCTATTCAGAATTTGGTTTAGAAAATAGGGTTTAGTGTTTTAGCAACAGTGAAAAACCTTAAATGTTGCTTAAATTAAATTTGGCATGTAACGGAAGTTGAAATAATCTTTTCTTCCCTACTTGTAATGTGTATACACTACCAGTTGAAAGTTTTGAACAGTAAGACTTTTTAAAGTTTTCTCTCTCTCTCTCTCTCTCTCTCTCTCTCTCTGGCTATGGTAGCCATGGAGAGACATTTGTGGCTAAACCTATCGGGGATGAAGGATAAGGACAGGGCCTTTCTGCTAGATGCCCCGATATCGCGTTCTGGCCTGTTCAGCGACACAGTCAATATGGTCGTCGACAGGTTTCAGGAGGCGAAAAAGCAGTCTGCGGCTTTTACGCAGTACCTCCCTCGCCGCTCTAAATCTAAAAAAGCTGCTCCGAGTGGGCGGTTCCAGCCGCCATCAAGTTCCTCGTACCGGCAGGTACAAAAAGAGAGTGTCGCCTCTTGAGCCCCTGTCCAGGGAGCTTGGCAACAGAGGCGATGCTCTCACCCAACGCCCGCCGAGCCGAAGGTCTATTTGAGGACCGTCCTTCAGCTGAGGAAGGCTTTGGGGAAAAGGTCCTAGCTTTCACAGGCCGAGGCTACGCCTGTATGCCTTTCCCCTAATCGCTCTGCTCCCGGGAGTTCTGGAGAGGGTCCGGAGAGACGGGGACTTCTCTGCTGGTCGGCTTTCCACGATCCTTTAGATGTTGGGCCTCTGGGGAGGCACCAGCTGGTCGTACGTTTCCTCTGTGGTGCATGGAGGATAAGGCCTGCGACTCATTCCAAGGTCCCAACTTGGGATCTAGCTGTGGTCCTTGAGGGGCTGTCTCTTGCCCCCTTTGAACCTCTCGAGTCGGCTACGGCGAAGAACCTGACGTTTAAGATGGTCTTTCTCCTAGCAATTACTTCTCTCAAGAGAGTGGGGGATCTCCAGGCCTATCTCACCGACCTGCCTGGAATTTGCTCCTGGAGGAGTTAAGGCCATTTTACATCCTAGGCCTGACTATGCGCCCAAGGTGCCATCTAATGTGGCACTGCTGATGGTTCTTCAGGCCTTCCATCCTCTGCCTCATGTGTCGGCGGAAGAAGAGAGGCTTCATCTGCTCTGCCCTGTCAGAGCATTGAACATCTTTATTCAGAAATCCTCTCATTGGAGGAGGTCAGAGGGGATTCCCCAAAGTGTCATTACCGACGCAGTTCGAGTTCCCTTTCTCAGGGAACAAGGGTTACAGTCGTTTAGATAGATGTAGAGATAAACGTTTTACACATTTAGAAAAATATTCGATAAACAATTTTCTATGAAAATGTACTTTATTAATGTCTGATTATGTACGTCGATTAAAAAATTGGCTACATCATCATGGCTTCTCTGTTGTTAGCAAAACATGCTAGGGCACCTCATCCTCCGCATCACCATTCTCACATTCCACAAAAATTGAAAGAAAAAGTTGCGGTAGAGTGTGATGATGAGTCAGACACGTGAGGATCCATCTGCAGCTTCTTTATTGAGCAAGCACACAGTATAGCGAATTCTCGAAAACACAAAACAGGCAGAGTGATACAGGCAGGTGGCTAGATTCAGAGTCTGTATAACTGGCAAAAGGGTCGAGGCAGATGGAGAGAATCAGAGTCCGTGTCACAGGCGAGAGGGTCGGGGCAGACAGCTAGCATCCAAAACGAGTTAAACAGTCCAGGTAATAATAAAAGGGCAATGCAGAGAAAAAATCAAGACTTCACACAGTGAACAGGAAACAGGCCCCTTTTAAATGGTGCGTGATTGGCTGCAGGTGAACGTGATCAGTCCTAGGTAAGAGGTCTGTGGGAAATGGAGTCTGAATGAAAACTAGTACTCGGGTGAAGGCTCCCTCTGGTGGTGCAAGAGAGGCGGTGCGGGAGCTTCATTTGTAACATAGAGAGAACTTCTATTTCGGTAATGAGAATTGAATCATATAGGCTATTTTATTAATAACTGTATATCAGTTATTAATTTAAATATCATTTTATAACTGTTGATATTTTGCTTTATGAAGACTGTCTATCCACCTTATTTTTCAATGCGGAAGTAAGCTGTTTTCTGGTAATGTGTTAGACTTCCTGTTCATAATCTGCCATAGAGAAATAACGAGAAGAATACTGAAGTGCTGTAAACGGTAAAACAGTTTGCACTACAAACTATTGTATTCATAATTTAGATAATACATTAAAATAATATGGTAAGACACACCAATTTGCAATATCAAGCAGCAAAACGAGCTGTTTTGTACAGATAAACATAGCTGGACGCGGATGAGACCGGAAGCCAGACACATTAAATTTACCAATGACCGCTCGCACTCTTACGACAAAAATAAGGTGGATAGGTGTAATGATTTTTATCAGGGGCGGATTTACCGGGGTGGCACGGGGTGGCAACTGCCACCCTAAGAAAAAGCTGTGCCACCCCACCTGCCACCCCAGAATTATCACAGAATAAAATATAAATGTAAGCAGTGTTTCATGTGCTGCTTTTCAGCCGCAGCGATGACAGCGTAACGCAAAATAATGGCAAAAAAACACGTCTTTAAATAAAATGAGCACAACTTCGACTTCATTAACAAATGACTCTTATGAACCGGTTGGTTTTGAGTCAAAAACACAAGCGCGGCCCAGTTCACTAACGAATTGTTTTACATTTGTTCGTGAATCAGATAATTACTGCTTCTCGGCTTACTCAGAAGTCCTCTGAGACATCCAAACCCGTCCGGATATGTCTGAGATTCATCGAGTAATTGTTTGGTGATCCGATTCTCTGACAGCTCGCACCACTTTCATCATGGATATAGGCCTTTTTGCCGTATCCGATGAAACAATAATAGCATGAAATCAATAAGAAGATGCCAATCACGGAAACTAATAGCAGAGTTAGGTAAGCACCTGGTCGTATTGCAGTTTTCTCGATTGTTAACACAATGTAACTGATGGCTTATATTCCCAAACCATTCATTCAGTGCTAAAAACAAAGAAACTTTTCTCAAAATGTTTAACAATCAGTAAGTTAAACATTAAGTAGCAAAACTGATGACACACCAATCAGAATCTCTGCATCCAACAACGGAGAGAGGAGATAAGTATAATGGGTATTATACTTACACATACAGTATAATTATAGTACAGTACCAGTATATTTGATGATGGAAATTTGACTATTCTAAATGTACAGTAAACTGTAGTACATGTTGTACACCTTCAGACGTGTGACTGTCAAATTTTATTTGTAGCCATTTTTTTTTTTTTTTTGTGTAGGCTACTGCATTTTTGCAGGACTGAGAAATGACTACCTAGAGATATAGTCTTCTGTCAGGAAACTAAATTGTACTGTATACTCTAATGAAATTTAGCCAAATGTGCAGAGGATGCTGAATTTAATTTTTAATTTAATTTTTTACTGTATTGTGGTGCATACCAAGTTCATATACAGTTCTTTGTTATTTGAACTTTTCTAGTGCTTTTCATCTGCTGCTAGATTACTTTACAGTAGTAAAATAAAAATATTTTTTCCCAAAAGTTAATTGCTGAATTAGCAATCTGTAATTTAATTTATGTTGTATACTGTAATAGACATTGAGCTGCAAATTAATTCCTAATAAGACTTTTTTGTTAGTGTTATTGATCTCATGAGTGTTCACTGGGCAGGAGAGTCATCGTTGTATTTGAATTGTGTGTAATCATTTAAGAACACCTGTAATAACTAGATTGAAATGTTTATGCTGGCTTGTCTTAAGACTTGTTTAAAAACATAAATAGTTTGGTCAGTTACATGTTCTAGATGTTTGCTAAAGTGTTGCTAGTTGGTTGCTAGGATATTCTGGGTGGTTGCTAGGCTCTTGCTTTGCATTTGCTAGGGTGTTGCTAGATTTTATGGCTGATTGTGTGTTATGAGTGATTACAGACATTCCCACCTCTGTTAATAACAGAAAATCAAACATTGTTTCCAAAACTGATCCAGTTTCAGTGCTTTGATATTATAATATTTCTTTCTAATGTTAGGAAATTAACATTAAATCATCAACATTAACATCTTAAACTTGCACTAAAACGTGATTTATACCATCTAAGTAGTAATTTAATAGAATCGCATGTCTTCTTTAGTGATACAAGCTCAGAAACATTTACTGTATAACCTATTTAAGTTTTTTTTATATATATTGTTTATTGACATGATGGACATTGAAATGTTGTTATTTATTTTTCATTTTAAACAGTATAGATGATTACTTAATGGTAATCCAATATTTGTGAACACAACTGTATATGTCAGACTATAAATCCACAAAAACTACGCATGGGGGCTTTCTTTGGTGTTGCCACCCCTCATAGACCCCATGCCACCCCTTTGCCACCCTAAAAATTATTTTCTAGATCCACCCCTGATTTTTATACTGAGCTACAGTATTTCTATACCCTAACCCCACCCCTAAACACAACCCTCACAAAAAACTTGCCATTTTACATTTTTAATAAACTTTAATAAACTTTTACATCAGGTTTATGATATTTTCTATGTCCTGACCTGACAACTAGCCCTCACAGAAACCTGTGCAAATCATTCAATTTAAATAAAAAAGTTCATATATATATATATATATATATATATATATATATATATATATATATATATATAATTTATATATAATTATATATATATATATATATATATATTTTTTTTTTTTTTTTTTTTTTTAAATAGTGTGGACACACAAAATGTCCTCACAAGTAAGTACAGCAATAACAATATTACTGTCAACACACAGGCGGTAATGTTTATGTTATGTAATGTTATGTTTATTCTAAACACGTGCTGCAGCTGTTTTCAATTTTTTTGCTCTTTAAAATCAGGTGGATTCTGATTGGCTATCAATGCTTTTATTGTTCAAGAGCTGGAAAAAAATCATGCAGAAATTGAAGTGGGGTGATAGGTTTGGTCTAACAAATTGGCATCAGACGATGTCTATAGTTCAATTCAATTCAATTCAAATTTATTTGTATAGCGCTTTTCACGATACATATCGTTGCAAAGCAGCTTTACACCAAATTGACATTTTTACAATATATGTAGTAGTAGCTTGATGTACATATGGTAGAGATGTGTGGTAAAGATCAATTAATGACGTAATCAAACAGACAAAGAACACTATAAATTAGTAGCAGAATTCGGTAGTGCTGTATGTTTTCAGGGTTGGCATCATCTGAAGTCCTCTGTGGGGTTGGCATCATCTCTTCTTAAGTGTTCTGGATCCACACTGGAGCTTGTGAATTCCTAGTTACCATGGGATGTCAATCCCATGGCAAAAACAGAGAACAAATAGGAACATAATTAGCGTAGCTGCTGTTCAAACTAAGAAAAGGAAGGTTTGTTAAACCAGAGCTAAAAGATTAAAATGAACATTTGATCAGATATAGCTGCAGAAAAAGTTTATGAGATGCATTATTTGAATGCTTGGCTAAAAAGATGTGTCTTTAATCTAGATTTAAACCGAGAGAGTGTGTCTGAACCCCGAACGTTATCAGGAAGGCTGTTCCAGAGTTTGGGTGCCAAATGTGAAAAAGCTCTACCTCCTTTAGTGGACTTTGCTATCCTAGGTACTACCAACAGTCTAGAGTTTTGTGACCTTAGGGAGCGTGATGGATTGTAGCGTGGTAGAAGACTAGTTAGGTACGCAGGAGCTAAACCGTTAAGTGCCTTATAGGTAAGAAGTGCTATTTTGTAGCTGATGCGGAATCTAATAGGCAGCCAGTGCAGAGACTTTAAAATTGGGGTAATATGATCATATTTTCTTGACCTGGTAAGGACTCTAGCAGCTGCATTTTGGACTATCTGTAGCTTGTTTATTGAAGATGCAGGACAACCACCTAATAGTGCATTACAATAGTCCAGTCTAGAGGTCATGAATGCGTGAACTAGCTTTTCTGCATCAGAAACAGGTAACATGTTTCGCAGCTTGGCAATGTTTCTAAGATGGAAGAATGCTGTTTTTGTAACATGAGAAATATGATTTTCAAAAGACAAGTTGCTGTCTAATATAACACCCAGGCTTTTGACTGTAGTGGAAGTAACAGTACATCCGTCTAGTTGTAAATTGTAAGTCAAAAGATTCTGTGTATTGTTTTTAGGTCCAATAAGTAATATCTCTGTCTTATCTGAATTTAATAGCAGAAAATTGTTGGTCATCCAATCTTTTACATTTTTAACGCACTCTGTTAACTTTGATAATTCAGAAGTTTCATCTGGTCTTGTTGAGATATATAGTTGAGTATCATCAGCATAACAATGGAAATTAATCCCGTGTTTTCTAATAATATTACCAAGGGGCAGCATGTATATTGAAAATAGTAGAGGACCTAGAACAGATCCTTGTGGCACTCCATACTTCACTGGTGATAACTGAGATGACTCCCCATTTAAATAAACAAAGTGGTAGCGATCAGACAGGTAGGATCTAAACCATTTTAAAGCCTGCCCTTGGATACCTGCATAATTTTGTAGTCGATCTATTAGTATGTCATGATCTATAGTGTCAAACGCAGCACTAAGATCAAGTAAAACTAGCAGTGAGATGCAGCCTTGGTCTGACGCAAGAAGCAAGTCATTAGTGATTTTAACAAGTGCAGTTTCTGTGCTGTGATGGGGCCTGAAGCCTGACTGAAATTCTTCATAGATATCATTTTTTTGCAAGAATGAGCACAGTTGAGCACATATAACTTTCTCTAAAATTTTAGACATAAATGGAAGATTAGAAATGGGTCTATAATTTGCCAGTTCACTAGGGTCTAGCTGTGGTTTCTTAATAAGAGGCTTAATAACCGCCAGCTTGAATGGTTTAGGGACGTGACCTAAAGATAACGATGAGTTGATAATATTGAGAAGCGGTTCTTCTGCCACAGGTAACAATTCTTTTAGTAATTTAGTGGGTACGGGATCTAATAGGCATGTTGTTGGTTTAGACACAGTGATGAGTTTATTTAACTCTTCCTGTCCTATAGCGGTAAAGTACTGCAGTTTTTCTTTGGGTGCGACGAAAGAAGTTGACATATTAGATGCAGTATAATCTACATTGGCTATTGTATTTCTGATGTTATCTATTTTATCAGTGAAGAAATTCATAAAGTCATTGCTATTAAACTGTAAAGGAATATTTAGCTCAGGTGGTGTCTGGTTATTTGTTAATCTAGCCACTGTGCTAAATAAAAACCTTGGATTGTTTTGGTTATTTTCTATGAGTTCGCGGAAATGCTCAGCCCTAGCAGCTTTTAAAGCCTGTCTGTATCTGGACATACAGTTTTTCCATGCAATTCTAAAAACTTCCAAGTTAGTTTTTCTCCATTTGCGCTCAAGATTGCGAGTTTCTTTTTTGAGGGATTGGTTATTACTATTGTACCATGGTGCAATACGTTTTTCTCTAACTTTTTTCAATTTGATGGGGGCAACAGCTTCTAACGTATCGGAGAAGATGGTGCCCATATTGCTAGTCATTTTGTCTAGATCCTGTGTATTAAGGGGTACACAGAGCAGTTGAGATAAATCAGGCAGGTTATTTGTGAATCTATCTTTGGTGGCTGGAACAATAGTTCTGCCAAGACGATAACGCGGAGCCCTACAGTTAATATCAGTGATACGCAGCATGCACGATACAAGGAAATGGTCAGAAACATCATCACTTTGAGGTACGATATCTATATCAGTAAGATCAATTCCATGCGATATAATTAAATCTAGCGTATGATTAAAACGATGAGTGGGCCCAGTGACATTTTGCTTAACTCCAAAAGAGTTTATTAGGTCAGTAAACGCAAGTCCTAACGCATCATTTGTATTATCAACGTGAATGTTAAAATCTCCGACAATTAGCACTTTATCAAAATTAACCAATAGTTCCGAAAGGAATTCTGCAAATTCTTTTAGGAAATCTGTATATGGCCCTGGCGGTCTATACACAGTAGCTAAAACAAGAGATAGGAGAGATTTCTTTTGCATATCTGGCAGAGAAACATTAAGCAAAAGTATTTCAAATGAATTAAACCTGTATCCTGCTTTCTGAGTAACATTGAAAATATCACTATATATTGTTGCAACACCACCACCACGACCACTCTGACGGGGCTCATGCTTATAGTAGTAGTTTGGTGGAGTAGACTCATTTAGACTAATATAATCATTAGGTTTTAGCCAGGTTTCAGTTAAGCAGAGTACATCAAAACTATTATCTGTGATCATTTCATTCACAATAACTGCTTTGGGTGCAAGTGATCTAATGTTTAGGAGCCCAAGCTTTAAAAATGGTTTCTGTTCGTGTATTTTGCTTTTTTCTGGTTTAATTACGATCAGATTTTTTCTAGATCCTACATTAAATTTACGTTTTGACCTCACTATTCGAGGAACAGACACAGTCTTTATAGATTGGACAGTGCAACTACTATCATTTAAGCGTTCAGAACAAAAGCCATCGTAGCAATCATATAAGAATGTACTCACTAGTCAAATGGAGCGTAGCGTCCTGGAGATGTTGTCCGACAGCAGCTCCGCTCCGACTCTGCTGGGGTGCAGGCCATCAGCACGGAAAAGCCTAGGACGCTCCCAGAAAAGATTCCAATTATTAACAAAGAGCAGTTTCTGTTCTTTACACCATGTCAATAACCATTCATTTAGAGCAAGAAGTCTACTGAACCTTTCGTGCCCACGTCGATACGTGGGAAGTGGTCCTGACACGATGATCCTCGTCGCGGGCGACGTGCTGCGAACCGTCTCGATCAGGCTGCTGAAGTCCCTCTTCAGAACCTCCGTCTGCCGCAGCCTGGTGTCGTTCACCCCCGCGTGCAGGACGATCGCGCCGACGCTCTCGCCGTCCTTCAGGATCGCGGGTATCTGCGCAGAAACATCGAGAACGCGAGCACCAGGAAAACAGTGGGTGTGGACTTTACCTTTAGCTAAAGTAGCACGTACGTACCGGACAATGGAGTCTCCGACGATCACAGCGTCGCGTTCCGTCTCGCGGAGGGGAGCGAAGCGGTTCCGGGTGGAGATCTCGAAGACCGGAGGCGGCGGAGGGGGCGAGGTCCTCGGCCGGGGCCTGGCTCGCGTCTTCCGCTGCTGCTGCACCCAGGGTCCGTGGTGTCCCGGCGCCGGAGTGAAGGACATCTGGGAAGATCGCGTCCAGGGTGCACGGGACCTGGGCAGAGAAGCACACGGAGTAGAGGTGGTCAGAGTGTTAGTATCACGCTGTATACTCACCCGGGAGGATTCCAGAGCGGCCCTCCGCTCTCTCAGCTCCGTCTGCCGCACCAACAGCTCCTGGATCTGCTTCTCCACGGCCTCCAGCTCGAGCTGCAACGAGTGCAGCTCGAACGTGTCCTCACCTGCACTCAAAGGTGGACACAAATTCGCCATTAAAGCAAGTAACAGTGAGTAAACAATGGAAATGTGTGTAAGCAGTGTGTAAACAATGCAAGCAGGATTAGCGGCAACCACGTTGGTGCTGCTAACGGGCTATAAGCTAGCGACTCCGGAAATCAAAACAAAACTAGTGATAACAAAGCAATCCGGATGTTTTAGTTGTAGAATACAATAGGGGGTATATTCACACGTTATAAGAAACAAGAATGATTGTGTATAAAATTGATTTTGAATTGAAAAACAGACAATAAGAAATTAACTCGACGGAGCTCAAACTCTAAGCGTGCAACCGCAACAAACGGGAAGTGACGTCAACAGGTTGTTGTGAAACATCGCAGGTAGTGAAACATCGCAATAGACAATGACATATTGAGAAATCTTAAGCTATGAGAAAGGGCGGGCTTGACCTTATTGGTATGGATGTTGTCAACCAGCTTACTAACACCCACAGTGATTGGCTAATAGGGGATGGGTCTTTGTCAGTCATCTTATAATAGAAATATTGTAGAATTAGCTATCAAAATAAAAATGATGCTATATGCAAATAAAGTTTTTGAAACAAAGGCGGATTACTGGCAAAAGCATTCTTATTGTTTGTGATTTGGTCTTAGTGACTTAGGAGTTCTCTTGACTACCACTAACTTTTCACATTTAGCAGATGCTTTTAGTGTTAAAACACTTTGTGAGATACTCTGACAGCAAATAAAAAAAGTTAGGAGTTGAGAGCTACTGTACTTTTACTCTTAAGATGTTTTGTGAACACCGCCCCTGGTGGTTTTAGCCTATGCGTGTTATGCATTTTTGAAGCGCTGTGAAATAAAAATGATTGAAATTGAATCCATGATTGTGCCAATATTATCTAATTTATTTTCTACATTAAATGTTATATTCGATTTTAACTATACTTCATTCTTAGTATACAATACAATTCTTAGTATACAAATGATCATTACCAAAATTTATCAACCTCATTTCCGTAACCGTATCACTACCGCAACGTGTTCATTTTAATGTTTATTAAATAAATTGAAAAATAGTAGTTTGCTTTTAAATGCATGTGCAGAATCTATACATTATGTGTTCTTTCATGTTTGCCACATCAATTTTAAAATATTTTACTTTCAATAAAATAACAAATATATTAGTTTGTTAATTGCAGAAAGTGTTGAGTAATGAGAGAAATCATTGAAAATCAAATAAAAATGTTAATTCAAAAAGTAACTGTGCATGACTGTTAATGATCCATTTTTAAAAATATGAAAATGTATTGGCTTTCCTAACAGAATTGATGTTTTTAGCATGTCGATAATGAGATTTTAAAAAACTTGTTTTGGAAAATATGTTCAAAAAAGTGTTACATTTTAAGTAAAACTTTTGAAAACTTTTGTTCACTAACACTTCAGACATTGCTCTTAAAGTTTAAAAAAGGAAATTTGTTGATATAAACATTTTTAAAAATGTACTAAATGTACTAAGATTTCAACATATCACAATGAACTTAAATCAAAACAAATCATAAGCAAAACAGAAGGGACTAGACATCAGAAGTCCATATGATAGAGCTCCACAAGAAAAGATCTGCCAAATAAAAACAATATTAAATACTAACACTTTTAGCACCTAGATTAATATAAATGTAAACATTACTATTAGACCTCTTTTTCTGCCCTTCTAACTGTCTCCTGTCAGGGGATAAGCATGGCAGAGCTCCCCTCACTAAAGCAGGGTTGTTAAAAGCATGCCGTCCTTGGGCAGAACGAGTAGGTCCTCTCCATTTTGGTGAAGTATCTACCCTGCGGCTGCTGAATGCTCACCTTGGCTATTAGGACTGAGCTTTCGTGACAACCTCCTCGGATAAATCAGTCGCTTGCTACCGCTCGATGTGTCATGGCAAAAGAAAAAAAAGACTCTTACCACTCAAGAGACAAACTCAGTCAATTGTCTTTTCAAAAGTTTATTCTTTGCAAAGGAGGTCAGACAGTCATACAGAAACACAGGTTACTGCAGAGTGTGACCAAGAAGTGAGGGCTCACTCCAACTAATATCTCTTCCCAGCCTTCAAGGTCACATCTCCTAACCGGTAACTTCCCACACATAGTAAGAATCAGATAAAAATTTTTGCTATGTCACACTCCCAAGAATCAAATATTTGTAATTAGGGCCCCAGTACCCTTTTGGGTCATTGGATATATGGTTTCGGTAACTCCCTAACTTATTTCCTGCCTACACGGGCCCCTTGTCATCCATATGTCTTATCCTATGGACCTCTTCTAAACCAACTTCTGTCCTCCTCACAGCTGGTTCAGATAAAGCAGACAATTACACAATGTTTCATAAGCATATGAAATGAGTAAAATGAATTTTTCTTCCACAATTTCTCACTTTTTATCATTCATTGATAACTAATTATTAAATTCACCACTTTGTGTAATTCTTATCTATCTACTATGACTAAATGTGTATGTAATTAAAAAAAAAAAATAATAAAGCAAACTTAAGTCAACAAATCATACTTGTTCTCTGGAAGCCGGGCTAAATAAATTGTTTTTGCATTCCTGACATGTGTCAGACCCTCAGTCACTTCACAGATACCAAATAGAAATGTTGCTTATAATTCCAAAGTTTCAAAGCAAACATGTTGTTAGGATTTATCCATTTTAACCAATTGATTGGATACACTACTTTTCACCAGTCTTTGTACTGACCTGGATTTAAGCTGAAAAATACATGGCAGGCACAACAACACCAATAATCCTGCTGCCAAAGTTGGTAACACAGTATTACACAGCCAGTGTAACCCACATGTTTGCCACCCATTCAAACCATGCATTGTTTGCTCTTTCAGGCTCTTTTACGGCCATTCTCATGTGAGCAATGATGTTGGTAAGGTTTTCACTGCAGTCTGGAATATGAAAACAACATGATGTCGCTAGCATTTTATAAATAAAGGCACTTGGTGTTTAAACAGAACCCTGGCATTTTTTGACACATTCCTCAGATCTCTTAATCCCTCTGCTCCTCCTCCTGGGATGTAGGTGGGACTTTTTTGTAGTGCCTGGCATGAATCCATGTGGCCCTTTCAGCTACCTTCACAGCCGTGTGCGTAATCAGAAGCACCTGAACGGCCCCAGCCACCTTTTTGCTTTTCAGCTGTTTCTACTTAATGTCCAGTACCACCACAAGGTCACCAGGTTTGATGTCGTGCAAGGAGGTTTCATCAGCTTTTCCCTGGGAAGCTTTTACCTGCACATATTAGACAACAGAGAAGACTTTTCTTTGCAGTAACTCAACATGTCATGCTCACACAATTCCGTTGATGGCAGCTGTTGTGTGCCCCCTTCCATTCTGTAAGAAAAAGTGAAGAGGATGTAGAAGATCTTGATGAAGATGTTTATTGCAGCATAGCAGTGGCAAAGTACATGTTGTACCTTGGGTTCAACGGAGTCGGAATGAACCCAGAACATCCTTAGCTCAAACCTTTTACACAGTTAAAGGTTACTACCCTTAATGTAAATGATGTTGCTCCTTTCATAGCAGTTGTGGTCTGTATGTTAATCATGTTCTAACACCTCTTTGTCTGAGATGGTTCTCAGTGTCCCACACCCGCTTCCATGCTACAATGGGTCACCATTTGCTCAGGATGTAATCATCCCAAATGGTCAAGAAACAACATAACTGTTGGCTTTCTACTTCTCTATAATAATTAAGCCATTTTGGGAAATGAGCCTGATTAAACATATATTGTGGAGTGGAATCTGGGTCAAGGCAGACTATAATTTCTTACAGTCCCCTCTTTGATGCTCTTGGCCCGGAAGAAGCATCGCATCCACTCCCTTATACAGATTACACCTCCCTTCCTGGGTAGGTGCCCAGTGGCGGTGAAGCCCTGGCTTAGGTCATTCCCTTATGGCCATCGGAGAATCTTACCCGTCTTTGGATCGACACCTCATGCACACTGGTTATCGCTCCATCCAATTAGGCAAAATTATCATAGACTTTTTCTAAAATTTCGCAAAAAGACATATGAACATTTTCTTGGGTTTGGGAGAGGAGCACATGAGAACCATAACAGCAAAAGGAATTATGTAAACATACTAAACATTATGACAGTACAAACATAGGCAAAAGCATAAGGAGCAAAAACATCAGTCAATACCATAAAGTGTGTGTGTGTTTGGTTGTGTGTGTGTGTAAGTGTGTATGCGTGTGTTTTCTTTTACACACGTTCTTTCCCTTTTCTCAATGTGAACATCCTTTGTTCACATGTGTGCATTCATTAGACAATAATATTTTTTTTCTGCATTCGAGTATTCATATATTTGTCTTTCTAGTATCATGTGCTTTGTGTCCGTTCTCTCAGTGTGGACATTCTTTATTCACGTGTGCATTCAGTAGACAATAATATATTTTTCTGCATTTGAGTATGCATATACTTGTCTTTCTAGTGTCATGTGCAGTGTTGAGTCTGTGTCTTTGTGTGTTTCTTTGTGTGGGTATGTCCTTTGCCCACTTGTTTTCTAACTTGGTGCTAAGACTGCTGTCCATAGTCTCTAAAAATCTTTCCCTTATCTGTTGTCCATTCTTTTCACATTGGATAGCAAGTTCTCAGAAAGAAGCAGTCACTGGTGTTGTTGCAGTCTGTGCGGTTTTCTCAAGTCCATCCATGCCATGGTGAATCTCAGGATTTATAGATCTTTTAGGCCTAGATCTTGCAGGTCTGGAAATGTCTTGATTTTCTTGGTCACGGTGATCACCCTGTTCTTTATGAAGTCCTTTTTCTTGTGGAAGTCTTCTGGCTCCACTGGTTCTACTGGGAATCTCTTGATTTTCTTGGTCATGGTGATCACTCTGTTCTTTACGAAGACCTTTTTCTTGTGGAAGTCCCCTGGCTCCACTGGTTCTGCTGGCCTTCTTGTCCTTTGGATGACCAGATCATTTTTCTCCAAGAGGTTACACCTTTCCAACAAACATCTCAATGCTTATACCTGAAACAAGATAAAAAAAGAAGAGGTTGCCCCCCATTCCCCCACAAGAATCTTTTCACATTCAAAACATCAGTGGTACAGAAATTTAATTTCAAAATGCAATTAAATCATTTCAGATTATCATCAGAAATTATATTTAAATATCAATGCCATTAACACATTTCTCATACATTATGAAGAATCACCCCCCTTTTGATAGTAAACATATTTTCTAAAATATGGGAACTATCATAAAAAAAAAATTAAATCTCCAATTCACATCAGCATCTGCTTGTGACTGGACAACAGTCATGTTCATGCAGTGCTGTGTCTGGCAAGGTGTGAATGGGCTCTTCCTTATTTCCTTTCAACAATGCCAACTGGGTTTCTAAATTGCCTATCTTCTTAAGCAAATCACGATAGCCCATCTTTCTTTTGTGTGAAAAGTGACACTGTCTTGCCTTGTGTCCCATCCTTCCACAAGCAAAACAAACAACTTCCTGACCTTTCTCCAAACAATGCCTTGCTATGTGACCATATTTTCCACATGCATGACAGACAAACCTTTGATGAGGTCTCTCACGGTCTTGACAATGTCTAGCAATGTGACCAGCTTTTCCACATGCATAACAAAGAGTAACACCTTCTGAATTTACTCTGTCAAATCTCCTTGGTCTCTGATGGAAACGACCAGATAATCTAGAACATTGTCTCTTGCTAAAGGCAGCAACCGGTTGTCTAGATTCTGCAGCTTTCCTTTGATTATTTACATTGAAATACTCTGCCATTTTGGAAACGATTTGCTCGTATGGTGCATTTACATCTACATGAAGAGCAATGGCTTCTCGCATGTGTGAACTGCTCTGTGCAATTAATGCAGACTTAAACATGAGGTTTTGTTTAGTTGCATTTGGCAAACCACTGTAACAGCTAAACATTTCCCACAACCTGGATGCAAATGTTAGAGGATGCTCTCCAGGTTCCATTGTCACCTCAGTTATCTTTCTCAAGTTTACCAAATCAGTCCCAACAAGTCTAAGTAGAGCTTCTCTCCTTGCCCCTCTGTCTGCTCTTTTGTCACGAACTTCCTGTGAGAGAGCACTAGTTAATGAACGAGGAATGGAGATTGTGAGAAGTCTACAAGCATCTTCGTCTGACACACTATAAACCTCCACTATATTCTCCAGTTTTGACAAGAACTCTACAGGATCCATATTATCAGGGTCAAAAGTACCCACTGCCGTAACAAGACTTTGAAAGTCCATAAAAGACAGCTGTCTAACAGCTTGGCCATTTTCAGTTCTTTGATCAAGAACCCTCTCATTTCCATTTCTATTCTGTCTTGTTCGCACTGGTGCTACTGGGAATCTCACAGAATCATCTGAAGCATGTAGCGACTGTCTAGCTGTCCCTTCATACAAATATCTAAATGTTTCCCTCTCTGTTTCGGACTTTGAAATTTCTTTTGTCAATTTCACTATCTGTTCCTTCAAAATTATCTCTTCAGCCTCGCAATTTTCCAATGACTTGGCATAGCAGCTGACTTGAGAATTTAGCAGCTTGTTTTCTGTTTTAATTTCTTCTAATCTTTTCTTAGTTACCTTGTATGAGGCAAAAAGAGCTTGAAGTGCAACTTTTCCCTCTTTGTTTTTAGGCATTTTGGGACAATTTTTAAATTGAGACATAGCCCACTCGTATGGGTCATCTGCCTTCTCTATCCCATCAAACATTCCTACTGAGCCATGCTTAGTGATGTATTTAACTATCAGCTCTTCCATTTTCAAAATCTTATTAAATTGACTTCAGCAATTCAATAGGCTTGATTTCTTCACTGACTGAACATTATCTAGTTACTTTAAGATACCTGTTAGTCTAACTATTCACAGCTCCTTTGCTTTGGATGCAAATGAATAAAACAGCCACACTACGTCGGCTTCTAACAAAATTTTTACTTCTTCGGACATGGCCACACTCCATCGGGCCTTACACTTTACTACACCAAACTGTTAAAAATATAACACCATCACAGTACGTCGGACAAAACCACACTACTTCGGGTTTTATGTTATATTTTTAAAACAGTTTACTTAGCCACAGTACGTCAGGCAAATCAACACTGCTTTTTGGGCTTTAAACTTCACAGAGTCACAGTGCGTCAGACTCACTACACTAAAACACACAACAGTTATGAAATAATTCTGTGACCACACTGCGTTGGGTCGTTTCAGTTACTTTAGAAATTCATCAGAATTATCACAACTCACTCTGTTTCAATTACGTTAGAAACTTACACATCTGTTTCAGTTACGTTAGAAACAATAGCTCTAATACAACTCTGCTACCACACTACATCGGGCTGATTCAGTCACTTTAGAATCTTAACAGAATTATAACAGACCAACAACAAGTTTCAGTTACTTTAGAAACTTTGACTTAAGCACTTTGCTTCAGTTACTTTAGAAACAACAATTCCAATACAACTCTGCAGCCACACTGCATCGGGCTGATTCAGTTTCGTTAGAATCTTAAACAGAATTTGTACAGAATAGGCTTAAGAACTTCTCCTGCTAATACTGACTAAACCAAATTCTCTTCTGTCCTTAAAATTTTCTTTTCTAGATTTTTTTAAACGAGGGTGTTTCCCTGACAAAAACCAGCAAAAAGAAAGAAACTGCTTTTCTTACCTTTCCTTGCTTATTTTCTTTTGGAAAATTCTCGTTGGATGGCTCGCCAGTGTAAGAAAAAGTGAAGAGGACGTAGAAGATCTTGATGAAGATGTTTATTGCAGCATAGCAGTGGCAAAGTACATGTTGTACCTTGGGTTCAACGGAGTCGGAATGAACCCAGAACATCCTTAGCTCAAACCTTTTACACAGTTAAAGGTTACTACCCTTAATGTAAATGAAGTTGCTCCTTTCGTAGCAGCTGTGGTCTGTATGTTAATCATGTTCTAACACCTCTTTGTCTGAGATGGTTCTCAGTGTCCCACACCCGCTTCCATGCTACAATGGGTCACCATTTGCTCAGGATGTAATCATCCCAAATGGTCTAGAAACAACATAACTGTTGGCTTTCTTCTTCTCTATAATAATTAAGCCATTTTGGGAAATGAGCCTGATTAAACATATATTGTGGAGTGGAATCTGGGTCAAGGCAGACTATAATTTCTTACAATTCCCATAAATGGTAGTCTACCAAAGAGAATTTCAAATGGGCTCAGGTTTATCCTGGATCTCTTTCTCATCATGTCAGAACTGATTTTTCATGGAATTCCCCATCTCAGAACTATACTTCTTGCAAAATCATGGGCACTGCATGTGGCACCATCAATGTCAGGTCAGAGTACCCTACAAATTTTCTAGACACTATCACGGCCTTCTCAGCAGACTCCACTGCTCTCAGACACCATGGCAGACCTGCTGCTACTGGATCTAACTTGCTTGACAAATAGGCCACAGGTCACAGTCTGTCTCCATGATGCTGCAAGAGAACAGAAGTCATAAACCCATTTTTCTTATCCACCATCTGAACAAAATGCTTTGTTGGTTCCCGCAAGGTTGGCGCCCGAGACAGCTGAACTTTCATGTTCACAAATGCCTCCTCCGCTTCCTCTGTCCAGTCAATTGTGTCAAATGACTTTAACCCCTATCATAATGTTAGGGCTCTCAGAGGCTGTTTAACAATTGCATAATTGGGAATAAATGTTCTACAGTAGGAACACATCCCCAAAAATGACGTTTGTTTATTTGTGATTGGTTTTGGTACATCTTTTGTGGCCTAAACTTTTTTGTCAGATAGAGACTTGCTGTGGGGTGTTATGACATGATCCAAAAATGTAACCTGTTGTTTTACAAACTACAGTTTTGACAGGCTGACTTTGTGGCCCTCCTGAGCCAGATGCTTCAGGAGAGAGACAGTGTCAGCCACATGTGTGCTCATCTCTACTAATAAGAAACTAATAAACCTTCAACATATTGTAGCAAAGCAGTTCCAGCTGTCATAGTCAAGGGTTCCAGGCTTCTTTGAAGCACTTCCCGATATATTGTAGGCCTATCGCAGCTCTGACTCAAGCATGAGAGTTTATAACCATTACCATTGAATTCAAATGCAAATTAGAAGTCACTGTCTTCATCCAGTGGCACGCTAAAAATGTATTAGCCAAATCTACCACTGAAAGAAAAATTGCATCCTGTGGAATTTGTGACAAAATTGTGTATGGATTTGGCACTGAGGGGGCCCTTTGTCTGACAGCTGCATTCACTTCTTGTAAATCTTGGACAAAACGCCATTCTGTAGGTTGGCCTTTGAGTGCACACTGGAGAATCATTATATGGCACCATTATACCCTCTTCAAATAATGCCTCAAATACTGGTTTTATACCCAGTATTGCCTCTGCTTTCAGAGGATACTGTTGTTGACACGGCCTGTAATCAGATTTTGGAGTGATTACAACCAGTTCACATCCCTTGATCAAACCCACATCACATTTGTGTTTTGCCCACAATTTAGGAGCCACCTCTGCCAAAGCTGGGTGTATGTCTGAGGCACAAATGTTTGCCATGCAATGATTTTCCTTTGTGCTTTTGTCAATAGGGGTCACAAGTCTTTCTACTTCAATGTCATACTTGCATTCTGACATAAAAGCCCTTAACCTCTTGCTATGCTTCACTTATCTCACACCAGTCTGTTGCGTCAAAACAGTTCCTCACAAACAGCCCTACTTTAAAGCATGACTGATCCCTGTCCTGGGAAAGTGATAAATGAGGTACAGACTCTCCTACTACTAGATAAAATGGAAGCTGTTTTTCTCTCAAGCTGACTGAAATCGCACACACATTTTCTGCCCAAAACATTTTATCAAAGCTCTTTCCTTTTTCTCCCTCAAACCGTCTTTTTCATAGTGTTCATCTTTTCCCACTACGACATGTGACGTGCAATGTAAATTGTCAAGCAACCTAAGTTCTGTGTCCAAACAGCCTGGTTCTGTTCTTAGCCAGTTGGCATACCATCTGAGCCCACTCATTGTTTGTTATGTGCCATTCATAATCCCACTGAGGCTCTGCTCGCAGACAGCACAATTGCTCTTCCTGCTCTGTCACTCTGACACCCCAAATCAGCGACGAGCATTGCATTTAGTTTACACATCAAATCTTGAAGGCATGCTGGTGACTAAGCGAATGCATGTTTCAACACCTGGCCCCCTTCTGTTTCACAATTTAAGGGCACTGTGAATCATGATGAAGAAGTGGACTCATTTCGTTAGTTACTGACAGTTAACATAGCAAGTCACATGGTCGTAAACAAGATCTTAATGCCCCAGAATCTACTAGAAATTCAACTAATACCCCCTCCCCCATCATGGGGTATTTTGGCATGTTTAAAATCCTTCACTTTCGCATATTACTAAACATTTATTAGAAAATTCATTACTCAAATCAGAAACACACAAAGAAATGCAAGCTTTTTCTTCATTGCAGAGAGCAGTATACATGTGTGTGTGTGTGTGTGTGTGTGTGTGTGTGTGTGTGTAGTTAAAAATGTTCACTTTTCTTCTCTGCACTGTAGCTGTTGACTGCTCGCCTGGGACCCCTCCTCCCTGCTGTCCCTCTTTCTTGCTTCAGTTTGCTTCTTGATGTTGCTGGTTTTCTGGACATTCTCAGGCCCAGTGACCATCGTTCTTGCTCAGTCTGCATTTGGTGCACTTTCTGTTCATATGATCATCAGCTCCACAAACCCCGCAACCCCGTTTCTCATGGTTTACTTCAGTCCAGTTTGAGTATCTTTCACCTTCCTCTGCTGATATTGGGGTACAGAAGGAGTCCCCGGTCTCAATACAGCTTGGACTAGGGCTTGCTATAATTCTCTTTCAGTCTCTGTCAGTTTTTTCACCATTTGTTGTTTTTCAGTGTAGAAAGCATGCACTAAAATGGCAGACAGCCATCCATTCTTCCATTCAATGTGGTTGTATTTCACTGCTTGGGCAATTTCTGGTCTTAGTCCATCCAGAAGCCAGCCTCGCAAGTGACACTCCCAGGTGTCAGGTTGATTTCCTCTGTCATCGGGCTCTTTTGAGCCACTGTGTTTGTTGAAAATATCATAGTCAATGGTAATAGTCTTAGGCTCTTCTCTGATCTGGCAGCAGTTGCCAATCTTTGCTGTATCCACATGCGCTGGGAATGCTACTTTTATAGCCTCCGCCAGCTCTGTGCGGTACCCCGCATTAGCTCTGTTGTTTCAGTCACTGTGCTCTCTCCGACAGTCGTCCCTTCGCAGCTTTCCACTCACTTTATGCCAGTTCGAAGCCCCCAGCTTTACTGCTAGCAGCCTTCTCAGTTCGTGCATGGTGGGGCTGAACAAATGGGCCATTGCTTCTTTTATATCATTCACAGTCCATCATCTAAAAACCATCATTGACCCATCAGGTCCCGAAAACTTTGGTCATCGGGGCTGTTGTGCTCACATTTTCTTCTTTTCTTTGATGGGGTCACTCTGCATTCTCTCTCCTCCTCAGCTTCTTCGTCGGGGTTTTAAGAATTATCTCAGGGTCCTCTCGGCGGTGCTGTTGGTCTTTTCGGTGGAGAGCAGTAGAGATCAGGGTCCACTTTCAGGGCTTGCAGCTCAGCCACGGGATAGTGATGATACGGCGGTGGTACATGTGATGTTCCCTCTCATCTCCCTCCTCTATAATAATAATAATAATAATAATTTTATTTCTAAGTGCCTTTCATAATACTCAAGGACAACAATTCACTGTCTGATCCCATTTTCCACACAACACCCTTTCTGCTTTTTACTTCCTTCTTCGACTGACTCCTTCAAAACATTCAATCTTGTGACACTCAATGTTTCTTCTTTCAGAAAATCATGATACTTTATCAACCTTCCTACTGTATATCTTGCATGCATTTTTGGCCAGACAATTTTTTATTTGGCAAAATACCGGTGTTTCATTTTTGCAAGCTTGCTCTGAGATATCCCCATAATGGCTCTCTCTCCCTGTGGGTACCTTTTGCCAGGTGCTCTTCTGAAAATGGTGACACTTGAGATTGCTTTGGTGGCACAGCGTTTTTCCAACTGACAATTTGGTTGATAGAGACTCGTAATTATAATTATAGCTCTGCACAAGTCGGAATCGAACGGGTCGATTGTGTCAAAAGTCAACAAGTCTGCCTACTAATGTAAACACACTCAGAAAAAACTAATTCTTCCCCTCGCTAGCGCACATGCTTGTAATGCCCATTGGATAATCTGGTCATGCATAGAGGCATCTCACAAAAGCCTCAACAGTCTCCTCCTATCTCGTGTACGCTGGTGAAAACAGGCTCTTTCACGAATAACATTCCTCCTGGGCACAAAATTAAATTTGTCGACAACAGTCTCGTAATTATTTGCTTGTAAGGCTTTGGCAAAAGTGAACAATCCGAATCGGCATCCTTGTCCACTGCATACAGCAAAGATTTAACTTGTACTTCCCCTCTTTCCTTATTCAGCTTCATCACGATGCAGAACCACGAGAACCGCTGGATCAAAATAAATAAATAAATAAATAAATGTACTGGTGTGCATCTTGAGACAAAACAAGGGTGCTAATATATTTCAAGATCACTCAGTGCAAGTTTCTTTCAGTTTAAACAGCTTAGTTTTACATTTTAGTTTGGGACTAGGCTTAAGCCTTGTCTGTGAAGCCAGGCGATAGTGCTTTGTTTGATACAATGGAAGAAAGTGAACCAGAGACAGTGTCACATCTCTGTTCTTACAGACTCCTATGTTGAAGTTTATTTTGTTATTTTGTTCCTGATCTTAGTTCCTGTGTTTAGTTCCTGTTTAACTGGTTTTCATGGTTTCTAAGTATGAGCTCATTTGTTTCTTTGGTTACTGATTATATTCCTCACCTGTGTCTAGTTTTACAAAATCCTGCGCATTTATACTCCCGAGTTTGTTCTTTTGGATATTGTCTTGGTTTGAATGCAAACTGTTATGCCAGATCACAGCACTTTAATTATTTTGGAGTTGTTTCTGAAATCACTTTCTGAAATTAGGCGTTGTTTCTGCATTATGTACCTTGTGATACAGCGGTACGACCAGCAGATAATTTTGCATTTAGCTGGGCCAATGGCATAGCGCAGGGGTCTCCAACCTTTTTTTCTCCACGGACCGGTTTCACTTTCTGTATGGTGAATTCACTGAAGTTAAGACGTTCACCGGCGTAACTAATGTGCAAAGTTTTACGTTGCTTGTGTGATATCCACTGGTTCGCCTTTGCGGTTTAAAACAGAAATAATATTATATTATATTATATTATATTATATTATATTATATTATATAATGTGCTGTCTGAAACACGTCTCTATGCTTGGGCGCGCTTTGGGTGTGTGCAAGAACAGAGCATAAGTAACAAATTGAGTTCTGTTTCGTTTCTTCTTGTGGTTTTAAATAGCTTGAACGTGTAAATTGCCAAATTAATCTGCAAATCATATGCTGAATGGTGTGGTCTGGACCTGGTCCGTACGTATCACGGATCAACTGTGATCCGTTTAAGCCCTAATAGGCTATATGACAGATCAGAGCAATCTTTTATTCACTAATTTAACGAGGAAATGTTTCACAGTATATTTTTTGTCTGTGTACTATTCTGATTTGTGAAACCTTTCACAGCTCAGTACTGGTCAGCTGAACCTTTACTGGGTCATATATATCACTATATCACTATTCCCCATCACTATAAGTTTTCACAAATCAGAATAGTGATGTTGATGTTCTTGACTCAAGGAGGGGTCAGCTGACCAGTAGTGAACTATGAAAGTTTTCACAGATCAGAATAGTGATGTACATGACTCAGGGAAGGGTCAGCTGACCAGTACTGAACTGTGAAAGTTTTCAGAAATCAGAATAGGGATGTATATGACTCAGGGAAGGGTCAGCTGACCGCTAGTGAACTGTAAAAGTTTTCAGAAATCTGAATAGGGATGTATATGACTCAGGGAAGGGTCAGCTGACCGCTAGTGAACTGTAAAAGTTTTCAGAAATCTGAATAGGGATGTATATGACTCAGGGAAGGGTCAGCTGACCGCTAGTGAACTATGAAAGTTTTCACAAATCAGAATAGTACAGTTAAGGGCTCAGGAAAGGATCAACTGACAAAAAAATATACTATGAAACATTTCCTCAAATCAGCAAATTGAAGCCAAGACTTAAGGAAAGGTACAACAACCAAAGCTTAAATGTGAAAGATGCCACAAATCACAATAGTCTATTAGAGATATGTATGATTTATTAAGGGCTTGGAAAACCGTTATTCACTGAAACAGTACCGTGTGACATTATGACAGAAGAAAAAGAGAGCAGAAAGAAACACTGATACGCAATAACCTGCGATTGTGAAAGTTTTCACAAATCGAGTTTGACTTAAAAACAATGTTTTTGTATTCGAGCAGTCTGCGTATTTATTGGTAAAACACATTAAACATTAAGAGCGCCTATTTTTCACATTCCTTACTTTAGCGGACTTACCAAGGGGTTTACGGACAAGAGCTTTGCTATGGAAAAATTCAGGAGTCATTCTAAGCATGTTCGATTCAGATGATTCATTCTAAAACACTGCATAGGTGGCCAGAAACATTTGGGGGTGTGGCTAGAACACTCCGGCCGGAAACAATGCAGTTAAATTTTCTACCTATTAGATTGTGTTTTATTAACGTCTACACCTACCCTAACCCCAAACCTTGATGTCATAGGCCAATCATTCTGCGCAGAGCCGATGCTTTGCGAACTAGCCTAAACATTACGTTAAAATGTTGATGTGCGCATGCCCAGTAGCCGTATTTGCATGGATGCGACGTACACTTAAGGAAGCAGTGTAGCTTCATAAGATGAAAGTGAGGTAAGCCTTGTATACAAATGTAAATAAATAACGAGAACGTTATTTGTGGTTATTCGATACTTGTTTTCTCTTTTTATTTAAGAAACTAAAAGCAATATTTCAGCTCGATGTATCCTTATGGTTTACAGGTAGGTTGTCTTTCTGATGGTGGCCGAAATGTTACATGATTCGCAAAGGTTTCGAAATCGTTTCAATTTGTTTCAAACCATTGAGCGCGTATGAAACTGCTAAAAATAGTATTTAAATTTACTGGTATCACATAGAATTTAGGGAGGATAGTATGCACATTGGGACGCAGGCCGAGACTTCGTTACGCCATAGTTTTGAAATTTTAATGGTGTGCACTAGGGACTGACATGTCCACTTTCAAATTCGTTTGTTAGATTAAGGCCTTGTGTTGTAGAATGCACGCTCGGCTCCGTCGAGAATTCGCGCGATCGGTAAAACGAAACCGAAAGTAAAACGCCCACGCATATTCAAAAACAATTTTAATACCCCGCGTTTAGAGAGCGGTTCCCGCAAATTACGCTACATAACATACACTGCCCTCCAAAAGTTTGGAAACGCCCTAGAAAAGTGGGGTTTGGGACAATATTGGCATAAATCCTTTTTAATTTGTCGTAATTTTCATTGATAAGGGACAACACAAACCACGAAAACGTGTTTTACTACATAAACAATTTATACATAGGAAAAGCTTAATTTTTCGATTCATCAGAATATAGCTATTACAGTTCTGCATAATCTGGGCATCCGAGCTGTCAGTTTATTCAAACATTGACTTGATATATTACTCCAAGCCTCTTGAAGGATTGCCCAAAGATGATTTACACTGGTTGGACACTTCTTACGGACATCACTGTCCAGTTCCTCCCATAGTAGCTCAGTTGGGTTGAGGTCAGGGGATTGGGGAGGCCATTCCATAACAGTCATGATGCCAGCTGACTGTTTCCTCTCCAAATAGGATTTGCACAGCTTGGAAGTGTGCTTGGGGTCATTGTCTTGTTGGAAGGTGAAGCCGTGACCAATAAGACGCTGACCAGAAGGAACAGCATGTCGTTGCAACATGCTGTCGTATCCATGCTGGCTCAATATTCCTTGGACATGATACAGGTCACCAATTTTTCCTGCTCCAAAACAGCCCCAGACTATCACTGTCATCTCCATGCTTCACAGTGGGTGTGATACAGGCATCTAACATCTTTTCACCAACTCTGTGTCTCACGTAAAATCATCTCTTTGACCCAAAAACTTCAAATTTGGATTCATCCGTCCAGAGCACCTTCATCCAATCATTTGCTGTCCAGTTTCTGTGCTTTTTTGCCCACTGCAGTCTCTTTTTCTAGCTGTTTGATCTATGCAGTGGTTTCTTAGCTGATATTCGGCCATGTAGACCTGCTTGTTGGAGTCTCCGATGGACAGTAGTACATGACACTGGTACATCACGTGCACTGTTGAGATCAGCTGTCAGCTCTGGACAAGTTAGGCATCTGTTGCGAAGACTGGACACACTCTTACATATTTGTCCTCACTAGAAGAGGTACCTCTTGGTCTTCCACTCCTCTTTCTGTCTTTATTGGACCCAGACTTTGCCTTTCGTTCCAAGCAATATATCTCACATTGAATAACCTTCATTCCATGATGTCATTATAGAAGATTTGAAGAGGATCCCAGCAACAACCCGTGCAGCTCTGGTGAATTCCATGCCCAGAATGATTAAGGCAGTGCTAGATAACAATGGTGCTAACACAAAATATTGACACTTTGGACACAGTTTTGACAAGTTCACTTAGGGTGTACTCACTTTTGTTGCCAGCTGTTTTGGCAATAATGGCTGTATGTTGAGTTATTTTTAGGGGACAGTACAATACAAACTGCTATACAAGCTGCACATTGACTACTCTAAAATATATATCCAAGTTTCATTTCTATAGTATTGTCCCTTGAGAAGACATACTAAAATGATTGCTGAAATGTGAGGGGTGTACTCACTTTTGTGAGATACTGTAAATCTGTAAAGTTGCACAGCTTAAATTCTCAATCCCAAATCCCAACACGCCCCCATATTACTTCATGGTGTGGGTAGATTTGCATTACACCGCCCATATGTATATGCAAAGAAAGAAGGCGTAACTTTTTATACCGTCTGTAGTAATGTTGCAGCTGCCACCATGTTATGAAGACGCTGTGTGTTTCACTGTGAAAGTGAAAGTACTTTGTTTAGCCTTCCAAATGAGGACACAACTAGAAATCAGTGGTTAAGTTATTTTTACAACACTGTTCCAGAACAGTACAACACAAATATTCGATACAAATAATTTACTCACCCCCTTGTCATCCAAGATGTTCATGTCTTTCTTTCTTCAGTCATAAAAAAGAAATTGTGTTTTTTGAGGAAAACATTTCAGGATTTTTCTCCCTCAACTTCAAAAACATTTCAAAATTATCCTACAATATCCAACGTGCAAAGAAGATCAAACACCCTTAACAAATAAGGTAAAACAGTGATATAGGACGATTTTAAAGTTGAGGGAGAAAATATGATCAGAGTTATTCACCATACCCTAACAGTCTTGAGCCAGAATACACAGTTCAGGGAGAGCAAGACAAGACGAGCGTTGGCATTAAAAAGTATATAAATTGTATTTTTTTTTAGATGAAAATAACCGATTGTTTTGCTAGATAAGACCCTTCTTCCTCGGCTGGGATTGTTTACAATCACATTTGGGATCGTTTGAAGCCGCATTTAAACTGCATTTTGGAAGTTCAAACTCAGGGCACCATATCAGTCTATTATATGGAGAAAAATCCTGAAATGTTTTCCTCAAAAAACATAATTTCTTTACGACTGAAGAAAGACATGAACATCTTGGATGACAAGGGGGTGAGTACATTATCTGTAAATTGTTGTTCTGGAAGTGGACTTCTCCTTTAAGATTTGAAAATCATCCAGGGTGTGGCCATCCTAACAGAGGCTTTAAGAACCTCAACAGCAATTGTGCAATGCTCATTTTGAGATATATTGTTACGTTACATTACGTTATGTTATGTTATGTTATGTTATGTTATGTTTTATTATATTATGCACACTTGTCACATGATGTGACCTATTGCTGTTAGAGCTCACCCAGACTCTGTGCTGTACGGTCATGGCTAGTGAAATCACAACAGTGTTATTATATATTGTAATATGTGTATGAATTTTAAAGACATGCAGCTTTTCGTCCAGTGTGCGAGTCTCTTTGTTGTCCTAATGTTGGAGTCTCCTGGTTGAAGAACATCATTTATGTCACCATAGTTGGTTATTTTAGTGGCCGAGGGTTAATTACAAACTCTGATAATGATAATGAGACAATTTTTCAAAGTGAAAGTGACATGTGGCCAATATGGTGTCCCATACTCAGGATTTGTGCTCTGCATTTATTGAATATAAAGTGCACATATACAGCAGTGAGTAGTGAACAAACTCACGTACACCGTGAACACACACCTGATATTTTTGGAAATGTCCACAACCATTCCCAATTCCATAGCCTGTTGTGCTTATATTTACAAAGGGTGCCAATATTTCTGGAAGGCACTATGTAATATTATCTTTGCCACAAGGTTGGCTAATGGTTTTGAAGTTGTGAACTTCTCTGGTCATAACAGTCACTGAAAGCTCAAATGTATGTCTAAAACAGAGCTCTAAGCTCATGCATGTAGACGAGAAATGTAGTTGTTGTAGGTAGCCTGTGTTTATCAAATACCAGTATTAACTTTGTTTTTGCTCATTTGTGCAGATGCTGGATCATTTATTTACTACTGCATCTGGCAGGCAAAGGTTAGTATTCACAGATTTCAGTTAATATATTTGTTATCTGTTGATGTATTGTATGTTTGGTTCAGTTTGTTTTGTTGTTGTTTACCTCCTAAAGTAAAGTTGTTACTCTTTTCCCCAGTGTCTCTGCAGGACTCTGCAAATGAATTTAATCGTGTTGTTGGAGACTCCGTCACCTTGCCATGCATATATGAGAATCAACAGTCAAGTACTGATGTTTTGTGGCTACTCAATGGAAGCAGAATTGTGTTTAATATTATAAATGGCAAACCCTCGTTGAACGACCAGCACGAAATATTCAGGAATCGAACAGAAAGTTTCCCTTCAGCATATGCAAAGGGAAATTACTCAATTAAGCTGAAAGATCTGCAGTTGAATCATGCAGGAAGCTACATTTGTGTTTTAAAGTCAGATGATGTAAAGAGGATGCAGCTATTTGTCAAAGGTACATGGAATCCTTGTTTGATCAATTCTGATTTTAAACTGCACTATTTTATATCTACACTCATAAATTTGCAGAATTGCTTCTCTCTATCAAGTGTGCCAGACATAACCTGAAAATTGAAGCCAAAACATTTTGATCGCCCCCTGGTGGCTGGCTACAGTATAGTTCATAAACCCCACCCTATCTATGTAAACGAATGGGACATGAGGCTAAAAACTAAATAATCAAATTACACTTCAAATAAAGTTTTCCCAAAGATGGTTTCCATCATTTTAGGTAGTTCTTGTCACATTAATGTATGCTCAAGTGTTCGTTTTCCAAAAAGTGACCTTTTAACTAGTTATTTGATTTGTGATTGTGATCTTGCAGTTGGGTCTGTTGGAGTTTGGGTGTGACTTTGACACCACAGCTCCACCTCATGACCACTACTGCACAGACTTGGGCTCCAAAAAAATCACTACTGTGCAGACTTACTACTTACATACTAAGATGTTTTGGCTTCAATTTTCTATAGTGGAAAGAAGTAAATGAGTCTTGTCTATCTTTTTTTTTTTTTAATTTATGCTCTCTAAATTATACCTTTTTCTTACAGAAAATCCAAAACCAACTCAAAACCCAAAAAACTCATGCATGGAAACAGAGTCACTGAAGATAATGATTTTATTAACTGCTACACTGGGACTTACTTTGCACCTTTTTTTGAGATTTGCTTCCAGTGCTTGTTACATTTGGTAGTATTTATTAACAGTGACTAGCTGGGTTTGCTGTTGACACTCAGCCTGGACTGTGCTGTTTACCTGGGTTCCGTGGATATGTTAGAGCTGTATTATTAGGGCCATGAACCGCAGCTATTGCATTCTTTAGTATTTTTATTATTATTTTGTTTTCATGAGAGTCATCTACTCAGGTATATTATACCTCTCCACCATAACTGTGTCATATGTTTTTTTTTTTTTGTCAATTTTCATCAGTGTTTTTGCCATTAGTGTGCTTGGTCCTTTAACCATTACTTCAATCTGTATTGCAAAAAGCGGTTGTGTTCGCTGTTACATTTGTTTGGTTTGCTTGTATGTTAGATTTACAATTACAATATGACATAGTTACAGTATAGGATTTTAAGCAATTCACCACCGATGTAAAATGTCAGTGCAGTTTTTGAAACATTACAATGATGAAGAATGATACACTCGCTGTACCTGTACCTGTACCAATGACTGACACGCACACAAACTGCATACGTGGAAAGCAGCCTTTCAGACACAATCCCAAATTCAGTGCTCTTTCACAGCTTTTTACATTGCAGAGGTCATGTGAACAAAATAACAAGATTCAAACACAATTTATACAGTGTTTTGTTTACAGCTTATTTCATTTCTGTAGTGTTTTGTACCTGAATGCTACTGTAAAATAACTTACGCTTACTCATATCTTGAAGTACCATGAATGACCATGAAGAAGTAATTTGGTCTTTTTGTCATTTATCTGTTTATTTTGTGTTATCTTCCATAAGTATTTATTTTTGTGACAATCTGTGAAAACATCATAGCATTTTTTTAATACATCACTTTATTTTTGATGTTCTCAATTCAGATCTGCACAAACTAATATATGTTTTTAACATTAACAGTATAAATTACTGTACTTAAAAAAAGTACTGTACTTAAATATTAGGTAAAAAAAAAAAAAAAAAAAAAAAACCTTGATGAACTTTTATAATAGTTTATAGTTATATGTTAACGAAGTGGTTAACATTCAACCAGTTATTTTTTATCAGTAGTATTATTTGTGGTTTGGATTTTGTGAACGGGACTTTTGCCGGGCTTCTGATGTTTTCACTTTCGAATTCGCGATCTTGTCACATTTTACAGGAAATGGTAATTGTCTGTTTTGCTTACATCTATGCATCATTCACCTTTTAAAACTAAAACAAAAGATGGATTCGTTGTTATTCTTACTCAAAACGAACGAACAACAATAAAACAAATTTGATTGCATAACGTTTATTAGCAAAACGATGAGGCTTGGCATACACCACATGCTGTATTAACAGGCTTTATACTGACTAATAAATTACAGAACGTTTAGCAAACACTAAGGAATTAAGTAAACATAAAAATAAATAAATAAATCCTCCATAAGGGGAAACAACAAAGATAACAACAAACATAACATAACCTATACAACAAAGATAACAGCTTTTCAAAATAAAACAAAAAGAAAAGTGAAACTATACTGGCTGTCTGACGGTGCTTGCATGTTTTTTTTTTTTGTTTGTTTGTTTTGTTTTGTTTTGTTTTTTGTTTTGTTTTGTTTTGTTTTTGTTTTTCTTCTTTTATGGTACTTCAACTTGAAAATCAAATCCTCTGTCATTTGCGTCATTTTTGCCGCCCTGCGGTTCGCGCTCGTGCTGACCCGGCAAGTAAACCAGGCTATACACCCCATTGGCTCGCAATGAAAGCGCCTCTCTTCACGTGATCAGTGAATTCTGACTCCTGCTTCAATGTGCTGCGTGCTGCGGTTCTGCAACGCGCGCTGTATGGAGCAGACGCTTTGGAGCAACGCAGACCATGCTCTCCCACAAACGCGACCACCTCAAATTTTAACTCGCACTTTTTCAAAAAATTGTCTTAAGTCTAGACCCTGTTAATTTATATTTAAATCTAGTGGTTCCTTTGCGTACCACTAGAGGGATCCCGCGTACTAGTATTTGTAAGGTGCAGCTTGTGCTCAACTGTAATTTCACATTTTCAGCATGTCCTTTGACAGCACCTGCTGGTGGGATCCATAAAATGCAATACAGATTTTCTCACAACCCTTGATTTGAGTATGTGGTGAATGATATTTTGATTTTTGCTAAATTATATACGAAGAGTTCAGATGCAAAACCAGCTAAATCCATTTGACGTATTTCTTTAAAATGAGCGTTTCTTTCTGGCTACTTTGTATAGGTTTCTATGTAAGTACTGGTACTTCTGATTGGGCTGAGGGTGGAATTTAGTGAGTTTGAAGTAAAAGTATTTGATGGACGTATAATATGTGTCAGGAGCATTTACTCAGTATCATTATCTAATTTTTTGACTGAGATGGCTTTTAGCTGGTTTTGCATCTGAACTCTTCATACATAAATACAAATTCCTTTAAAGCACTCCAATATCTTTTCCATTCCAAAATGAGTTGGTGTTTTACAGATCATTAAAAAAAAACATGCAAAACAAAAGGCTATGCCATCCTTATGACATCCTGGCTGTTATTAGGGCCCAAGCACCAATGGTGTGAGGACCCTATTGGAATTGCTCCGTTTATTATTATTATTATTATTATTATTATTCTCCAAAATGAATCGCATTTTTGAGGGCCTAAACATGCCCGAAAACTCACGAAACTTTGCACACGCATCAGAACTGGCGAAAATTTATGTCTGATATGGGTCTCAGAAGTGGGTGTGGCAAAATGGCTCGATAGCGCCACCTATACATACATGCAACACACCAATACCTACAAAAAAGTCTCCGAAATCTAAATCCCAACAGGAAGTAAGTTATTTTTATTTTTGCCATTTCCAGGCGTCATACTTGAACGAACTCCTCCTAGAGATTTATTCAGATCAACACCAAATTTGGTCAGTCTAATCTAAAGCCCTTTGTGACGTTAAATTGCGAAGATTTTTAGTTTTCATTGGAGGGCGTATCCGTGGCGGCCTGTCAAATTTCGATGATTCGCCATGAAAAAGGAAGTTGTTATAACTCAGCCATACAATGTCTGATTTGCCTCAAACTTCACATGTTTGATAATAGGCTGGTCCTGAACACATGCCCATGCTCATATTCAGTTTTAGTCATAGTGCCACCTACTGGCAACAGGAAGTGACATGTTTTACTCTGTAACAAACTCCTCCTAGAGATTTATTTAGATCAACAAAAGCCCTAAAGCCCTTTGTGATGTTAAATTGTGAAGATCTTGAGTTTTTGTTGAAGGGCGTGTCCGTGGCGGCTTGAAGAAAAGTTCGATGTTTCGCCATGGAAATAGATGATGTTGTAACTCAGACATAAAATGTCCGATCTGCCCCAAACTTAACACGTTCGATAAGAGTCCTGGCCTGAACACATCTAGAAGCCAATATTCAGTTATTATCATAGCCCCACCTGCTGGCAACAGGAAATTACTTATTTTACACTAACTTAAACATGCAATGTCTGATCTGCCCCAAAGTTCACATGTTTTGTGAGAGTACTTGCCTGAAGATCCCTTAAGGCCAATATTTAGATATTGGCCTTCAGAACCATAGCGCTACCTGTTGGCAGCAGGATATGTCATGTCTTACACTAGCTCAACCATACCATGTTCAGTCTGCAACTTAATATGTTTGATAAAAGTGCTGACCTGAACAGATCTACATTCCAATATTCAGTTATAGGCATAGCGCCACCAGCTTGCAGCAGGAAGTTCGGCACATATAAATGACTTTGATATATTCCTCCTATATTTTCTATATTAAAAGCATACTGCCCACCATCTGCTCTTTTCCTGAAGCCACCGGTCGGCGGTGAGCCCGGGTGTGAGGGCCCTTTCATCGCTGCTTGCAGCTTTAATTTGTCTTGTAGTTTAAATGTAGTGTCCAACATCAGTCAATTTGTCATTCTAAAGAATAACATGGCAAGCTGCCCAAATAGAAGTCGTACATGTGTAATAATAACCCTGTTTTGTTGTTCAAACTATTTTCTGTTCATTTTTCTGTTGTTCAGTCTTTGGTTGTCATGTTCAAAAATGGGTAAAAGGGGTATTCTGATTAACTTTAAGTATATCTTTAAAGCACAGCTGGCCACAGCCTGCCCCCACATGATGTAAATTTAACTGGAAAAAGAGGTGAATAAATAGAATTGCTGTGTGAGCATGTGTTCATCTCTGACTTCCCCTCTGGTCTGGTATATATATCAAGTTGCAGAGCATTGAAGAGTAAGATATTTGGATATTTAAATCGGATTTGACACAAAGTTAAACAAAATCTGTTGACAAGATAATTACTAAACATGGATACTGGGGCTATTTGGGACAAGAGGAAGTGGCCACAAGAGTTGTTTCTCAGTAATTAAATTAAAGTTCAATGGTGTGTGTTTTTTTTTCGACTTGAGGTTTAACTGTAAGGTTCAACTGTGCTATCATGACAAGAGTATTTTTCATGTTTTTTTTTTTTTTTTTGTTACCATGTATATGTTTGCTGCTATATGTATAATTATATATATCATTTTGTTCTTCAGTAAACAGATACGCCATCATGGTAGATGTAATGCCATGTCTGTTAGAAAATGTTTCTGTTCTGAATGGAGATCTTGCTTTTACAGCTCTTGTTACAACCAACAGAGAGTTGCACGTAAACTACAGGGTAATGAGGTTTCTTGGAGCTGAAGTAATTTCTCAACAAGTTTCAAGAAACATCATGCAATGAATAATCCTTAATCTTGAACCATATGACACATCAGCTAACAATTACGAAGATAAAATTCCTTCCTAGAACTGTTTTTTTCACAATTCACCTGATTTCATTACAATTGTCTGCTTATGTTTTATATTTTATAAAGATGTCATGTACAGCTGGAAATCACAGGAACAAATGTCAATGTATGTATTAGAGATTATTTGACTCTTGTTAAGTTTTATTTTTGTGCATGTTAAAAAGTCTAACTTCTGCACAGCTCTCCTTTGTGGTTAACAAACAGCATGGGTTTTTCCAAATGAACTCCTCCACAGTTTGGTCAGTGTGTTTATCTGTAGTCACAGACAAAGGTAGTTTACTTTTATGCCTATGAAAGCAAAGCTGCGAAAAATAGACATTCAGTCTTTTTAACAGCATGCACTGTAAAGGTCCTAGATCACATGCTATTTAAAAAAAACGTTTTGTCTACTGAAAGTAACAATGTTTTGCCAGCTGAATTTGTTTCACCACTGAACACTTTTATCCTTCATAGCTTTGTTTTCGTTAATTTCCTGTCAGAAATTAAATATGCTCTATACTGTATATGTCTGTGCTTACCCCTATGTGGTAGGTTTAACTGTGATGTTTTTTTGTTTGTTACCATGTATATGTTTGCTGCTATATGAATTTTTAGGTATGTATTCGAAAGCATACATGAATTATAACAATTTAAGTTTGAATAGTTCACTTTCACGTCTATGTTCAAAAATGAGGTGTCACACTTAACAGGTTAAGACATTAACAAATAACACAGCTATGAATGTATTATATATCAGAACTATCCCCTGCGCTGTTGAATGTTCTTCTGATCACTGTAATCACAGATGAGTTATTTGACATTATGTGTTTCAACTGTAAAAAAAAAACAGTAATAAGTTATGGATTTTGAACAATCTCAAGACTCAACCCAAGTGCAAGTAAAACGAGTAAGACCATGATTCATGTAACAGGATTACTTTAAAAAGTGTGTACTAAATTAGCACCCGTTAGGGGTAGATATGACAAATGATCCACAATGACAAGTTGTTGAACCGTTAAAGCTACTCTTTTTTTTTCTGACAGTGTAGAAACATTTGGAGCATATCTGACTGTTTAAAGCAGGACATTTTCATGCACATTAAATGGTGTCGCTGCTTCCCTTTGCTTTTTCAGTATGTCACAGTAGAATTTCCACGCCATGCAAAACGTTTCAGTCCTGCAACTCTGCACTTCTACAGCTGCCGGAAGCAAGACTTGATATCCACAGACTCTATGTAGCGAAATCTGATGAAGTATGTGGTATCTTTCATGTAGATATCTCTCCAGGCAGCACATAGCTCACTAACCCTGCTGAAAAAAACAGCTGGTCATCCAGGCTGGTCTTAGCTGATCATAGCTGGTCAGCAGGTTGGTTTTAGAGGGGTTTTGGCCACTTCCAGTCTGGTCTTAGCTGATCAGACTGGGAGACTAGCTAAAACCAGTTACTTCCAGCTAAAACCAGCCAACCAGCCTAGACTGGTTTTAGCTGTTTTTTTGTTTTGTTTTTTTAGCAGGGAGATGTTATTGCGATGCTTTATATATATATATGTTCATTTAAGCTAATGTAAGTTAAAAGTTAAAAAGAAGTTTAAAAAGAACATTAATACTAACGTTATTCATTATGTTGAATTACATGAAACTGGAAGGGTGAACTAAATCAAATGGTGTTTTGATGCCCTCTAGTGGTTATTGCATTGCAGACGTTATCGTTATTTCGCCCGCCGTAGTTCAAGTACTCCAGAGTGCAGGCTGGACGATGGGGCGGGGCGAAACTGAAAACACTACTATTATATTTGCAGTTCCCACTTCTTTGAATTTAAATTTATAGAACTATATTAGGCATAACTGTAAGATGCAGAATTATGTAAATGAAGAAAACAAGTTTACCATTACTTTTTACTAACACTGCAAATTATACATTGTTGGCATTGAAATGTAGATAACAAATAATATGCCTTTTTACTGCTGCTGGTGGAGGATCACATCAAAATCAGTTCATCATCTCTTCCACTTCAGCACAACTTTTATTAATTTAAACCAGGAACATGTTTGCCTGCAGCAAAAAATAAATAAATAAATAATAAAAAAAAAAACATTCCTGAGAACAAAACCCTGCACACAAATCTTCGGCATAAAAGCACAGCCGTTCGCCTCGTCTGCCTCTCCCTCTATAACCAGGTGGATGGGACTTAAAGAGGGCTTGGCACTCTATGCCAGTGTTTCCCAACCCTGTTCCTGGAGGCACACCAACAGTGCACATTTTGGATGTCTCCCTTATCTGACCAATATGTTTCTGGTCCTCGAGTCTCTACTAACGAGATGATGAGTTGATTCAGGTGTGTTTGATCAGGAAAAGTTGGAAAATGTGTAGTGTTGGTGTGCCTCCAGGAACGAGGTTGGGAAACACTGCTCTATGCATTTGCTGATGCAGTACATTCGTCTGTGCTCATCCTGGTAGTCCTGTGAGAACCTCTTCCGGTTGACCACACCTTAGAATGTAAAAACAAAATCCATGAAGTATAAATATTTTACTTTTAACTGGAAAACTTTGCACTGAAGAAAAAAGAAAAAAGAAAAAAACAAAAAACCATACTATCCAGTCAGGCAAAATGTGCTTTTTTCCCGAAACACTTCATTTGTGACCACTTCCCTAAACAGCCTACACACTAGAGAAAGGGTCAGGTATGCGGAATCGCCATCTTCTAAAACAACTTCCTTGAGAATTTCGGACAGGATTTCTGGGGGAAGCTGTTGAGACAAAAATGTAAACATTCATATTTGTTTATAATTGTATATAAAAACTGTTGGAAAAATATATAACAATGACTGCAAACAATGCGTTTAGACAAACCTGATTTATTGTTGTCACAGCTGCAGGCTCTGAATAAAACAAGCATGATGTACAGGTGCTGGTCATATAATTAGAATATCTTCGAAAAGTTGATTTATTTCACTAATTCCATTCAAGAAGTGAAACTTGTATAAAGCATACATTCATTCCACACAGACTGATATATTTCAAGGGTTTATTTCTTTTAATTTTGATGATTATAATTGACAACTAATGAAAACCCCAAATTCAGTATCTCAGAAAATTAGAATATTGTGAAAAGGTTCAGTATTGAAGACACCTGGTGCCACACTCTAATCAGCTAATTAACTCAAAACACCTGCAAAGGCCTTTAAATGGTCTTTCAGTCTAGTTCTGTATGCTACACAATCATGGGGAAAACTGCTGATTTGACAGTTGTCCAAAAGACAACCATTGACACCTTGCATAAGGAAGGCAAGACACAAAAGGTCATTGCAAAAGAGAGTGGCTGTTCACAGAGCTCTGTGTCCAAGCACATTAATAGAGAGGCGAAGGGAAGGAAAAGATGTGGTAGAAAAAAAGTGTACAAGCAATAGGGATAACCGCACCCTGGAGAGAATTGTGAAACAAAACCCATTCAAAAATGTGGGGGAGATTCACAAAGAGTGGACTACAGCTGCTTCAAGAACCACTACGCACAGACGTATGCAAGACATGGGTTTCAGCTGTTGCATTCCTTGTGTCAAGCCACTCTTGAACAACAGACAGCGTCAGAAGCGTCTCGCCTGGGCTAAAGACAAAAAGGACTGGACTGCTGCTGAGTGGTCCAAAGTTATGTTCTCTGATGAAAATAAATTTTGCATTTCCTTTGGAAATCAGGGTCCCAGAGTCTGGAGGAAGAGAGGAGAGGCACAGAATCCATGTTGATTGAGGTCCAGTGTAAAGTTTCCACAGTCAGTGATGGTTTGGGGTGCCATGTCATCTGCTGGTGTTGCTCCACTGTGTTTTCTGAGGTCCAAGGTCAACACAGCTGTATACCAGGATGTTTTAGAGCACTTCATGCTTCCTGCTGCTGATCAATGTTATGGAGATGCAGATTTCATTTTCCAACAGGACTTGGCACCTGCACACAGTGCCAAAGCTACCAGTACCTGGTTTAAGGACCATGGTATCCCTGTTCTTAATTGGCCAGCAAACTCCCCTGACCTTAACCCTATAGAAAATCTATGGGGTACTGTGAAGAGGAAGATGCGATATGCCAGACACAACAATGCAGAAGAGCTGAAGGCCACTATCAGAGCAACCTGGGCTCTCATAACACCTGAGCAGTGCCACAGACTGATCGACTCCATGCCACGCCGCATTGCTGCAGTAATTCAGGCAAAATGAGCCCCAACTAAGTATTGAGTGCTGTACATGCTCATACTTTTCATGTTCATACTTTTCAGTTGGCCAAGATTTCTAAAAATCCTTTCTTTGTATTGGTCTTAAGTAATATTCTAATTTTCTAAGATAATGAATTTGGGGTTTTCATTAGTTGTCAGTTATAATCATCAAAATTAAAAGAAATAAACACTTGAAATATATCAGTCTGTGTGGAATGAATGTATACATTATACAAGTTTCACTTCTTAAATGGAATTAGTGAAATAAATCAACTTTTTGAAGATATTCTAATTATATGACCAGCATCTGTATATTAATAACCTTTTATATGATATTTTAATGATGCTAAAAATAAATAAATATTAATAGGTACCTACAACACACATGAACAGTACAGTACACAGACATAATACTTTCACATCTGAACAATTATATAGCCATTGCAACTAAAAATAATGGCCACCCCTGCTGAAAAAGTACACTTTTGGAATTAATAGTGCTCAGTGTACATATGTATGCATGTACGTGCACAATGAATAACCTGCTTTGTCCAACTCTCTCTGAAGGCATTTCCTTTTGTACTGTGAACCTCCTCCTCTTGTTGGTTGAGTGCTAAAGAACAAATTTCACAATATGTATAGTTTTTATATATATATATATATATATATATATATATATATATATATATATATATATATATATATATATATATATATAATGATGACCATTTTATTCTATTGGTGACAGACCTATTCAGTGTTAAAGTACATACACAAAATTCAATTAAACTTTTAAATGCTTTCAATTTCTATTAAGTTGTATGTACACCAAAGAAAGTTACTGAAAGTGTTCATGCTTTAAAAATAAATGTTATTTGAATGTTTCATTTTTTAATTTAGTTCAAAATATTGTGACACGTATCGTATCATGAACCCTGTATTAATATATGTATCGAATTGTGAGCCAAGTGTATCATTACACCCCTAGTGTGGGTTCACAGGTTCAATGCATTTTGCGGTTGATTGTGCATTAATGCCCAGCGATCGTTTATGATTCATATATCCAATATATCCGCTGTTGATGAATTATTGCAATGTTTATTTTATAGAGTTCATACTGAAAAGTGTTTTAGATGGTTATCAGAATGCATCATTTATCTTGTGTGTGTGTTTGAATAAGCCGGAAGTTGGAAGACATTTCAAAATAAAAGTTCCGTGTGTGTTGACATGTTGATCCAGGACCGTCATAATCATTTCAGTACAGTTTAGATTCACTAATGTTGATCCTGGACCATCATTATCATTTCAGTACAGTTTAGATTCACTAATGTTTGTCCTGGACCATCATTATCCATTAACCATTGTTTCATTTTAGGTGTGCTGTCCCAAATGTGGTGTGCACAGCCATTTGAAATGCCAGCGAACAACTTGTGGAATCTGTGTGATCTGCAGTCGTAAGTAATTTTAATTCCAAGAACAAGCAGCCATTAAACGCACTGTGTACTGTAGCATGTACAGGCTAAAAGTACTTCAAACTGCAATGAATAACATACAAAAAAACCAAATGAGTATGTTCCATACAGTGTTTCAAAGTAAATTAAAAAATGACTTAAAATTGACAGTTTGAATCAGGGTAGGTTTATGTGCATGTTAATGTATGAGTTTCTGCAGAATCTATACAAGCATGTTTTGCTGCAGTTTCCAGATTAAATGGCCACTGAGTCAATATTATATAAGAGATTTTACATAATATATAATATGTCAATATTAGAGAAAGAGATTAGATAATAATACTGATCTGTATTATATAACAGACCTGTAAAAATATTGTATGTAGTATATCCCAGTACGTATATTTAGTTTCACATAGTTTAGTATGATTTCTATTTTTTTTTTCTCATTAAATTATTTTGCCATTATTCATGCTAATGCTTTAAATAGCAGGTGGAGAAGGAAATGTTATGTTTGGTAAAAATGGTAAAAAACGGAAGGCAAGTGATGCATCAAATAGGGAAGAAATGCAAAACCGCAAGGAGGAAAGGCAGCCACAAACTTTTGACATGGACAGTGATATAGGTCATGAAAGTGAAGTAAAAGAGGCAAGTGACAGTGCAGGATGTTCTCTGAATAACCCCACAGAGGGCATTAAGGGCATTAAAGTTTTTTGATGCTTAGCCCTCACTGGCCAGAGAAAGACCCAGTATATTGTCACAGAAGAAGAAATTCAGCGCAGAATAGAAGGAGAGAACATGTCCTCTAATGTTTTTAGAGATCTGCTAGGAGTGCTTTATCACTGTGATAAAATGATTACTTTAAGATTATTGTTTTATATGTATGTTTTACTATGCATTTCTCTTTTTATTGTTTTAATGCACTACTGTCCATTCTTCTTAAGGGCCGCAAGAAATATTTGCCTGAAATAGTCCTCACCCTTCCCAAGAAAATGAAGACCAAAACAAGCATTTTTAGTGCTTTAACAGAGGGGGAGGCTTCAGACCTAGCCACTGGTCTAACCAAAAACCTATGTCAAAATGTCAGTCCAGAATTGGTACGCAAGGACATAAGTGACCAGGGTGCAGAAGTAACCAGGTATAGTACATTTGCTTAAAATCCAAAAATGAAAATTGTCATCATTTACTTGTACAGGTTGTTCCAAACCTGTATGAAATTCTGTCTTCTGTTGAAGATATTTTGAAAACAGTTGTTGGTCCTCACTGACTTTTTATTTTTTCCATACTATGGACGTTAGTGGCTACTGTCAGCTGTTTGGTTACCAACATTCTTCAAAATATCTTCATTTGTGCCCAACAGAAGAAAGAAACTTGGACATGTTTGGATCAACTTGAGAGAGAAAAGTGATGGCAAATTTGTCCATGTCTGGGTGAACTATTGCTTTAATGCACAGCTGTGTATGTTACTACTGTTGGCTGTTTGATTGAATTTTTTTGTTTCTTTTTTTTTTTTTTTTCATTAAAGGACAACTCTCACTAGCGTACGTGCCAACTTGCAATCAGGCCTGGACTCTGCATCACCCTTCAGTTTGTTAACCCACACATTTGGTCCACAGGCAGTTGATGGGGTGTTAGGTTTCATCATAGAAAGTTTAAAATGAAATGCAGTAAGTAAACTTCACGTTTTTACCACTAGCAGCACCAAAACTTTTGTGAATGTTCAGGTTAAATCAGAAACTCTTAGTTTTCAGTTTTATTTCTACAGATTACATTGTTCTTATAGTTCATCTTTACAAGGCTTTCTCGATTGAGAATAAATTTGACATAAATATTACGTGGGTCAACAGGATCCTGTATGTTTAAAATGCTCTTGTTAATTTCATAAAAACATGCTCATTGTAAAAGTTTTTTTTTCATTTTTTTATTTTTTATTTTTTTTACATCTGTAAAATGTGACAAAGAATTAAAAATGTTTATTGAACAAATGAAGTATGGTTTCTCCTTTTGAACATTAACACACAACTGTACTACAAATGTTTAGAAATTACGATAGTCTATCCCCATTTCAAAGGTAATTATAATCTGTGACATATCTAAAATATCAAATTTATGTTGACACTTGCATTTTTCAAAAAATACATGAAAATTATTTTATAGATTTAAAAAAAAAAAAAAAAAAAAAAAAGGATTGTTTAGGATTTACCATCCAGTTCACCTAAAGACATTTGACAGTACTAAAATCAGCTTAACTTGATCGCAAATTTTCAAACAAGGTATACTGCACTCAGTCCTCCATTTGTGTTCTTTGGATTTTCTTGTTTTTGTTTTTCTTTTGAACCCTTCTGAATTTGTGTCAGAAATGCATATTGTCCTTGATGCTAATAGTTTTTTGCAGTGTTTTGCATTGCGTGGGAAGAGTGGCGTATCTTCCTTGAAGTGTCATTGGTACAGTGCCTTTTTGACAAAAGACTTGTGTCTTCTTGTTGCACGTTAACGTAAAGATCATTTATTTGCCGCTTGATGTTCTCTGGAACAGTCTGCCATCTTTTGACTGTTTCAAGAATGTCTTCTAGTTTCTGGAAGTCTGAACTGCTGTCTTGTTGCATGAAATCCAAATCAGCAATTTCAGTTTGATTGACAGAACAGAACATTTTTCATTAATGGTCACACCAAACCGCTGTTGTGCTAAAATAAGACAGGAACAAATTTCATGGTATGAGAATGTACAACAGGTACAAGAAAATGTTTTCAAAGATGCATGGTATGTTCCTCTCTCACAAAGGCTTTCCACACTGATTTCCATTTTTATGTCACAACAGACACTAAAGTGACCTTTGTCTTGTAAAGATCTTGCGTGAGCTTCTAGCTGAAGAGCAAGTTCAGGGAAAGAATCATTATCTTTATCTTTGACTACATCTAGCAACACCAAATGTTTGCATACTTGACCTCTCAAACCAACAGGGCAACTGGTTCAGATGGTACATTGTACATGTATATTTCTGATGATTCTCTTGTAATGTGGTTAGACCACCCCTTTTCTATCATTCCTGTTGCTTTGTTAAATGTTTCCTTCAACTTCATGGCAACAGAGTTTGACATTCTTCCAGCTGACTGCAAGTTTTTTATCACCTGAAAGTAAGTCTCTGTCTTGCAAAGGAGGACATCAAGCAAGTCATCCAAACGTCGATTTCTTATCCCAGATAAGAATTGATATTTCAGTCGATGGAAAAATCTAAATAAAAGAAAAAAAAAAAAAAAAAAAGAAAAGTATTAAAACAAATGTTTACTGTGATCATAGTCACAGTCATAGAGGCTATTGATGTGGTGTCCTTTTGCATTCTATAGAAGAAAAAAAAAACTTTAAAGGTTGGGTTAAGTGTAAAAACCCAAACTAGACAATTTTGACAGACCTGAAAATGACCACAAGACTTTGGTCCCTAATCACAGAATAAGTGTAAAATATTTCAATGTTAGTTTAATCAGTTAATTTCAAAGTAATTTAAATGCAATAATTGTTTATGTGTATTTATTTAGCATGTGTAGCTTTTTACTGTAGTGTATCAACTGCACACAATTTCTTTTATGGAAAATATATTAATTTGCTGACAGAAATTACCTTTCTATCAAATTGTTGGTCTCTGAATTCCCATGGTTATAACAACGTCCATAATCAGCCCATCTGTGACTTATTGGTTCCCAGTACCTCTGGAAGTACTTGCAAACCTCTTGACAGTGAGAAAAGCCTTTCAGAAATTCTTCAGCCACTCTGTCAAAGTCAGTCTTCTGCAATGAACAAAAATAATATTATGAGTCTACAAGCAAAAAAAAGAAACAAAGGGCACAATACGAAACCTTAATAACATTAATGACAGCAATACTTTTCCTCTCTTTTTCTACAATTTAATTTCACCTTTAATGGACAATAGCGCAAAAAAACAAACAAACAAAAAAACATTAATTTAACTGGAAAGTGTGATAATATCATATAAAAATCATATGATAATAATATAAATATCTCTACACGATTCAGCCATAAATTATATATACCACTACCATAGCACAAGCTTTCATTTTTTTGAAGGAATCTAGAATTTCTCTCCGGTTATTTGAGGAGTGAGGCCCACTAACACCCGAATCTGACTTCATCAACCATCGAACAACCGCCTGTAAACCAGAAGATAAGTAATGAATTATATTAAATAAACTGACTGGAAAAAATATTTTTATATACTCCTATTAAAAATTTGCATTACTTGGAGTACATGGTACCAGCAGAGCAGAACATCAGACTCGGGGAAAACTGCATCCAAAGTATTTATTTCACTCATGTCTTTGTCAAACATGAAGCACCTGTAAAGAAAAGGAAAATTAGGTTACCTTCTTCTAAACTGTTGATACAGTATGTAAAAGAAACTCTAATGGGTGACTTCCTTAATAAATTACCTTGGTGGCTTAGGGAAAACGGGTCGTAGCTTCTGCAGTGCAAGCTTAAGGGTTTCCTGGGTCTCGCTGCTTGTTATCATGTATGCTACAGGAAGACCATGACCATGATCATCTCTCACAAGCAATGTAAAAAGTGGAAAGGAGTACTGATTTACACAGTGTGTGGCATCAAAAAACACAATGCTACTCCCATTGTTCTGTAAGTCTTTTCTCATGAACTCAGTTTGAAGAACAATAATAAGGTCCTGGTCCTTCCCCAGAGGCTGATAAAATATGACATCATCTTTGAAAGGACCATTTAATAGTTTGTCTGTACTCTTACAGTCATCTTTATCAAGGTGTCTCTCTCAAAGCATACTAGTACGAATATTATGTATATCTTCTGGGGTAACAAAGAATTCTCTGGAATGATAATTAGCTTCTCCTTGAGCTTTTGACCATTCATTAGCTTGAAGAAGGATGACATCTGGTTTTACTCCTAATGTGATCCACTTCTTGATCTGATCAACCAGCTGAGGGTGAATCTGCTGAAAATGGCCATCTTCTTCAGAAGAATCATGTCCATTGTGCTGGGTAAATATTCTCTGCACAACCACTTTGTGACCTTTCCAAACATTTCTTACTTTAAAAAAGATGTATGCTTTACATCCGACAGCTCTGTGACTTAAATATAATATCCTCTTTTTTGGTCATCCAGACTAGAACAATTTGTGGTCCTGAATGATTTTTTGTGTTCTTTGTTAATTATTTCTGAGATAAAGTTCTTTTCTGGGTCATCTGGTTTAAGAACATGCACCTTCAGTTGTATGTTTTTCAGTCTTGTTTTTCTCCTCTCCTTTTCTACGGTCTTTTTGATAAAATCCTCCATCATGGGACATTGCTGAAATGCACAAACACAAATACACACTTTGTTATCAAACAAACTGAGAAATTTTAACAGAGTAAATGCTGAAAAAGAGTTGACTGGCTGAGACTGGCAATTCAATGATTCAAACAGACCAACAATGACAATTCTTGGATCACCATATATCACAACATGAATTTAGCCTAAAACTATATTGACAGGATTATGATGGTCAACATTAGTAAATCTAGACTGTACTGAAATGATTAGGATGGTCCAGGACCAAAATTAGTAAATATAAACTGTACTGAAATGATTATGATGGTCCAGGACAAACATTAGTGAATCTAAACTGTACTGAAATGATAATGATGGTCCAGGATCAACATTAGAATAATTATGATGGTCCAGGATCAACATTAGTAAATATAAACTGTACTGAAATGATAATGATGGTCCAGGATCAACATTAGTGAATCTAAACTGAAATGATAATGATGGTCCAGGATCAACATTAGTAAATATAAACTGTACTGAAATGATTATGATGGTCCAGGATAAACATTAGTGAATCTAAACTGTACTGAAATGATAATGATGGTCCAGGATCAACATTAGTGAATCTAAACTGTACTGAAATGATAATGATGGTCCAGGATCAACATTAGTAAATATAAACTGTACTGAAATGATAATGATGGTCCAAGATCAACATTAGTGAATCTAAACTGAAATGATAATGATGGTCCAGGATCAACATTAGTGAATCTAAACTGTACTGAAATGATTATGATGGTCCAGGATCAACATTAGTGAATCTAAACTGTACTGAAATGATAATGATGGTCCAGGATCAACATTAGTGAGTCTAAACTGTACTGAAATGATAATGATGGTCCAGGATCAACATTAGAATAATTATGATGGTCCAGGACAAACATTAGTGAATCTAAACTGTACTGAAATGATTATGACTGTCCTGGATCAACATTAGTGAATCTAAACTGTACTGAAATGATAATGATGGTCCAGGATCAACATTAGTGAATCTAAACTGAAATGATAATGATGGTCCAGGATCAACATTAGTAAATATAAACTGTACTGAAATGATTATGATGGTCCAGGACAAACATTAGTGAATCTAAACTGTACTGAAATGATAATGATGGTCCAGGATCAACATTAGTGAATCTAAACTGAAATGATAATGATGGTCCAGGATCAACATTAGTAAATATAAACTGTACTGAAATGATAATGATGGTCCAGGATCAACATTAGTAAATATAAACTGTACTGAAATGATAATGATGGTCCAGGATAAACATTAGTGAATCTAAACTGTACTGAAATGATAATGATGGTCCAGGATAAACATTAGTGAATCTAAACTGTACTGAAATGATAATGATGGTCCAGGATCAACATTAGTGAATCTAAACTGTACTGAAATGATAATGATGGTCCAGGACAAACATTAGTGAATCTAAACTGTACTGAAATGATAATGATGGTCCAGGATCAACATTAGAATAATTATGATGGTCCAGGATCAACATTAGTAAATATAAACTGTACTGAAATGATAATGATGGTCCAGGACAAACATTAGTGAATCTAAACTGTACTGAAATGATAATGATGGTCCAGGATCAACATTAGTGAATCTAAACTGAAATGATAATGATGGTCCAGGATCAACATTAGTAAATATAAACTGTACTGAAATGATAATGATGGTCCAGGACAAACATTAGTGAATCTAAACTGTACTGAAATGATAATGATGGTCCAGGATCAACATTAGTAAATATAAACTGTACTGAAATGATAATGATGGTCCAAGATCAACATTAGTGAATCTAAACTGAAATGATAATGATGGTCCAGGATCAACATTAGTGAATCTAAACTGAAATGATAATGATGGTCCAGGATCAACATTAGTAAATATAAACTGTACTGAAATGATTATGATGGTCCAGGATAAACATTAGTGAATCTAAACTGTACTGAAATGATAATGATGGTCCAGGATCAACATTAGTGAATCTAAACTGAAATGATAATGATGGTCCAGGATCAACATTAGTAAATATAAACTGTACTGAAATGATAATGATGGTCCAGGATCAACATTAGTAAATATAAACTGTACTGAAATGATTATGATGGTCCAGGATAAACATTAGTGAATCTAAACTGTACTGAAATGATAATGATGGTCCAGGATCAACATTAGAATAATTATGATGGTCCAGGATCAACATTAGTAAATATAAACTGTACTGAAATGATAATGATGGTCCAGGACAAACATTAGTGAATCTAAACTGTACTGAAATGATAATGATGGTCCAGGACAAACATTAGTGAATCTAAACTGTACTGAAATGATAATGATGGTCCAGGATCAACATTAGTGAATCTAAACTGAAATGATAATGATGGTCCAGGATCAACATTAGTAAATATAAACTGTACTGAAATGATTATGATGGTCCAGGATAAACATTAGTGAATCTAAACTGTACTGAAATGATAATGATGGTCCAGGATCAACATTAGTGAATCTAAACTGAAATGATAATGATGGTCCAGGATCAACATTAGTAAATATAAACTGTACTGAAATGATAATGATGGTCCAGGATCAACATTAGTAAATATAAACTGTACTGAAATGATAATGATGGTCCAGGATAAACATTAGTGAATCTAAACTGTACTGAAATGATAATGATGGTCCAGGATAAACATTAGTGAATCTAAACTGTACTGAAATGATAATGATGGTCCAGGATCAACATTAGTGAATCTAAACTGTACTGAAATGATAATGATGGTCCAGGACAAACATTAGTGAATCTAAACTGTACTGAAATGATAATGATGGTCCAGGATCAACATTAGAATAATTATGATGGTCCAGGATCAACATTAGTAAATATAAACTGTACTGAAATGATAATGATGGTCCAGGACAAACATTAGTGAATCTAAACTGTACTGAAATGATAATGATGGTCCAGGATCAACATTAGTGAATCTAAACTGAAATGATAATGATGGTCCAGGATCAACATTAGTAAATATAAACTGTACTGAAATGATTATGATGGTCCAGGACAAACATTAGTGAATCTAAACTGTACTGAAATGATAATGATGGTCCAGGATCAACATTAGTAAATATAAACTGTACTGAAATGATAATGATGGTCCAAGATCAACATTAGTGAATCTAAACTGAAATGATAATGATGGTCCAGGATCAACATTAGTGAATCTAAACTGAAATGATAATGATGGTCCAGGATCAACATTAGTAAATATAAACTGTACTGAAATGATTATGATGGTCCAGGATAAACATTAGTGAATCTAAACTGTACTGAAATGATAATGATGGTCCAGGATCAACATTAGTGAATCTAAACTGAAATGATAATGATGGTCCAGGATCAACATTAGTAAATATAAACTGTACTGAAATGATAATGATGGTCCAGGATCAACATTAGTAAATATAAACTGTACTGAAATGATTATGATGGTCCAGGATAAACATTAGTGAATCTAAACTGTACTGAAATGATAATGATGGTCCAGGATCAACATTAGAATAATTATGATGGTCCAGGATCAACATTAGTAAATATAAACTGTACTGAAATGATAATGATGGTCCAGGACAAACATTAGTGAATCTAAACTGTACTGAAATGATAATGATGGTCCAGGACAAACATTAGTGAATCTAAACTGTACTGAAATGATAATGATGGTCCAGGATCAACATTAGTGAATCTAAACTGAAATGATAATGATGGTCCAGGATCAACATTAGTAAATATAAACTGTACTGAAATGATTATGATGGTCCAGGATAAACATTAGTGAATCTAAACTGTACTGAAATGATAATGATGGTCCAGGATCAACATTAGTGAATCTAAACTGAAATGATAATGATGGTCCAGGATCAACATTAGTAAATATAAACTGTACTGAAATGATAATGATGGTCCAGGATCAACATTAGTAAATATAAACTGTACTGAAATGATAATGATGGTCCAGGATAAACATTAGTGAATCTAAACTGTACTGAAATGATAATGATGGTCCAGGATAAACATTAGTGAATCTAAACTGTACTGAAATGATAATGATGGTCCAGGATCAACATTAGTGAATCTAAACTGTACTGAAATGATAATGATGGTCCAGGACAAACATTAGTGAATCTAAACTGTACTGAAATGATAATGATGGTCCAGGATCAACATTAGAATAATTATGATGGTCCAGGATCAACATTAGTAAATATAAACTGTACTGAAATGATAATGATGGTCCAGGACAAACATTAGTGAATCTAAACTGTACTGAAATGATAATGATGGTCCAGGACAAACATTAGTGAATCTAAACTGTACTGAAATGATAATGATGGTCCAGGATCAACATTAGTGAATCTAAACTGAAATGATAATGATGGTCCAGGATCAACATTAGTAAATATAAACTGTACTGAAATGATTATGATGGTCCAGGACAAACATTAGTGAATCTAAACTGTACTGAAATGATAATGATGGTCCAGGATCAACATTAGTAAATATAAACTGTACTGAAATGATAATGATGGTCCAAGATCAACATTAGTGAATCTAAACTGAAATGATAATGATGGTCCAGGATCAACATTAGTGAATCTAAACTGAAATGATAATGATGGTCCAGGATCAACATTAGTAAATATAAACTGTACTGAAATGATTATGATGGTCCAGGATAAACATTAGTGAATCTAAACTGTACTGAAATGATAATGATGGTCCAGGATCAACATTAGAATAATTATGATGGTCCAGGATCAACATTAGTAAATATAAACTGTACTGAAATGATAATGATGGTCCAGGACAAACATTAGTGAATCTAAACTGTACTGAAATGATAATGATGGTCCAGGACAAACATTAGTGAATCTAAACTGTACTGAAATGATAATGATGGTCCAGGATCAACATTAGTGAATCTAAACTGAAATGATAATGATGGTCCAGGATCAACATTAGTAAATATAAACTGTACTGAAATGATTATGATGGTCCAGGACAAACATTAGTGAATCTAAACTGTACTGAAATGATAATGATGGTCCAGGATCAACATTAGTAAATATAAACTGTACTGAAATGATTATGATGGTCCAGGATAAACATTAGTGAATCTAAACTGTACTGAAATGATAATGATGGTCCAGGATCAACATTAGTGAATCTAAACTGTACTGAAATGATAATGATGGTCCAGGACAAACATTAGTGAATCTAAACTGTACTGAAATGATAATGATGGTCCAGGATCAACATTAGAATAATTATGATGGTCCAGGATCAACATTAGTAAATATAAACTGTACTGAAATGATAATGATGGTCCAAGATCAACATTAGTGAATCTAAACTGAAATGATAATGATGGTCCAGGACAAACATTAGTGAATCTAAACTGTACTGAAATGATTATGACTGTCCTGGATCAACATTAGTGAATCTAAACTGTACTGAAATGATAATGATGGTCCAGGATCAACATTAGTGAATCTAAACTGTACTGAAATGATAATGATGGTCCAGGATCAACATTAGAATAATTATGATGGTCCAGGATCAACATTAGTAAATATAAACTGTACTGAAATGATAATGATGGTCCAGGACAAACATTAGTGAATCTAAACTGTACTGAAATGATAATGATGGTCCAGGATCAACATTAGTGAATCTAAACTGAAATGATAATGATGGTCCAGGATCAACATTAGTAAATATAAACTGTACTGAAATGATTATGATGGTCCAGGATAAACATTAGTGAATCTAAACTGTACTGAAATGATAATGATGGTCCAGGATAAACATTAGTGAATCTAAACTGTACTGAAATGATAATGATGGTCCAGGATCAACATTAGTGAATCTAAACTGAAATGATAATGATGGTCCAGGATCAACATTAGTGAATCTAAACTGTACTGAAATGATAATGATGGTCCAGGATCAACATTAGAATAATTATGATGGTCCAGGATCAACATTAGTAAATATAAACTGTACTGAAATGATAATGATGGTCCAGGACAAACATTAGTGAATCTAAACTGTACTGAAATGATAATGATGGTCCAGGATCAACATTAGTGAATCTAAACTGAAATGATAATGATGGTCCAGGACAAACATTAGTGAATCTAAACTGTACTGAAATGATAATGATGGTCCAGGATCAACATTAGAATAATTATGATGGTCCAGGATCAACATTAGTAAATATAAACTGTACTGAAATGATAATGATGGTCCAGGACAAACATTAGTGAATCTAAACTGTACTGAAATGATAATGATGGTCCAGGATCAACATTAGTGAATCTAAACTGTACTGAAATGATAATGATGGTCCAGGATCAACATTAGAATAATTATGATGGTCCAGGATCAACATTAGTAAATATAAACTGTACTGAAATGATAATGATGGTCCAAGATCAACATTAGTGAATCTAAACTGAAATGATAATGATGGTCCAGGATCAACATTAGTGAATCTAAACTGTACTGAAACGATAATGATGGTCCAGGATCAACATTAGTGAATCTAAACTGTACTGAAATGATTATGACGGTCCTGGATCAACATTAGTGAATCTAAACTGTACTGAAATGATAATGATGGTCCAGGATCAACATTAGTGAATCTAAACTGTACTGAAATGATTATGACGGTCCTGGATCAACATGTCAACACACACGGAACTTTTATTTTAAAATGTCTTCCAACTTCCGGCTTATTCAAACACACACAAGATAAATGATGCATTCTGATAACCATCTAAAACACTTTTCAATATGAACTCTATAAAATAAACATTGCAATAATTCATCAACAGCGGATATACTGGATATATGAATCATAAACGATCGCTGGGCATTAATGCACAATTAACCGCAAAATGCATTGAACCTGTGAACCCGTAGATCGCGTAACGTTCTTGCTATTAAACAGGGCTCACATTTAGTTAATTAAATCACTGCCTTTTGAAAGTAAGTAATCACATGAACATGAAAAAATCAGCAAACTGTCTCAGAAAGTAGGTGTTCTCAAGTCCACACTTATTTAATATAATCGCAACATTTTGCCGTCATATAATTGCACAGGCTGACATCGCGATTGCGACTGCGATACGATTAATCGTGCAGCACTACTAGTGTGAGTACACCCTTAGATTATCCTTTAGATTATTGGGTACTGCTAAAATACAACTTGCTGTAAGTTTTCATTTCATTTCATTACTTATACACAGCAGCCAGTGGCCAGGTACCCATGCAGGCAGAGCTACAAGGTCCGCACTGCTGACGTTGACCTAAAATTTATGTAGAAACATGTGAGCCTAGGAACTATGTTTATATTTATAAATGGTGCAATCTTTCACAAAAGAATTGCAAAACTCACTGGAAGGGATAACTCTGGACAACTATAAAGTGGTGGAAGCCAGGTCACTACGACGTAGGGATCAGCAACATAAACATTGATATCCTGTAACAAAGGAACAATTACCAGATAATGTGATGTATCATGTTTTTAATAAAATCTTTGCAAAGAAAAACTTACCATGCGAGAAACAATGTGCTTTATGATTCTCAGACAGCAGTTCAAAATCTATATTTTTTAATAGAACAAATACAATCAGTTCCCTTCATATTTTCACCTCATTTTACTTCTTGCGCTAGCATACTTTTACCGTTGCTTCAACTACTTTTGATGACCCTAGTGACAACAAATCAGAATGCATCAACACAGTTGATCCCACAGAAACAATATGTTCCTTAGGATCCAATACATTCGCAACCTGTAAATAAAACCAAAATCAATTATGTAAGCATAAACTATGATCTCGTTTTTAAAATTTTAGTGTGGCCACAAACAAATGTCTACCATTTTCTGAAGATGCACTGGCAATGGTTGGCCCCACACTGCCTTATTTGGAAGCATGTCCTCCACCTCCCAGAAGGGCTTGTGGTTTTTAGTCACACTTGGACACATGAGCTCTTCACATCGTGACTGGACAATAGCTATAAAAAAAAGGAAAAAACAAGAAAGAAAATGACTAGACTATTATTATCACTTCCCAATCACAGATGACTGAAGTTCCCCCTTCATACCTGGCTTCTGATGGCATACTCCAGCATCAACAGCATTGGAGGGCTGTGGATTCACGGGCATGGATGCACCCAGTACACACAATCACATACACACACATGTATATTCCCAATCACAGATGACTGAAGTTCCCAGCACAACAGCCCCTTCATACCTGGCTTCTGACGGCATCAACAGTATTGGAGGACTGAGGATTCATGGATATGGATGCACCTAGTTCACACAAACATACACACACTTACATATATTTAAACATACACAAACACATAGATACATGCGTACAGTGATAATACAAATTACCCAAAATTATCTTTCCATTACAATCAAACTGTAATTCGGTGTTCTCCCTGGTCATTTTTCTTAGGTTTTTCAAAACATTATTGTTCCTTGCAACATTTTTATGGTGCAAAATATTTCTGGCAAGGAAAATATGCGATGATGGCTTCATCATGTTCAGGAAATAGTTTTTTTTCTTCACATCTGCAAAAAGCTGCTCAGCTTTCTGGCTGTTTATTCTTCCAGCAAGCTCAGGGACAAAGCCAATCTTCCTTAAGCAATCCCTAATGTCCTTACTATTGTTCTGATGGAAAACATCACAAAGCACATAATGGTCATATGAACCAGTAACAGGGTGACCATCTTGATCAGCTGGTTCCTTTCGGTGGTTAAGCCATGGCAAATGGACTTCCAAATCATTTTCAGATGCCTTCCTGATATTCTTCAGATGGATTCATTAAACGACCTTCAAAAGGATGGAAGAACTTCTTTGAACGTTGGTTTGCATGTGAGGCTAGTCCTCTTGGGTAGTCATACACAGTAACGTTGGGAGCATGTTTCCATGAAAGCAGGAGGTCCGTGTAATCACGAGGGCTCTCTGCTCTGATGTTAAATTTCACAGAGTAGACAACTCCACAAGGGCAAGTTATAACAGCCCATCCACCTAAAGTGAAAAACAAGTTAAATCAAAATCCCAAAAATAACAAATCTGTTTGTCTCTAAACATTATTTATAACAGCAAATTTTAAAATCGACAAATCTCTTCAGTGTAAACAATACTTCAGTAAAAAATTATGCCATGTAGTGTCTGAATTACCAGATGCACCCCACACTTTTTCAAAAACCTTGTTGTAGGTTACTCTATTTGACATCTCTTTTAGTCGGATGACTAAATCCATGACTCCACATCCCTTACAAAGGGCCCTTATTTCCTCAATCTACACAAAAAGAAATGGCAAAAGACTTGTTATACATCACCATAGAAAAAAAAGTACATAAAATAGTGGTGTGACAACAACAAAAAAAAAATCATACCCTGAGATTTAGCAGCTCATCAGAAAGCCTTTCTTCTGTGAGCGGTACATCATCCTCTCTTGAATCTTGTGAAACTTGAAGCTTGGCAAACTCCATATTGAGAACTATGTTGGATGACCTAGTATGCATTCCAATCCAAGGAGCCCAAAAGCTGTAGCTTGGCTGCACAATGAAAGGGTTCTTCATCCCAACTAATAACAAAAATAATCTTAACTGCAGTAAAGAAATAAACTTAGTTAAAAGACTGTATATCTGAAAAGGGATGCACGACATACTTGTATAAAAACCTCTGCTGATCATCTCTACTGTAACTGCCTCCCAGAACTTCTCAATATCCACATAGCCATCATAATTTGGTGGAGGGGGGTCAATTTCACTCACTACAATCAATCAATCAAACAATCGATAAAATAAAACATACAACAAACCATTTTTAAAAGTAGGATTCACTTAAATTCACTATCACTTTTATGAATATGCTTTTTAGACACAAAATACACATGAAATATGAAAATGTATGAATTTATGACAGGTAATTTATGTTTATTGAAACATTTCCAAAATGAAAATAAAGCGAATGTGACTATAAAGAATTAAATGATCAAATCTGTAAGAAAACAGTTATAAATAAACATTAATATATGTATTAAACTATTTAAAATGTATAAACTTCAATTAATGGTAAGCATACCAGGCATGCTAAAGGCTCCCTTCTTGTGGAGATCCATTATAACCACACTAGGGAAGTGCCCACAAGACACACAACTGTAGTGGTAGTCTAAATCTGTCAGGGCTTCAAAATGCAAGTAAGCTCGCAGAACGACTTTGTGTTTCAGGAAAGGACCACCTTCGGTTGCATCTAGTACTTCCATTATTCTACTTACTGCACTACTATTCTGAAACAAGTTAAGAAAAAAACAAAAAAAAAAAACAAATAGAACACTGAATGAGTGACATCAATAGCACAAAACAATTTGAGATTATGGCTTACCTGTACAGAATTTCTTAGAAAGACACACAAGTGCAATGACAACAGTATGTGATCATTAAAATTGTGTATTCCATCTGACCACTCCTGGTATCTGTAAATCATTCCACAGTTTGTGCATTCTCTGTAGTAAGTAGTAAGTAGTAACTAGTAAGTAAGTAGTAAGTAGTAACTACTAGTAGTAAGTTGCTGTTATCTTTGCTTTTAACCCATATTATCTTTTATTTTAATAAATAAGCTTAACTGTCATCAAAATTTTACACACCAATTGTATAATTTTTGATTCCAATTTTGATATCACAGCAAAACCTACTAGCCTCACAAATATAAAGTTCAAACATTATTTGTTTGTTCAAAAATTATTTGATTAGTATTATTATTTTATTACAATGAAAAGATGCTTTAGGGAAAAACAGCATGCGGACTGAATGAACGCAAATTCACCCACTGTCAGCAGGTGGCGCTTATGGAATAATGATACAGCGTTTCCCAGATTACCCTTGTAAACAAAGCAGGGCCGTGCTTACGAACGCTCCTTTAAATGCATTATACAGAGGCAAATAAAAAGAAAACGCTATGTAAACATTTCCTAAAACAGTCAATTCCCCTCAGACATACATTAATATAAACCCCGTTTCAATATGTAGTATAATATTTAAAATATTTTGCGCATTGTGAACCGCGATCTTGCTCTGCCTGCTACAGTATTTTTTCCTCTTTGCGTTCGTCTTCAGCATCTCTGGCCTCTGTTAACGGATGTTTAAAGAGTGCATAATATTTCCACACACATCAAATTTTGAAAAATGATTGCATGCAGTTCGTGTGCAAGCCCGGAACAGAGATCGGTTGAAATATGTCCGGTCGATCGGTGCATCTGTATACTTTTATAGGCTATCTGTCCGTCAGAGACGCGTCTCTCTGTGATCGCTTGAAATTTTAAATTAACAAAACCTAAAAACACGTGCAAATTATAAACTTTCGTGACGACGCAGCAGTGGCCCGATCGACAGATTCATCAACTATCCCATGCATCTTTCACGCTGGCCCCGGGCCATCAGGCACTCCTTATTGTCGAGCCCTGATGAAGCTTTATAATAATCATACATACCGTGGATGACACCAGAAAACGTAAGTATCTTGGCATCTTTAATGATGAGAATGGGATCACTTAAACTTTGGTTTGTGCACTTCACACATTTCAATTCTCTGGGCACCAGATGCCTTGAGAAGGACTGGTTGGATTTTGCATCATGGGAAAAATCCAGTATAGTCTTTGGAAGCTCATTAGGTAGCTTTTTGTTTGCAATTATGTAGTGAATAGTTTCTTTGACTTTTGCGTGAGATGGTGGATAGCTGCTATCATCAATTTTTCTTTCAGGAGATTCAGGAGGAACCTCCTCCACACTTTTCACTTTCTTGAACAACTCTTTGTGATTGTAAAAGAGATGCCACTTTGAAGCAGCCTTGTGAATGCAAGATTTTCTTGGCATTGAGCAGGGGCAGTGCCAGGAGTTTTTCTTGACATCATATGAGACCATTACTCTGCCAAGTCTACTGTAATAGGAGCGGTTTTTTTTTTCATACACAGACATGTGTAATTTGTGGAGCTGGTCACCTATTTGACACAGACAATGGAACTCCTTTGGCCCGAGACTCTTTTTTCAGATTAATTAATTGCTGCTTCCTTGCTTCTCCAAACCACTTCTGGTCAACCATCACACACAACGTGTCTTCTGAAAGCTCAGTCTGTGTTTGACCAACACGTGGACCATAGGATAAAGACTGCAAGTGGTCACACTCAAATGGCCGAATACCACTTCTGTGGGCGAAGTCTCTGGAAATGCAGCACTCATCCAATTCACACTCAGACCTTTGTGACTGTCCCCAGGTATTTTTCACTACATGAATTGGAGTGGATGCACCATGGAAAGACTTTTCGACAGGAAAAATTCCATTTTTATCATCAACACATTGGGCTCGTAAATGTCTTTTGGCTGATACAGCCTCCCTGCATTCTGTGTGCTGTCTTTAGATGTGTTTTCTTAAGTTGTTTTTTAATAAAGTCAAATTGCAGTGCACACACACCACTGTTTTGACTTCACATCACCAGTCCTCCTTTCTTTTACTGGATAAGATGCTTGAAAAGTTTAAAAAGTTTAAAGTTCAGTCTTTACTACTTTACTTAGGAGATCACTGTGCATACAGCCTCTTAAATAGGAGAATTATGGTTGCAGTGGTTTACCAGTTTCATGGGTATTTTTTTTTTTTTTTGGTTGAATTAAAAGCGAGTTATATCACGTGCATTTACTTATGTTACTGTAATACATGAAGTTAAACAGTTATGCAGTTTTTATACAGGATATATAATCGCAGAATAAATATATATTTTTTATCTGAATTGGTGCATTTAAAATCAGATTTTAAGTTTTTTTCTTCTCAGTTTTTTTTTTTTTTTTTTATTATTCAACAAAAGCACAACATACAATACGACATGTCAGTCCAGAATTAATATATCTTGTGTATGACCCAAAATTATGGGTGCAATCCTCTGATACAGTCATTTAAACAGATCAGTGGATAGCACAGGTATTTGTGTTAAGGTAATTGCTGTCATTCAGTCAGCATGCGCAGTTGAATATGCTCTTAAAAATAGCACACATTTATCTAGACCAGCGTGAGAGTGGCCATGTACAGTGCTTAATACTTACACGCATCAAGTTATGGTAATCCATTTTTGTGATTAATGGATGAATAAGTTAATGTTTTACTGCTCGACTATACAGTAATTACCACATAAAGCAGCCGTGTTAGCAATCTGTCTGTAATAATTTGCGATTTTGCACCTTTCTGTAGAGGATTTTTTTTTCTGTGACTAACCAACTAAAAACAATTTGGCCAACTGAGCATCTTCTCATCAACTAACGTTTAATGATTATTAGGGGCAAGCCCTATTTGCTGGAACAAAGTACGTACCTCAAATATTTACAAATGAATCAATATTTTATTATGCAGGGACACATGGCATTAAACCAGATATTTTTTGACACTTATTGTACCAAGAAATTGTCAAACCACTGCAACCTTGAATTGCATACGTTTATACGTTACTTACCTGCAGATAACCTGGCATCATTTGTATATTGTTTTTCTATTTCAGCTGTAACTGCAGGCTTGTTCCCATCATCTGTCAGCATGTTTTCAGTCTCCATGTTTGGAAGAGACCCTTAAAGCAATATTGCCAGATAGAACAGATCACTTTAAAGGATTACGCCAAACAAATATTTCATATTTTTTGTATTATTAAAAAATCTGACCTTTGTTTAAAGAAGCACTTGTCATCGGTGCAGGACCCTGTCTTTTTGCTGTGCCGCAAATCTCCTGCACTTTCAATGCAGGTCTCTCTCGGCAGGACCCAGTTCCACACCTGTCTGCTTCTGAGCTGAAGGTGCTGTACTCCTGCTGTACATCCAGGCTCACTACAAAATCAACAATTATTCATAAGAAATCATCAGTTGATTCAAGGATTAACCATTCAGTAGTGTATTGCTGACGACATCAAGTCTCTTATCAAATCATATAAACAACTTTGAGACAATAAAGCACATTGCTACGGTCTAGTTCTTTGGGATAGAATTACCTGTGGAGTCTTTATTCACAATATGCATGTCATAAGTAGAAGCAGGGTGGCTTAATATGTGAGTTGTTAACTGTGACCGATTAATAACGGTGTTCTCACAGTAACAGCAGTGAAAGTGGGCCCTCTCTCTGCACTGGCTGCTACATTTGACAATGATGAAATCTGAAAACAATGCATAATTTACTAAGAAGCAAAATGAATATAGCTACAAGTGAATATAAATTAATTACAACAAATCATCAATATGGAGAAACAAACCTTTGTACTTTACGGCAGCATCCAAGTGTCTACGCACATGGGTTTGTACCATGTGAAACACAGAATTTGAATAGTCACAAAATGGGCACTGTTTTAAACAGGACTTAATAAAAACGTCATCTTCTCCTTTATTTAAAATGGTGTGGTGCTTTGGTGGAACAGGAACAGAAATAATAGATTTATCTAAAGTGGAAAAAAGTACAGATTAATTTTATTATTTGAACAACACTAGGATATGCTTAAATGATCAAGTCACATTTGATTCTTGTACAACACGTTAAACATAAATTGTTAGGACTGGGTATTACGACCAATTTGGCGATTAGATATTTTTATTTATATGGATTCGATACGATATTAATTAGTTATCAGTATTTCACTTAAAATGTTTGTTTTGCAGAGATGGAATCCATATATTTTAATATAAATGCTGGTAACTGAAAACCTCATTCTTAGCTATATTACTGAAATCCACATTTTGAAACAGAGATGGTTAGGTGTATATTAATTTAGATGGCTGCATAAGTGAATGAGATGCTTTTTTTAAGTGAATAGAGACACTCTGCAGAGATTAGACAAATCTTTTTTTTACTGAAGGATGATGGGCAAACGTGTGGTTCTGATACAAATACAAGAGGAAATAAAGATGGCAACTAATAAACTTGCATTAAAATGTAAATTCATTTTAATTGAATTTTATAACTATAAAGGCAATAACAGCAATGTATTAGTACAGGGATCTCCAACTCTGCTCCTGGAGAGCTACCGTCCTACAGACTTCAGCTCCAACACACCTCTCTTTAATTATCATGCAACCCTGAACACCTTGATTAACAGGTTCAGGTGCAATTGACCGAGGTTGGAACTGAAAACTGCTGGATGGTAGCTCTCCAGGTGCAGGGTTAGAGATCCCTGTATTAGTAATGTTAGTTTACAACAAGCTGTTATGCTCTTTGTGTACACAAGAAGGCGCCACTAACGCCAATGCAGCATCATGGCACTAATAACCCACACATCTAATAATTAACGCGATATTCAGCAGATAAATATCAGCATTTCGAATCAAACGATATATAAACACTCAGGAGTGCTTTGAATCAAGCCAGTAATATGAGCTGTGCATTGCTAGTCGGCTACTTCCATTAGTATGAGAGTATAACAGCCATTCTCTTTTCATAAGGCAATCAATATAGACAATATTCATCTACTTGGCACTCACGCAGACATTACAATTGATACAAATTAGCACGCAGAATAAATAAAACAGTAATGGACAGATTACAGTGAAGCTGCTGAACTATCGCGGGCGCTATCGAAAGTTTCGCTTTGTGCTTTCCTTGAAGTGCATATTGCAGGTTAGCGACTCCAGTGAATTGATGTATATAAAAATAATGTAGGAACCAGATTTTTTTTAAAAAAATATACTTCAAAATACGCTATTAAGGCTTCTGGAGTCGTTTTTGTGAGAAAATTTTACTTCCGCATCTGAAAAACTGCCAAAACCGGCAGTGACGTAACGAGAGGGAGAGCGGTCAATGTAAACCATAGGAAAACAATGGATCGCAATGACCGTTCGGATGCGGAGAAAATTTTAAATGTTTATTTACACTCGTATGACGAACCACAGACACAATTATGAGCCTGCTATGTGGCCAAGAGAGCAGGGATTTTATCTCCGCGCGCGCGCGAGAGAGAGAAACGTTTTTGTTTCATTATATGCTTATGTGGGAAATGCCCCCAAACTTGATGTGCTGTCTCTGACTCTGCACCCAGGCTTTAAAGGCTTGCAGTCTGAACTCATAACAGGTTGTACAGATAGCCTATGCACTTCAGGCAGGAGCATACACCTCTCCAGGCCAGCAGACATGGGTATGTTTAGGGTAGAGAGAATTTATTACTCTGAGCTAAATACGTACAAATAAATAGTAAACTTAAGATTTGAATATCAAAATGTTTGTTTCTCAATTACAAGTTGACTATATTTAGGTCATGAATACCTATAAAGTCACACTTTTTAATGCCATTGGTATAAGACAGTTAATGTTGACAGCACACAGGCAAGTTGTCTGCTGGTATTCATCAGGAAGCCCTCACCTGCATGTGTTGTGTCAGCTATGGGACAGTTTACAAAGGATGGATGACTTTATAAAGGTTTTGAATGGCCCCATTTTGGTGACAATCAATAAAAAATAATCAAAATCACAAATTGTCTTACTGTATAAAAAATTGTTTATGAAGTTTACAATACATATATATCAAGCAGATCTGCATTTATGTTTAATTCAGTTCAGTTTAATTTATACAGCATTAAATCATACATATTTCATAGTACTGTTAATACCCAACTTAAAACACAACATTGCAACTGTTATTATATATATGTAGATGTACCAAACATATACCACTGAAAGAAAAATATTTTCAGCGTGGGTATCACAATAATGTGTTACATTAGAGGTGGTTAATAACAAATGGCGTCCACTGCTTCAGATCTTCACACATCCTCATGTCTTGCAATGTCTCCCAAAGCCCTATAAACTGTCAAGGAAATCGTCACTTTGTCTTCAAAATGTGTGGCCTTGCGTCTTGTAAAACATTTTCAAATCCTGCATGAACGGTTCGTATAGTATTTCCATACACGGACATATATTTATCTGGAATTTTTTTTAACCTGCAATATGCACTTTAAAGTAAATATTCTGGATTTCTCGAATTAATATTGTTTAGTTAAATTGAAGATCGATTAAAATTGGAGAATCGATAATTTACCCAGCCCTAATATTTCTATAAATGTACAGAACAATTTTACTCACCTCGTGCAGACATCGTCGTAAACGAATGCTGCTGCCATTACCGTTTTGCTTGTTTTAGTGCAAACTGCCCCCTGCTGTGGCGAGGAAAATTTCAAAGGCGGGGAGAATCAAAGGCGCTCCATCGTCCAGACTGCATTCTGGTGTTACTCCCGTAGTTCAGCAGAAAATGGTTAACGCTGCTGTGGTTGTCTGTGTCCAGGGATGTACTGGCCATCGGGACTACCGGGAGATTCCCGGTGGGCCGCGGTCTTTGTGGGCCGGTGGGTTAGGCATTTAGTTTTTAAATTATTTATAATCGTAATTCTGTTTGGAAGTTTATTGTTGTATAGTTGAAATCCCATGTTTGTGTCTTTCTAATTGGCCGCGTAAAGCTGATGCGAACTGCGAGACTGATTGCTAAACTTACGATCAGCACACGTGACGTATTCGCTGATCATTGGGAAAGTTGCAGAGAAAAGTGTGCTGTTTACTAAGCTTCTTCTGTAGGTAGGCCCGGCTCCACGGGGGGGGGGGGGCAGGGGGGGCGGGGGGGGCAGGGTGGGCCTGGCCCACCCAATCAGAAGCTTGGCCCACCCTGGCCCCACACTAGATAGCCTAACAGCCAACCACAAATTGGGGCGATATTCAGTTTGCTAGTTTGTCTTTTTTCTAACCGCTCACACCCCGAAACATTTTAATATTGTATATAGTTTTCGCGCTATCGATACGCAGGGTATTGAAATCGCTTTTGTGCTGTTTACTTTCACTTTTGCTTTCGTGATTAACGCGCACTCTGTGTAAAGAATGTTTGTCATTGAGCATTAAGCAGCAAATCCTCAAGCATGGTCTGTCAGTCACGTCTCCTTACCCTTTTTTTTTCTATTTTATCAATGAGCGATTTCGATTTTTAGCCCCCTTAGCCTACCCCCAAACCTACCCATTGTATAGCTAATATAAAAGGATAGAAAACGTAACTGAAATTACCATTTTTATTAACAATATAGCATAAAAATATTTTTATGGTCGCTAATCCCACTACTACCTCCAAACCTAACCATAACTCTCTCTGTACAGTAATAAAGAAAACATGACAGACAGAAAACTACAATCACAATTATTTATTTATTGCAAAAATTAAGCAGTACCAAAAGCAGTCCAAATGACGCTGCGTTGCAGCCGCAGTCCTCTTTGGCTAAATACAGTATGTCTGTGAGGTGCGAAGCAGAAATTAAATTGTTAATCGCTGAAATATGATTCAGAATATTTCCCTATTCATTCAGTGAAGGCGCGCGTGCATCATTCAAACACACCTCACAAGAAAACGGCATGTCATAATCTGTGACGAATGCAGGAGAGAGCCATTTGTGCGTTCCATTTTCCTGCTGTAAAACCTGTCGGTTCTTGATGCGGAAATATTTGAGTTTGTAAAATGCACTTCAGCGCGGGTTAATTGCTGGTTATTGCTGCCTACGGTCGCTGGACTCGCTGCTCGGGATGGAGATGAAGATCGCCGGATAAAGGCTTGAATTTGGGTCTGTTCCTCGCAGTCGTATGGATTCTGAAGATTTGGAAATCACTTAATTTTGTAATTATGTTGCGTTTTTGTGTATTTGGCTCTATTGTTAGTCACAGCATGTCGGAGAAAACGCCTTTTGTGTCCCACCACGGCAAACAAAGTAAATAACATGAATTGCACGATGAATTAAACGATTGCAGAAATGTTATTTATTTTAAGGGTTTAAAGTGTAGTCTTGTTTAACATCATGCATCTTGGAAGCGAGCTGGCAGCAGAAAGCAGACAGAACAGAATGTTTTTTCCTATTGAGTAAACGATTAAACAATTTAGTAATGCAACTGAAAACATAAGGCCATTGATATGACAACTAAAAACATTAATAATAATGAAATGAATACCGCGATTTTAATATTCATAAGGATTCGTTTTTAGGTGTCGTCAATACATAAGTATTTGTACATTTAGATGCTTTGAATACGTCAGTATAGTACGTTTTAGTGTCTGGAAAAACATAAATGTAAATGTGCGTTTTATATAACCACTTTTTGCGTAAAAAAAAAGTTCCATAATGTATAGTGCTCTGTTTTCACACACTAATTTTGTACTTAATATACTAAAAATTATTCTTTAATCTTAAGAACATCTAGTGTACTCAGCTGTGCTATTTTGAGGCACTATAAACTATTGTTCTAATGTGCTTTTATCATAATATCTATGTATTAAAATAATGTATGTATTTACCAGTACCCCGCTGCCCCCCAACCCCGGGCCCACCTCAAATATCACTTGGCGCACCCTTCATCTCATTTCTGGAGTCGGGCCTGTCTGTAGGCCCTTGATGTGATGTTGAAATATAGTTACAGCTGAAATTTTGTACCCTAAGCATCAATATGTTTCATTAGAATAACAACCATACATCAATTAAGACCTTATTATATTGAGTATAATGGAAACTGAATTAATACATATAGATACATACTGTGTGTGTGAACGTTTTCATGTCCCAGTCCAACCCTGTCTGTGTCTGTAATGTTATCAGCGGTGTATTCGTACATTTTGGTGTATTTGTCAGACACGATCATCGTTGCTGCGGTGAATAAAATAACTGACAACCAAAGTCGTTGTGTGCGTCGATCGTCCATTTGAAATTGGTGACAGTCGTATATTGGACAACGTTGAGGACAACAATCGTTACACTAACTTTCTATTCTGTGGTCAGAAATGTTTGTATAATGACTGTCATTTAGTGAAATTGTGTTGTTCTGGCTGTGATTCTAATCTCGACTCTCTGTAGTTTTGCTAAAATAATAAAATAAAATAATTTACACACAGTATGCCATGTTTAAAACTTGGCAAAAGACCAATGTCCTACACAGTTGTTTATATTTAAAAATGATTAAACAGATTTTTCACTGTTTTCACCTTCCCCTTTTCTCCTTTCTCCTTTAACTGCATGCAAGTGCAAATGGGCTTTGGGAGCTTACAGTGGAGTATAGTTTCAGTTTGAATTGATCCTCATATAAAACGGCTTGTGAAGACTTTGGGTTTAGCACACAAGTTGGTATGGTTTGTGGTCTTTTTATTTCCAGTTTGGAGCTCGTCATTACCAACATTTTATAGTTTTTAAACCTGCTGCATTACACACTGTCTGTGTTATTAGAAGTGTTGAGTAAAGTTAATTTTACTTTTTTACTTTTAAAAAGTAACTAAGTGTGTTACTTAGTTACATGTAAATTAATGCATTACATTACTTTTGTGTTACTTTTTGTAATCTGAGCTGGGCTTGCCCATTTGGGCCCCCGTGATAGTTTTCTGTGATAGTGATAGTTTTCCCGCAGTGGGCTTCCCCACACTAAACCCGCTGTGGGCCCCCTGTGGGTTAGCCCATGCGGGGCCCATACCAGTTTGCTCAGTTGGGGCCCAGTGGGGATTTTCTGTGGGCAAGCCCACAAGAAACCCAGAATTTTGTCCTTTTGGGACCCCATGTGGTTTTTCTGTGGGCAGTCCATCTTGTTAACAGCAAAGGACAGCTAAAACTAAGCTTTTAAAAATGTTTTATGATTGGATTCTAAACAAAATTGTTGTTTTTTAAATTATTTTTATATCTACATGCAAATGTTACATTAAAATTATATTTCTGTGACCATGGCAGTAAAATGTAAACAATAAGTTGTCCATAACAAAAATTGAATACAGTTGTACTCATGAATTTACATACCCCTTGCAGAACATATACTAAATGTTACTAATTTTAACAAAATAAGAGGGATTATGAAAACTGTATGTTACTTTTTTATTTAGTACTGTCCTGAATAAGCTATTTAACATGACAGATGGTTATATATACTCCACGAGACAAAATAGTAACTGAAATTATATAAAGACCCCATTCAAAAGTTTACATACCCTTTAATCTTAATACTGTGTTTTGTTTCCTGGATGATCCAGAACTGTTTATCTTTTGTGAGTCCCTTGTTGGTTCAGAGCAGTTCATCTGCCTGCTGTTCTTCAGAAAAGTCCTCCAGTTCCTGCACATTTGGTTTTTCCCAGCATCTGCTTTTTTGAACACTTTCCAAAACTGACTGTATGATTTTGAGATCCATCTTTTCACACTGAGAACAACTGAGGAACTCATACATAACTATTACAAAAGGTGAAAACATTTACTGATGTTTAAGAAGACAACACAATACATTAAGAGGCAGGGGGTATAAACTTTTGAATGAAAGAAAAAAAAAAAAAAAAAAAAGACCCCAACCTCAAGAGAACACCCAAAATCTTAAAAAAAAAAAAAAAAAAAAAAAAAAAAACCCACAAGAGTAATATGTTACGCTTAATATGTGATGTGATCTGGGAAAACCAGTTGGATGTTGCACTGGGACATTTTCAGGAAATACAAAAAATAGGTCAATGTCTTTTTGTTGTTGTTGTTGTCAAAATTAGGATTTCATTACATTATTATTCTATAACATCTTGTCTATCATCTTTGAAAATATCTTGGCAAAATTCACTTGTTTAGAGCAGAAAAATTGTGATTTATTGCAGCAAGCAGTGTTATTTATTTATTTGTTTGTTTGTTTGTTTGTTTTATACCATTAATGTAATGTTTGCCTTCTTTCTCTTTTGAGTACTGATTTCCATCTAGTCCTGAGTGCAAAGTTTAGCTCCAGCCCCAATCATGTACAGCTGAACCAGCTGATCAAGGTCTTCAGGATTACCACAGACTTCCAAGCAGGCGTGTGGACAGGTTGGAGCTGAACTCTGCCGGATGTTGGTCCTTCAGGACACCACAAGCTGTAAGTGATCACCTTAACAGTCATCCTGCATCTCTTCTCAAAGGTGATTAGTCAAAACATCTAACTTTTTAAGTCGTATTGTTATATTTCACTAATATTCTTTTTTTTTTCTCTCTCTCTTTTTCTCCCTTTGGCTTGTCGACTTCAGCTAAATAAAGAGCCACCAGGTTGCTGCATCTTTTTGAAATGTAAGTGCATTTAAGTTTATTTAAAGCTGCACATTCATGCATCAAGTTAAAGTCATTAGTAATTTCTTAAAGTGCACCTTCCTCCAAAAATTAAAGTTCTGTCATCATTTACTCACTCTGTTGTTGTTTAAAACCAGTATTGCCTACTTTTGCAAAAAAAAAAAAATTTAGAAGAACATTTCAACTGTTTTTGTCTGTACAATGAAAACAACATTGGATGCCATTAACTTTCGTAGTATTGCCAAAAAACACTGAGACAATGTTGTATTATTTAGGGTTTATATATATATTTACATTTTATTTGTTCTTTTCTTTTTCACTTAGATGATGGAACAAAAAGTAGGCTGGCCACAGCATCTGAAATGGAAACATCTATTAAAATGCTTCCACAGTATAAGACACTTGGGATGGTGGAAGGAGCAGAAGAACAGCGATCAGGCAGAGCTCTACTGTTGCCCCTTAGAGAATTGATTTATAGTTTAATAAATAAATAAATAAAGCATACAATCCCTTGTCTTTTGTCCTCTACCTCTCTTTTTTCCTAGTCAGAATGTCAGAAGGAGCTTTATTCCCAAATATGTTTACACACACCAGCAGTTTTTTTTTTTTTTTTTTTTTTTTTTTTCAGCAGGGTTAGTGAGCTATGTGCTGCCTGGAGAGATATCTATGAATGTTGAAACCAAACCAGACAGTCCTGGTCCAACTACTTCTCTCTCTAGTCCACCTTGTCCTCTCCCTGGTCCAACCAGTTCTCTCCTTTGTCTAACTCTCCCTCATCCAGACATTTTCTTTCTTTTTTGCTTCTCTGTATTGTTTTGAACAAAACCAATCCAGAGTGCCTTTTTTATTGTGCATGGGCATGTAATGGAAATACTTGAAATTATTCATTAAGATTGAAATCAGCTATTTTTCAATTATTAAATTAAAATAATTCTTATCAGCTTTTTTAAGCTGCTGTTGCTGCAGAAGTAGAGGCTTTACACAATCATTTAAAGTTTGGAACATTAGGTCTTCATTTCTGTCATGCTGTGTTTAAGCATTTGTAAAAAAGATAAGAAAGATCCATGATTTTGGTATGAAGCTTATGTGAAAAGAAAATTGAAGCATTTTAGAAACGTATGAATTGACTGAATATTGTGTGAAAATAATATGAATTGTGTTAACGGTATGGCCACAACAGACAGATGTTGCGCCAATTGTGTAGAATTTTGAAAATGTGACTACAGATCGGATAAAGGAATGTTAGCAACTGAAAAAAAAAAAAAAAAAAAACTGTAGGGTCATTTTTGCTTTGTATGGTTGAATTGGATCATCAAATCTCAGCAGCAAAGACACTGATTTACAAAATGGGATTAAATACATAAAAGATATTGGTGTTATTTAACATGTTTAATGATTGCAGATTTGCATCATATTCTAAATTTTGCATTACACTGTTTTTATTCATTTTGAAGAATACTGAATCTGGTTTTGTGCAAGTGAGATGAGTAAATGCATAAACTTTATTAAGCATCATGTTTACACATGGCCTCTGCACTTTGGCTACTTCTTATTTTATTATATTATTCTTATTATACAGGCTAGGGACAGGAGAACTGACAGTCAATGAATGGGAAAACAAAGTAACTGGCGTTTCCTATCAGTCAGTCACATTCAGCGTTACGTCGACTGAAGTCATGTTGTCTTACTTGGGAGCCCAGTCATCTCTAAGCTTAAGAAGAAAAGGCCAGTGAGAATTGACGAGTGGAATTATGTATGCCAAGCCACTCCCCCATACGTACGGGTATATAAGATGGCAGCCTGCATCCACATTCCGATTTTTGCTTCAGAACCAATTGCTTCGTGAGCTGTTACTACGAAAAAGGAAGGAGGTCTGAGTTGATGGACATGCTCCTCCAGGCTTGGCCCAGAAGTCCTTGGCAGTCCAGACACAGACGGAGACCATTAAACACATCCTGCCCACGGGGGCTTTGCCGAGGGCGTCCCTCTGCGGCCTCAGCAGTTGCTCTGCACCATGAAAAAGGAGGTAACCCCTCTGCAGGAAGTCAAGCTGGCCGCAGGAAGATACTGAGGTGGCACCCCGACAGCCCACCTGCTTCCCGGATTGAGCCACCTTTCTTCCCATGATTGCCCCGCTGTGGGTACGTTGGTAACTGCTCCATTGTTCCCACTTGTACGCAGGCTGGGGACCTGGTTAGCGCTACCCAGCCCATCTCGCTGGCTGATTCGGACGGTCGGCTTTCACCAGGCATATTTTCTTGCAAATTAAAAAAAAATAAATAAATAATGCTTTACTTTTGTTACTTGAAAAAAATAATCTGATTACTAACTCGCAGTACTTGTAATGCGTTACCCCCAAAACTGGTAGAATGACAAAAAAAAAAAAAAAAAAGAGAAGTTTGACATGGACAGTCATAATAAAATCAAAGAAACTGTTAAGTTTCAGTAAGTAATATCCAGTCATTCAACAATGTCACTGCCAGTGAACAGTATTGTCATGACGCGTCATCAGTCTGCCATATTGGCGGCACTGAACATAAACAATGTCACTGATTTGAATGAAACCCACACATTTTGCTGAAATTTCTGCTGAAAATGGTCATTTATTGTCATGCCCCTGGGTTTGATTTAATGAGTCAGAATTGTGTGATAAACTCGCAATTCTGTGAACATATCATTCTTTTTTTTTGTTTGTTTGTTTGTTTTTTTTCACCAGGGCAGAACTGGACTTTATCAAAGTCCCTCTAAGGCAAGTCATTTCACTCGGCGGCCATCTTTGAACACCTCTCGGGCAGGGAAGTGCAGCTCCTATCTATTTCAATAGGGAAACATCAAAATCTCCAAACCTGTTCACCAAGCTTACTATTAAATTTCATATTTGAAATCACCAATAAAATCTGACAACAAACTGCCACATAAATATACTTTATGTTCCAACAGCGTTAGAAAAAGCTTATTTTTTTCAGGCGAGATCAGCCAGTGCAGTATTAAGCGCACGTCTCAGAACTTTGACTGTTTCTATAGCAACCGGGACTTCTAACAGCAGCTGCAGTGACGCGCTGACTTTACTAGTCAATGATTGGCTCTTTCATTAAAAAGGCGGGGCTTCGCGACCATAATGAGCGTTGCATCTTTCCCCATTCAAAACGACACCAGTGACTTGGGTAAGTCTTGGGTATTCTATAGTCTTTGACTTTACAACAGCAACAAAAAAAAGTAAGAATTGTGAGATATAAGTCGCAACATATGCGTGAGGTAAGTCGCAATATATATAAAGAGTTCAGATGCAAAACCAGCTAAAAGCCATCTCGGTCAAAACTCAAACTAACTCAAACGGTTCAAACTCGCTAAAATACCAGCCTCAGCCCAATCAGAAGTACCTGTACTAGCCTGATAAAAATGATTTTTTTAAAGAAAGATGTCAGATGGATTTAGTTGGTTTTGCATCTGAACTCTTCATATATATATATATATATATATATATATATATATATATATATATATATATATATATATTGTCCTGGATCATCCTATTTTTTTTTATTTTTAAGTTTAATGTTTATAATGATTATAATTCTTATACCTAGTCATGCAGCTTCCTTTAAAATATAGTTACCATAGTAACATTCTAAGACAGTTTCTCCCACAAGTCTACGTATTGGAAAGAGTTTATCTATCTGTCTAACTTCGGGAAGAGAGACACCAAAGTGAGGGCAGAATATATGTGTTTTATAAACTCTTCGTCTTTCCTCTGTCACGTCTGAAGTCACTCTGATATGGCATGTAAACTGTGCATCAGGGAGGGACTAGATGTACAATAAGAACATGAGGAAGTGAAACTTTGGTTTGGTGGTTTTTGCGCATGATCTGACATGTAGGAACAGAGAGTACTGGCAGCTCGGTATGTAATTCTCTTTGTTTGATTTTGAAAAATTCATTGCATTTAGTTGACTATATTTTGAAATGATTAGTAATATAAATCCTACTATATTAACAGACAATATTTTACACATTTCTTTTTCTCTCTTTTGAGTGTTGCAGTGTAATCATGTTGCTTTAACTTTACTCCTTGTATATTAGACACTGGTCAGAAATATGACTATAATTTATAGTGTGTATATATAATTTTGTGGTGTTGTGGACATTTCTGAAGAGAAGAATTAGTTAGTGACCTTTAGACTGCATTTAATTTTGGGCTTTATTTATTTATTTTGTTTAGTTGTGCTGTTTGGATTCAGTTAGTGTATGTTACACTGCTGGGAGTTTATGGTTTTGCCATTGAGTACAGTGTTTATTTTGTTATTTAGCGTATTGTATTGTGACATTTCGGTGTGTGTGATTGTGGTTGCATTGTGATCTTTCCTGGAGACCCAAGGAATATTTTGAGACCATTGTTTCATTACAATAGGCTAATGCAATTAAAAGTTATTAATTAATTAATTTTTGGAAATTTCATAAGTAATGGTTAATTAATGGTTTATCACTCTTGACCAATAGGTGGCGCTGATACCAAATTGACGATGTGGTGACAATGGCACATACAGAGTTTGGTGTAAATATGTCAAAGAGATACAGCCTCAGATGCAGTTTGGCGTCTTTCCACCAAATTCGTTGATGCATTATATGAGAACTGTTTCGTATATCGACACAAAATTCCGTAACTTTTTGCCAGCAGGGACAGAAGATGATCTGAGTCAAATTTGGTGAAAAACGGTCTAACGGTGTAGGAGGAGTTAGAAAAAGTAGGTTTTCAACATGAATCAAAAGGCTGACAGGAAGTTCAGCCAATTTTAAGATAATTGGTATCGATGTTCTTAGCATGATCTAAGGAATATATTGAGATCACTTTCATTACAATAAGCCAATTTAATCCAATGTTATTAGCATTTTTTGAAAAGGTACTGTGCCGAAACACTGCAGGTAGCTTCAGGTCATGCTTTGGTCTCAACATGCCGAACTGTTGTGGAAATATAACCTCACATCCATCTTTGTGTGTTTTTCGTTTGTTTGTTTGATTGTGTGTGTAATTCGAGAATGGTTTAACTAATCAACTTGAATTCTATAACGTTTTTGCCAGCATGGTCTGAAGATGATCTGAGCCAATTTTGGTGAAAGTCAGAAAAAACTGTCTACAACGAGTTCGAAAAAGTAGGTTTTTCGAAAGGAATCCAAGATGGCAGCCCTTTAGTTTGTTGGTGTTAATGTTTGTCTCTGTATACTTTGACTTTTGTGCTCTTAAGAGGTTTTCAAGTTTTTAATTTGGGCTGTTGATGCTCATTATCATTATTACTATTATTTTTTCTTTTTTATATATATATGTTTGAAGTGATCCAGCCGTCGACGCTGTGCCGCATCTTGTGAATTGTGTCCAGCGCGTGTGCCACGGGGTTCCGGTGCACGTTACACCCGCAGACCTGGTTCAAGCTACTGTGTCTGTGCGGATTTGTGTACTGCTGTTTGAGCCTCATTCCTGGAGTTTTAAACTCTCAGAGTTTCTGCTCAACTGGATTTAAATCTTGTTACATAGCACACAAGCATCAATCTACAAGCTAGCTGGCCCAAGCTATTGCATATGTGCGTGATTGTTTTTGAATTTAACTTTGACTGTGTTTGTTACATTGCACACATTTTTTGTATCACGCACATGCATTCCCGGATTACGCACTGATTTAAATCATTGTATTTGTGCGTGATTGTGCGCTGATATATGAACTTGAATTTTCACAAAGCCCTGTTTGACTGGGGTTTGGATTTAAATCTGAGTTGCCTTTGTTATACAGCATATATTTGTTACATTGCACACAAGCATCAATTTACAAGTTATTCGACTCAAGACATTTTGTGTGTGCGAGATTTGGATTTAAACCAGATTTGCTACACCACTGCACACATTTGTTGTAGCGCGCACGAACATTCAGTTTGCAAGTCACCACATTTGTGCGTGATTGTGTGCTGACATTCGAGCTTGATTTTTGGAGTCTCAAGCTCTTAAGGCTTTGTTTGATCGGGAATTTGGATTTGAGTCTCAATGACTTTGTTATACGGCGCGCGTTTGTTGCATTGCGCACAGGTCTCGGTCCATTACCAGAGGAAAAGCAACACCGCAATAAACAACTGTATCTTCCTGCGTGTGAAGGAGAACAAAAAGTCCGCGACAAGGCCCATTTGATTGTGTACTGGGGATCCTGGTCAAAAAGCGCAAGAGACCCGGTACATGCTTTATTTTGTTTTGCGGGCCTATATTTTGGACTTTGTAGTCGACGAACTGCTTGTGTGCATCATGTGGCATTTTATTGGATGCATGTTCTTTTTAAGTTTGTTTTTCTGGATACCTTGCCAAGTTTATGTTAGTGGCAGCGGGCATGTTTCTGGCTTATTCCCATTGTGTAATTCTTCATGTGTAAATTTTGATAGCCAGACACATTATGGAGTATCTGCTAACCCTGTTATGTTTGAACACCATGATATGTTGTACCCCATGAATTTTATGTATTTTAATTTTATAAGATGTGCTTTATCTAGGGAAGAAAATTATTGTATGACTGACCTGGGGCCTGTGATTAGAATTAGAGTGAGTAATTTTGTTAAACGAAGGAGTTTAATAATTCTAATGTTGTTAATGTCTGGGAATGTATCGCCAAACCCAGGACCACACGCTGCTTTAAATTTCACTACGCCAGTTGAGTTAAAAACAAGGTCTGGATTGGGCTTTATACATCTAAATGTTCGTAGTCTGTTGCCTAAATTGGATATGGTGTACATCTGGGCTAAAAATACAAACGCGGATGTTATTGTCATATCTGAATCTTGGCTTAATAAATCTATCTCAGACAGAGACATTAGTATTTCTGGTTTTAAAGTTTTTAGAGCAGATAGTTTAAAAAGGGGTGGAGGGGTAGCAATTTATGTCAGAGAACATCTTGAGGCATCATTGCTACTTTCGGTTTCAATAGTAAAACAGTATGAATTATTAGTTCTAAATCTCTCTGTGTCCAAAACTCTTCAGCTCACTATAGCTGGCTGTTATAGACCTCCTTCGGCTAATAGCTGTGCCGTACAGTCTCTAATGCATTCACTGGCCTCTTTGAAATACAAGGAATTGATCATAATGGGAGATTTCAATTTGAATTGGATGCATTCAGCATCTGATGATTTTAAAAAGCTTTGTGATAGTCATAATCTTTTTCAATTGGTTGATACACCTACAAGGCCAAATTTAAAATCTCTAGAAAATTCTACATTAATAGATCTTGTTCTTACAAGTGATCCACATAAATATTCTCCAGTTTCTGTATTCGCAAATGATATTAGTGATCATTGTGTTGTGGCAGTAGTGAGAAATATGAGGCTGGCCAAGCAGAACCCGAGAATTATAACTAGGCGTTTTATGAAATATTTCAGTGAGCAGGCTTTTTTGAATGATCTTGCTCTAACTGACTGGGATATAATTACTTTAATTCCAGATGTTGATTGTGCTTGGGAGTATTTTTATAATAGTTTTATGTTAATCATTAATAAGCACGCACCTTTGAGAAAATATAGAGTTAAATCCCGGGATAAGTTATGGTTCACAGCTGCCTTGTGTGATCTTATTAAAGAGCGGGATGCGGCTTGGGCCAAAGCCAGGCAAATACATTTAAATTCTGATTGGCTGCATTTTAGGCAGTTACGAAATAAATGTACAGTAGCGATTAGAAAGGCTAAATCTGATTACTTTCTTGATAAAACCACAGAAAATTTGACAAACTCTAGGAAGTTGTGGGGGAATATTAAGTTGTTAACTGGTAACAAAGTAAACACAGAGTTCCCTGCCTGTTTAATGAAAGATTCTACTAAAATTGTAGATAAAAAGCAAATGCTTAATAGTTTTAATAGTCACTTTGTTGCATCAGGATCTTTATTTTCAACAAATAATCGTATGACTTTTGATCTAGATTTTCTTGAAGCTGAACGAAATTTATGGACGAGTGAGTTTGTGTTTCAACAAATTACCTCCTCTGATGTTTATTCAGCTTTAAAGGAACTAGATGTGAATAAATCGCCTGGTCCTGATCATATTCCCCCACTGTTTTTAAAATTAGCAGCTAATATCATTTCCCCTCCACTCACCTATTTATTTAATCTCTCATTATCAAGTAATATAATTCCTAAGATTTGGAAATCAGCTTTTGTTGTTCCCTTGTCAAAAGGGGGTGATCTTTCTTTAATGGATAATTATAGACCTATATCTAAGCTCTGTATTCTTTCAAAACTTTTAGAAAATTTAATTAGTAATCAGTTGACTCAGTATTTAAATCGTCGTAATATTTTATCTATTAATCAGTCTGGTTTTTGTAAAGGGCATAGTACCACCACAGCTGTCTTAAAGGTTTAAAACGATATTGTGGAGTGTTTGGATAATAAACAACACTGTGCTTGTCTTTTTATTGACTTATCAAAGGCTTTTGATACCGTGGATCACAACATATTATTAGATAGGCTCAGACAGGTAGGACTATCAGAAAATGTTGTTTTATGGTTCACTGATTATTTAAAAGGTAGAACCCAATGTGTCCAGATGGAAGGTACCCGATCAGATTTTTTGGAGATTAAGGGAGTTCCACAAGGATCTGTGTTGGGCCCGTAATTATTTAGTATTTATATAAATTGCCTTGATTTTAATATTGATAATGCAAAGTTTCATTTCTATGCAGATGATACTGTTGTTTATTGTTCAGCTCCCTCTAAACGACAATCTGTGGCTTCCTTACAGTCTGCTTTTCAGAATAGGCTCTGTGCTCTAAAGTTGGTCCTAAATGTTGAAAAAACTAAGTGCATGTTCTTTTCAAATTCTAGAACTCCTTCAGAGAATTGTATTGCCCTTCAAATTCTTCAGGGGAGCCAAGTTACCTCAGTGCTGGAGTATAAATATCTGGGTATTATTATCGACAACACATTAAGTTTTATTTCACATATTAAATATTTGCAAAAAAAATTAAACCAGCAGCTTGGTTTTTTACTTTAGAAATAGGTCAGGTTCCCTATCTGTCGTACACTCCGAGTTGTGTCGAGTAGTGTACGACACTAGGGGTCGCTCTTGGGAGCCCAAACACCTCTGACAGTTTTGAAACAGGCCAATGAAAATTGGGTGTGCAGAATTTGCATAGCTGGCCACGTCCCAGACATCCGGGTATAAATAGGGCAGCATGCGCATCTGCTCACTCGTTCTGTTTTTCGGAGCCGAATGCAGCATCTCTGCGTGAGAAGCGGCAACATTCACCTCTCTCGTCGTTGGATCTACGGCACAGACAGCGGTCTCTCCCTCTCTAGCACAGCTTGTGTGTGAGAGTCCCCTGGGTGCGTCGACGGCGATCTTCAAGAGAATATTCTCCTCTATAAGAGCAAATTTTCTCTAAAAGAGCAGCACGGTACGGATTGTGTGTTTCATTATGCTTTTCCGGCCGTTTCCTACTGGTTGCGGATTCTTCCTTTCCCCTAACGATCAGCACGATCGCTGTCTTCAGTGCTTGGGGCGTGAGCATGCTGATGCAGCGTTCGCTGAGGGCGGTTGCCAAATCCGTGAGGACTTAGCATCGGAGGGAGAGCCGTCAGAGGCTGATGTCACGGCTGCATCCGCCACTCCGGCGGCTGAATCTCAGTCTGTGGCTGATGCTGAAATGGCCGCCGCACTACAACGGGCAGCTAGGGAGATTGGGGTTGTGTGGGTTCCCCCGCCCAGCCCCGAGCCTTCTAGGCTGGATGAGTGGTTCCTGGGCAGGGCCTCGAGACTCGAGGCCACGCTCCGCCCCGGTCCCGTTTTTCCCCGAAGTGCATGAGGAGTTGACGAAATCGTGGAAGGCCCCTCTGTCGACCCGTTCTCGGTGCACCACTCCCCATCCTTCACCACCCTCGATGGCGGTCCGGCGAGGGGGTACACGGAGGTTCCCCAGGTGGAGAGAGCGATTGCGATGCACTTGTGCCTGCTAAACGCCGCCTCCTGGAGGGGCCGCCCGAGACTCCCGTCCAGGGCCTGTAAGTTTTCGTCTACGCTTGTGGTGAGGGCTTACGCGGCCTTCGCACCTTTGGTGCTTGGCCCCTAAAAAAATCTGTATTTAGCCTATTTAAATCAGTTTAATTTCAGTTTAGGGCAGTACAAAATACCATATTTATTTGTTTACTAACCTATTTAAATAAGAAATTATTTCTTTGTTTCTGAATGTGTTGTGTTTGGTGAAATTCACCCTAACATATCTCTCCACTGTCACATCTAAAATCACTGGCTGATATGAAATGTAATTAGTTTTATGCCCTTGTGAGGAAGGGAGTAGTTGCACAGTAGGACAAGGAAGAGATAGCCTTCCTGTGGGAACTATGGTTTGATCACATCTCTTCCCTTTACAGACGGTTTTTGTACGTGATCTGACATGTAGGAACAGATTCCTGTGGAGGTTCGGTAGGCAGTTGTCTTTTCTTGTTTTTGAACATTTATGGTTAGTTATACATTAAAATGATCAGTAATATAAAATAAATCATACTGTGTTTCCAGAGAATCTTTTTCACGTCTCTTTTTACCTTTGCTGTGGTGTATGTGGGCAGAAAATCAGTTTTTAATTGTAGACTATATACTTTTGTGTTCTTGTGTAGACATAAATCTTTGAAGAGAATAATTCTAACATGACATCTCAAATGAGTTTGTGATTGTCAGGCTGCATTTGATTTAGAGCATTTTTTTTCTGCCGTTGATCAGTCAGTATTCAGGACTTGTTTGCTGTTTGGATTCAATCCATGTAATATGTATTTAATGTTCTGTACAGTGCATAATTGTACTTTTTGTTTGGTGTTTGGATTGTTTTAAAATGCGATGCTTATTTAGTCTTTTTCATATTCTATTATATATGCACTTATTTTACATATATTTTATTCCAAAGTCATAAAGTAGGAAAATTTTTTTGCAAATATATAAAACAGGCTATGAATTAAAATAAATAAATAAATAAATAGATAGATAATTAAATAAACAAAAACAATGTGTGTTTGTCATAGTCAAGTAGAAATTAAAATGTTATCCAATTAAAGTCTGATGCTTTAGATAGTAGTTCTGCAGTTTAACAACATTTAACCTGATTACCTAACCTTTTTAGCCTAATTAAAAGTTAAATGTTAAATATGATATTTAAAAAAAAAAAGGTTTTTTTTTTTTGTTTTGTAAACCATTAATACATTAAACAGAGACTTACCACATTTATATTGACAGTAAGAGCATAGTGTTTATGTCTGATAGGAAATTCCTCTTCTTTTTAAACATAAAATGCCTCCATTTAGTAAAGTACGTCATGCACCATACAAGTTCATGAAATGTATATGCAAATGTATATCCATAATGTTACAATTAACACAGAAGAACTACATTGAAATTGATTTTGATATTATTTTCTAAAGTCACTTCCCGTTTGAAATGGAATGCAACCAAAGAGTATAATAAAATGTTTAACACAAAGAGTATAACGCAATGCTTACTTAAGGTGGTTTATTGTTTGAAATGAATTCCTGACACTTAATTCCAAGCCTGGACTACTGTTATTCAGAGGGTCAAAGATACAGCACATTTTTGGCTTTATATCCAATTGTAACACTATATGGTAAACTGATACTGCTTTAAAAAAATACCTTTTAAAATATAAAGAAATAAGGTGCTTAAAATAAAAAAAAATAATAAATAAATAAAATAAAATAAAAGTAAATAAAAGTAAATTAAAGTAAATTAAATAAAAAATAATAAGAATAATAACACCACCCACCACAACCATAATGGAGTCGCCAATAAAAATAAATAAATAAATAAATAAATAAAACACATAATATGTTAAACTGATACTGCTTCAAAAAATACCTTTTGAAATATGAAGAAATAATGTGCTTAAGATAATTAAATAAAATAAAATAAAACAACATTAAAATAATTTTCTCCATTACAAAAAAAAAAAAAAAAATTAAGAGACATCAGAAATAAAAATGGTAACATACAAACATTTTGTGTTAGCACAGAGTAAAAGAATAAGTATAAAACTGTAAAAAAAAAAAAAAAATATATATATATATATATATATATATATATATATAGAATGTAACTTGGTAAAATCAATTTAGCTTAATAGAATAACGTAATGTCTTTCGACAGTAAAAGTTGCCATATAAACCATTATTTTAAATGTTGCTTAAGTTAAATTTGTAATGTAACAGAAGTTGCAATAATCATTTCTTCCCTATGTTTAATGTGTATACACTACCAGTCAAAGGTTTTGAACAGTAAGATTTGTAAAGGTTTTTTTTTTTTTTTTTTTTTTAAGCAGGTCTCTTTTGCTCACCAAGCCTACATTTGATCCCAAATACAGCCCAACTTTTTTCTATTTGAATATATTTTAAAATGTAACTTATCTTGTTATTTTTCACAGCTGAATTTTTAGCATCATTACTCCAGTCAGTTTAATGCATCCTTGCTAAACAAAAGTATTATTTTCTATAATTCTTTTCCCCAAAAATTTAAATAGTAAACATACTTTAAAAATGTACCGTTTTTTTCTGTACTTTGAATCAAATAAATGCAGGCTTGATGAGCAGATGGGACTTATTGAAAAAAATAAAATAACAAATCTTACTGTTCAAAAACTTTTGACTGGTAGTGTATCTGAGTGAAATGTCTTCTCTAACAAGAAAACAATGTACTGTGGGACATGCTTTTGTCCATCAGGAAATGACAGGATCGTTGTTATTTGTTATAGATGCCATCACATGTAAATGAGAGCTTGCCCCACAGAGACAAGATGTCAACTGTCAAGTGCACAGTTAAATAATTTGTTATAATTCCACAATATTCCACAAAAATATGAATTGCCAATTTTCACTCTGATGGACGATGTGCATCTTTATCTGTTTTTTTTGGTCTCAGTGGATGGTTTAAGTATTTGAAGCTCATTCCGTGACACTTAAACAAACACCCTACAAGCTTAGTAGATCATAAACAGACAAATTGCTTCTCCTGAAAATATTCAACAACACAGCAGAATGAAAACAGAAAGCACAGCCACAAGAGTTACGATCTTCTCTGGTCTTGGCTGTGCTCCTTGGTTTCCTTTTTCTTCTGTTTCCTTGGCTTTATCTTCTTCTTGGGTAATTTTTTTTCTTTCTCTGGGCAAAAAACAATATTTATTAAAAGACTTTAATGAAAACATTGAGGTAATCAAATGTTTTTCGCCACAAACCTTTGACAAGTAGCTCCACAGTGTGAACGTCTGATTCATAGCAGAAGTATTTTCCTGTATCATTATGTTGAAGATCACTGAGTTTTAGTGAGTAGTTTCCTTTCTCAGAATCATCAGAAAACATTTCAGCTCTGCCCTTGTATGCTGAGTGTTGGTCTTCTACAGAGCCTTGACTATCAATAATGTCATACACATTCAGGTTGTCATTGTATCTCCAATACACTGTGGTTTTTTTTTTTTTTAAGTTTAAGTGGACGTTCTTTAGAAGAACATGGTAAAACAGCAGAGTCTCCTATAAAACCCACAACAGGATCCTGCAGTGACACTGAAAACAGAGAAAAGATTAAATAGAACAACCAGTCAAATGCTCCATAAAAGTAATCTTTAATACACATACAACCTTTGTACTCACCTTCATTGAACATTAAAAAATGAAGCAACACAATAAAGCACCTGTTAACACAGAAAAAAAAAAATGATTTAGCAACATAAAAACTAACAAAAACAAACACACAAAAAAAGACGAGGCAATATGTCCATCAAACCATTTTTAGCCAATTAAAAAAAAAAAGCCAGGTGCTCTTCTGAAAATGGCCAGCTGGTGGCGCTTGAGATTTCTTCGGTGCCATCAGTTGATAGAGACTTAATTATAATTATAGCTCTGCAAAAGGCAGAATCGAACACAGGGTCGATCGCGTCAAAAGCCAATTCTACGAGTCTGACTCACTACTGCCTACGTCACTGAATCTGTTCACTTATGGTTGTCTTTTTTTATCATGAATGTCAACCAACATTGGTGGGCGAAGGTAGTGTTAGTAGTGTTTGCTAACAAGCGCACTACTTGCACTTAATGTAAACACACTCCGAAAAACAAATTCTTCCCTTTGCTAGGACACATGCCCATGATCCCCATTGGATAATCCGGTCATGCCTAGAGACATCTCACAAAAGCCTCAACAGTATCTTCCCTGATAGCACACATAACACATCACGGAGACGTCTATTTGATGTCTGCATTTACATCGGGAAGATGTAGTTTTTATGTAGTTTGCTCATCTGCAATATGTCTATAGGACATTCCCTATCAGATGTCAAATAGATGTTTATTAGATGTCTTTAAGATGTTTATGATTTAGAATGTATGTAAAACTGACATATTACATACATCTGTCAGATGTTTGTACACAGCAGACGCTTTCCAGATCAAGTGATCTTTAACAGACATCTTACAGACGTACGTGTGCTATCTAGGTTCCTATCTCATGAACAGGCTCTCTTATGAATAACATTCCTCCTGGGCATGAAATATTCATTAAATTTGTCGACAACAGTCTCGTAAATATTTGCAAACGTGAACGATCTGAAACGGCATCCTTGCCCATTGCATACAGCAAAGAATTAACTTGTACTTTAATTTAAACATTACTGGTGTGCATCTTGAGACAAAACAAGGGTGCTGATATATTTCAAGATCAATCAGTGCAAGTTTCTTTCAGTTTAAACAGGTCAGACTTACATTTTAGTCTGGGACTAGGCTTAAGCCTTGTCTGTGAAGCCAGGCGATAGTGCTTTGTTTGATACAGTGCAAGAAAGTGAACCAGAGGCAGTGTCACATCTCTGTTCTTACAGACTCCTATGTTTAAGTTTATTTTGTTCTGTTGTTCCTGATCTTAGTTCCTGTGTTTAGTTCCTGTTTAACTGGTTTTCTAAGTATGTGCTCATTTGGTTACTGATTATATTCCTCACCTGTGTCTAGTTTCACAACATCCTGTGCATTTATACTCCCGAGTTTGTTCTGTTGGATATTGTCTTGGTTTAAATGCAAGCTGTTATGCTGTCTTTTGTTTATCCTGTGCAATTGGATATTCTGTACCAGGCAATTAACCTCCAAAACATATTTGAATGTAATCTGAATTTTATAGCACATTATATTCAAACGTATACTTTATTGCTTAGAAAATAGCCGGATCACAGCATTTTAATTGTTTTGGAGTTATTTCTGAAATCACTTCTGATATTAGGTATCGTTTCTGCATTATATACCTTGTGCTATACAGCGGTACGACCTGCAGAGGGAGCCACAATGTTGCATGTTTATAGTAGAAACACACACTAAAGAAAAGCTTGTCCTGATATTGTGGAGGGATTTTTTAAATGGTATTTGTAATATTATTTCCTGAATTTGGAATGTCAATATTAGCTGAGCTAATGGCACAGCTGGACCTCCAAAGTCGGAAGATGACAGTAGTGCAACACTTTGGATGATAGCTGTCAGGTCTTTTAAGTGAGAAAACGTTCACAGTATTGCCGTTCCTGATACGCGGATATTGCAGTTTGCGTTTGGCACCCCCTACCATAGAGTGCACCCATTCGACCAGCGGCTGCCCTAGTGTTTTAGCACGCAAGGCGGTGACGGGAAGTGTTTCGTTTTGCGATCCGGTTCTTTAAACAGTTTCATGTTTCATGTTTTTTTCATTTTTTTGTTTGTTTTGTTTTGTTTTGTTTTGTTTTGTTTTGTTTTGTTTTTTCTTTTTTTGCATGTTATTTTGTTACCACATAATAAAATAAAAACACTATTATTATCCACAATACACTTCATACTGAAATAAACCTATTGCGAATGGCCACTTTTTTCAAATTTTTTAATTAATTTAAGTTATTTTGGGAGTCATTCTAAGCAGGTTCGATTCAAATAATTTGTTAAAAACGCTGCACATATAGCAAGAGTGGCTAGAACAACTAAAATGTAATTTTATACCTAGTAACCTTAGATTGTGTTTTATTAAACAAACAAACACACAAATACATACATACATACATAAATAAAATTATTATTGCATATTTTCGGCTATATTGATGTGCGCATGCCCAGTAGTCGCATCTGTACATCCTCTAGCCTTACCCAACATTTGGAGAAACGAGAAAAATAACGAGAAGAAATATTAACCGCAGATATTGTCTAAGATGGTATTAAGGTATGACGTATGTTTACAACTATACAAATGCCACATGTGGCCAGTGGGGAAACTGCGAACTCCGTTAGAATATGTAGAACTTATAAGGTGTGTTCGTCGTTGGCCTCAACTTGTTATGCACACAAATGTTATAATGGAAATTGTATAGGTCCATTTACGTTTCATTCACTTAAAGAAATAACGAAAAAGTACACAACTAATTTTTCCTTTTGTTTAAAGGAAGCGGTGTTACGGTTCGATTTATACTTTTTGTTTGTGGTTTACAAATAGGTTTAGCTTAACGTTACTGATGAAGGCTCAAAGGATGGCCAAAACGTTACATGTTTTTAACTCATAATAGTTGATTTATTTACAGTGCGTGTTGAATATACTGATGATTCGCAAAAGTTTCGAAATCGCCTTTGTTTCAAACCAGCGTGAGTGCGTATCAAAAAGTCACGTGATTTCAGTAAACAGTATCTTGGTATACAAATCTTTATTTATTTATTTATTTATTTATTTTTCGATTCACAACGTTCATTGCAGCAGAAAGTATTTAAAAGGTTTAAAGTTAACATCCAAATTCCCCAGCACATATTCTTACGCAAACAATCATCACATTTCGAATAAGACAAAACTATAATGCAGCCAAGGCCAGGAGGCCGAAATGATTACCTTGCTGATAAAAAAAAAAAAGAAGCCTTCACAGAAATTCTAATGGTTTCCATTTCAAACACCATTACAAACCATCCATTTTTTAACCATTAAAACCATTAAAAATGTTTTTCTGTAGTGTGTTTTGGGACACATTCTGTTAGGATTTAGTGGCGTTAACAAGCCACCAATAGAAGTTGACCAATTACTAGTACAGACCGACAGGGTCCATTACAGTTTTCCAGTACAAGTCCTATTATAACAAGTTAAACCGTTACAAATTCTGTGATGTTTTTGTTAATTAATTCACCTCATCTCCCAAATCTTCTGGTTTAAGTCGTTCATTCTTTTATCATGGTACATCCGCATAAGTTGAAGTTGTGCAGTCTTTACGGGAAGCAACAATGAATAGGTGTGTTTGACTTGAACCACAGCTACCGATGACGGTCAACGCAATGGGGCGGAGTTGAAACCGGAGCTGTCAAGTCCAACAATTTGCTGTTAGTGACGCTCAAATGGTGATTGCATACTCAATCGCAGATTAGGTGAATTAAATGCAATATTTGTCAAATACACAGACATTTCAGAAGCGTTTTCTTGAGCAACAGAAACACTTCTGCTCTCGCGGTACTTTGATGTCATATGCCGATCATTCTGTGCAGCACCGATGCATCTCGAACAAGCCTATTGTACCGGCTTAGTCACCTGTCTGCTCTAGGAGCGCTATCACGGTACTTTGATGCCACGTGACAGTCACGTGCCGTCACATTCAGGGGATCTGTCTATATGCAGATATACTTGAGATCCGGTGATAGATGCGGCTTCCAAACGCTCCCGTGTGCTTCTTTGTGCGAGCACTCAGTGAAGACCATGAAGCGATGATCAGTGGTCCTGTCCCAAATGGAACACTTCATGTGCACTTGTGGTCTTATGGACGTACAATGGCCACCGCGTGCACGTGTCCGTTAAGTCCACGAGACCATAGGGTGTCCCATTTACTGTCCTTCCCATAGACACTGCATTAGAAACACCTTCGAATTAGTGTTAAGTATTTTTTTTTTTTTTGTAATTTGTCATGTTTAAAGTTTATGACCCATACAGCCTGGAAACTCAGGAATTAAAATTATCTCAGAGAAGTCATTAAAGCCATTCATGTCCAATTTCCACTTAAGAAACTCGAATCCATCAAATACACGAATATCGCAGAATCCGTCATTTTGTCCGCCAAGCAAATCAGACAGGAGAGTAGATTAACCTTGTTGGACCTGAACTTGAAAAATGGTGCATTGCCATTTGATTTTTATTCAAGCCAAAACAATATTATCCTATAATTAACCTATATTAGGTTACAGTGATGAAAAATAAATTTAAGGGTTAGATCAGGTAGCTTCCATAAGATTTGAAGATTCAGATGCAAAACCAGCTAAAAGCCATATCGGTCAAAAATGAGATAATGATACTGAGTGAATGCTCTCGACACATATTATATGTCCATCAAGTACTTTTTCTTCAAACTCGCTAAAATACCAGCCTCAGCCCAATCAGACGTACCAGTACTTACACAGAAACCTATACATCTGAGCCTGATAAAAATGCATTCTTTAAAGAAAGACATCAGATGGATTTAGCTGGTTTTGCATCTGAACTCTTCATTTGCAGGTTACCACCTCTCAATTGTGTATCTTTTTTCATTTCATGAAGAACAACTTCATGTTGTTATGGCTATATTCATGAAATGACAACCAACTGTTGGCTTGGTGTGTCAGGGCCTTTAAGGCTAATTCACAAGTGGCAACCAATGACAACAGATGCTGAGAGGGGTAACAAAACCCTGATGGTGCAGTGTGAATTGGCCCTTTAGATTTTCTGCTATTTAATAGCAAAATATCAGTAATAAAGGACCGAAATAAAACAAAGAGCTGAAATTAAATAGCTTTTACATTTATATTTACATTTATTCAATTTTATCCAAAGCGACTTACAAGTGGGGAATACATCAAGCGATTTGTCCTAAAGAGGCAAAACGACTTAGGAAGTGCTCATAATACCATATAACAGGCATTGTTTAGATAAGTACAAGCTAGAAAGGGAAAAAGAGTAGAACAAAAAAGTAAGGGAGTTGTTAGGGAGTCGGCATTCCGGATAGCGGTGGGAAGGTGAAAGAGAATGTTCTGGAAAGTGATTTTGTGCCTCTTTGTGATGGTACAACGAGGCGTCGCGCACTGGTGGATCTCAGATTTCTGGAGGGAGTGTAGATTGGTAGCAGTGAGTGGAGGTAGGCGGGCGCTGAGCCTGTGGCTGTTCTATATGCAAGTATCAGTGTCTTGAATTGCGAGCCGCAACCGGGTGCCAGTGCAGGGTGATAAAGAGAGGTGTGACATGGGCCCTTTTGGGCTCGTTGAAGACCAGTCGTGCTGCTGCATTCTGAATCATTTGTAGAGGTTTGACTGTGCATGAAGGAAGACCGGCTAGAAGAGCATTGCAGTAGTCCAGCTTAGAGATGACCAGGGCCTGGACAAGAAGTTGTGTGGCCTGCTCTGTTAGAAAGGGCCTGATCTTTCTGATGTTGTGCAACGCAAACCTGCAAGATCGAGCAGTTTTCGCTATATGGTCTTTGAAAGTCAGCTGGTCATCAAAGATTACACCAAGATTTCTAGCTGAACTTGATGGGGTAATTGTTGATGAACCTAACTGGATGGTGAAGTCAGAGGAGTGAATTGAATGTTTTGAAGAGGTTGCATGTGGAGCATTGTTGATCTTTTTGTGGAAGTATGAGGATTTTGTAGAATGGTATCTTTTGTGGCCCTATGGTGATGACAAGTGGAATCAGTAAATAGTGTAATTATATACCTGCTACATAGATAATGTTGTGTTTGAATTTAATAGGCATGGTGCTTCTCATCCAGTGTACAACTTTCTTTTTTTTTGCTAATGCTGTAGTCTCCTGGTCTAAGGACATAGATTTATGAATCATAACATGCCAAGTTGGCTAGTGAGTTTTGTTCCTTTGAACTCTATCATTGAAAGCTAAATGTTTGTTTAAAACAAATGTTGTCTTTAATAATATTGTAAGCTACTGGATAAAGACAAGAGAAGTAGTCTGTGTCTATAGAAAGCCAATATTAACTTTGCTTTTGCTCATTTGTGCAGATGCTGTGTCATTTACTTACTTCTACATCTGACAGGCAAAGGTTAGTATTCACAGACCTCTGTTAAGATATTTGGTATCTGTTGATGCATTTTATGTTTGGTGCAGTTTTTGTCATCATTTACTTCCTAATGTAAAGTTGTCACTCTTTTCCCTAGTGTCTTTGCAGGACTCTACATTTAGTACAGTTAACAGTAATGTTGGAGGATCTGTCATCTTGCCATGCAGATATGAGAATAAACTGCAAAGTACTGATGTATTTTGGCGATACAGTGTAAGCAGGAAAGTGTTAAGTATTATAAATGGGAAGCCCTCACTAGAAGACCAGGACAAAATATTTAGCAATCGAACAAAAAGTTTCCCTTCAGAGTATTCTGAGGGAAACTACACAATTGAGCTGAAAGATCTGCAGCTGACACATGCTGGAAACTACACTTGTTTTTTACAAAAGTCAAATAAGAAAATGATAATACAGCTTTTTGTCAAAGGTACATGCAATCCTTGTTTGATACACTTTTAAAGTACACACCACAGTAATAGCAGCATTAATATATATATATATATAATATATATATATATATATATATATATAATATTAGGGATGCACCGAAATGAAAATTCTTGGCCGAAACCGAAAACCAAAAAAGAGGAAACCAAGGCCGAAAACCGAACCCCCGAAAGAAATTATGGCAATTATTAGTACCATTGCATTTGTGGCTATGTGTACTAACCTTACTAAAATCAAGGCATTGCAATTGCATAAATTAATATTAAAGTTTCAAAGAATAAATCATTGAGGTTGAGCTTGTCATCTGCCTGACATTTGAGAAAGATTTGAGAGAGTGTATTTAAATAGGGCCAGTGCATAAATAAAATTTTTTGTGCAATTTAAAAAATATCTAGCAGAAATATGGCTACAATCTTATAGTCGCATATATAGTAGCTTAAGGCCGCGATCACTCCGAACGCGTTTTTTAGGCTGTGATCACACCGAACGCGTTTTTTTTCTTTTTTCTAAAAAAAGAGCAGTGCGTTGCGTTTTTTTATGTTGCTAGGCAACCATCAAATCAGCCGTCCTGTCAATCTAATCAAAGGATTATAGCGCGAGCGCTCTAAAATCTTTGTTTTTTAGCTGTTTAGTAAACTGCCATATCAGCAAAAACCTTAAAAAAACACAGCTCTGGGTAACCCGCGATAGACACCAAAAGTTTCTCCTCCATCAATGCAGTCTCCGGACTTTTTAGGCAATGGTAAAACTTTCGTCACCACAATGGAAGGCCCGCCTCTCCATTAAGGCAACTGGACAATGAAAAAAACGCGATGACGTCGGGCGCTTTTCCGCTCAGAGTTGCTTTTTTTTCAACTTCAGGCGCTCAGAGTAGTGATGGGAAGTTTGGATCATTTTACCGACTCGGATCTTTGAGTCTCGTTCAGCAAAATGAATGAATCTTTTTTCGAGTCATTTCGTTTATTTTAGCAAAATATAATTAAAATCCTACCTAACACAAGGACTGCTTACACAAACGTGGATCACACTACAAAAAAGACAAAACTATAATGCTATAAGAAACAGAAAAGATTAATTCATTGTTTACCTGGGTCTTTAATCTATGATTGGGGCACCTCGCCTCTTATCTGAGAAGTTTTCGGGTTTGAGTCGTTCGTTCATCACGTGACAGCCCTCATAAGGTGAACGAACGACTCGAAACAGATGAACTAATTCCAGTGCAGAACCTAATAGGATGTTGCGCATCCGCGACTGAACTCGTTCGTCCCGAGTCACATTAAAGATTCGTTCAAAATGAACGAATCGTTCAAGAACGACCCATCACTAGCTCAAAAACAAAAACACGAGGTGCCCGCATCGCATGAACAGCGCGCATAACGCTTACTGCCAATAGAAAACAATTCAAAAAAGGTGCCTCTCACTGCAAAAACGCGTTCGGTGTGATCGGGGCCTAAGTCAGGACAGAATAGTCTACCTACTATAATTTGAGGCACTTTCTTGCAGGATTTCACTGAGTGATGTTTTATTAACAAATTTCGGGAGAAGCTCGCACAGATAATTAACACGGCCAATTCACCATTAGCAGTCACACTCCCTATCCAAGCACCACAAGAGAATCCCTTTAAATAGCCAAGCATTCTTACCTTCATTCATCTCTAGTTTTTCAGCATTTGGCACGTCCAATAGCCTCAAAACATGTCCGAGATTGAAATCGAGGAATATTCCTTGGATATCAAGGATCCTGCTGCTTCTCCAGCCTCTATCCAGGCCGCCTCTCAGGCCACCAGCACTCCGCAGGATCCTCCAACCGAGCCCGCGGCTGCATCACGGGGCCGCAGGCCTTCCCGCGCCACCGCCGCTCGTACTTCTAGGCGCCGTACCACACCATCACCGCCACCTTCCAAGCGTCAGCCATCTTCTCCAGCGTCTTCTTACGCTTCAGCCCTCTCCTCCGCCCCAGCCAAGGGGAAATGGACCGTAGCGGGGCTCCGCCAAGCGCTCGCCAGCTCCGGCGTCGTCATCCCACGCCGTTCTACAAAAGCGGATCTCCTCGACCTCTACGCTTCCCTTCAAGCAGGGGAGAATCCCATTTCTACTCCTCCTTCCAGGGCCTCGGGCAGAGCATGCACAGGCCGCAGCACTCCCTACTCACGGCCCGAGCAAACCACCACTCCTCCGAGGACGGCTTCTCGGCCGTCAGGACGCAGCGATAGACCGTCAGCGAGCCTGGGCCACGCCCCGAAGGCCGCGGTCGCCAGCCACCACCCTCCTCCTCGATCATCCGAGCGGGAGCTCGCTGCTCATGCCGGCGGACAGCCGGTCTTCGCCTCCACAAGCCGCCACAGTGGCGCGAGCCCGCCGCCACAGGTGGAAAAATCCCGCTCGCAGCTTTTCCCCCGCTATTCTCCCAACCCCGTCCCCTACCCATGGCCCACAGCGCCGCCGTCCAATCATAGTACGAGCCTTCCCCTGCTAATGGCACAAGCAACGGTGCCCCCCATACCCCCCCTCTTCCCTTCCCTTTCCTCTGCTCCAGGAGCTGTCCCCAGCGTGAGCCTGCCTCCTACCACACAGGCTCCGATGCCCGCCATTCCACCTCTTTTCCCTTCCCTCTCCTCCGCCCCAGGAGCCGTCCCCAGCGTGAGCCTGCCTTTTACCACACAGGCTCCGACGCCCGCCATTCCCCCTCTTTTTCCTCCTTTTTCTTCCGTCCCACAAAATGCCCACAGCGTGAGCATGCCCCCGCCAGCAGTTACAACAGCTACCTTTCCTCCTCAAACCCGCTCTCCCTTCTCACTAGCCTCAGCCATGCCCCTTCCAGCCCCTCCAAACGCTCTTGCGCTGGAACCGCCCCCCGTACCCAACTCCATCAGGACCCAAATTCTGGCAGGTGCAGACGTGGATCTTTTTTCCCTCTTGTCTCCTATTTCACCCTCACCCACCGATCGCCAAATCAATTGCGGCGATTTTTCAGTCACCCTCAAAAATTCAGCGCACAACCAGTCACGTATATTGTCTTTTGCCGAATTTACCATCGCCTTCACCCGCTATTCAGAAGTCATCTGCGCCACTTTTCCCCACAGGAGACGCGAGCTCAGCGACTATCTCACGATAGTCGCCGAACTCGCGCTATCATACGGAGGTTCCCACTTTTACACGTACCACAAGTTGTTTTCCGCCAAATGTGCCATCCGCATAGCCCAGTGGAACCAATGTCCTTACTGGGGGGCTCTGGACACGGAGCTCCATAACAGAGTGTTCCTGGGCTGCCGCAATATTTCTTGCGCAGTCTGCCGTTCTTTTTCCCATTCCACCATCAACTGCCCTTTTATCAATCCATCCATTCCTCCCTGCCCCGAATCATCCCAACCCAAATCCACCAGCTATGTCCCGCGCCTTATGGATACCCCAGCCACACCCACTCCCACATTTCGCCGCCGCCCATCTTCCTCCAACAGCCAGGTCTGCACCGACTTTAATAACGGCAGGTGCACAAGACAACGCTGCCGGTTCATGCACGTGTGGAACTTTTGTGGCGGTGCTCACGCCCGTCTTGTTTGTCCTGTCCAAAAAGCTGCAAATAAAAATTCTAAAAATTATTTATCGACCCCTGTAAATGTTTCTCGTTTGTCTGCAGAATTGCTTCACCACCCTGACTCTCATTTTACAGATTATGTTCTTTCAGGTCTCGCACACGGCTTCCACCCCGGTGTCGAAAGTCTTCCCTCCCAAAGTCTCATCTGCCCAAATCTCCAGTCCGCCCTCACCGAACCCGAAACAGTTGACCTTCTAATCAAAAAAGAAATAGACGCAAAATTTATGATCGGCCCCTTTTCCGTCCCTCCCTTCTGCATTTTTCGGGTCAGCCCCATTGGCGTAGCCACCAGAAAATTCTCAGGCAAAAAACGCCTCATAATCGATCTCTCATCTCCACATAATTCCCCGTTCCCTAGCATTAACAGCCTCATTCCGCTCGAAGAATTCTCTCTCCATTATCACGATGTCGACCAAGCCATCACCCTGATTAAAGAGGCAGGTCGCGGCGCTTGGCTGGCCAAAGTCGACATTACTTCTGCCTTTAAAGTAATGCCCATTCACCCAGATTTTTGGCACTTATTCGGCATCCACTGGAAGAATAAATTCTACTTCGCTGTCCGCCTCACATTCGGTTGCAGAAGCAGCCCTAAAATCTTTGACACATTGTCAGAGGCAATTTGCTGGATACTCTCCAACAATTACAACATACCCTATCTGATTCATCTTTTAGACGATTTCTTAATCGTCTCGCCCCCAGACTCCGTCCCAGCCACGCACCTCTTGACAACCCAAAAGCTTTTCTCAGAGCTCGGGATTCCCCTCGCCCAAGACAAAACTGAAGGTCCTAGCACTTCCATCGAATTTTTGGGCATCAACTTGGATTCTCAAAAATTCCTGGCCTCCCTACCCAAAAAAAAAATCGACAGGACGATCCTGGTAGCCTCCACTCTGTTATCCAAATCTAGCTGTTCCAAACGCGAACTATTATCTATTCTAGGTCATCTAAATTTCGCGATGCGCATCATCCCGCAAGGCCGCCCCTTCATCTCCCACCTCCTCTCCCTGGCATCCTCCGCCCACACTCTAGAGGACCTCATATCCATAACTGACTCGTGCCGCAACGAGATCAGTCTATGGATATCCTTCCTCAAACAATGGAACTGCTTATCTTTCTTCTATAGCAACCTGATTTCTTCTCCAATCGATATCCAATTATATACCAACGCTGCCCCCTCCGTCGGGTTCGGAGGTTTTTTCAGAGGCCGCTGGTTCGCTTCCACATGGCCCCCCCAGCTGGCACATTTGCCACAGCAGCTTTCATCCTCAGCGCTATTCGAGCTTTATCCGTTAGTGGCCGCAGCCTCCCTATGGGGCAAAGAGTGGTCCGCCACCAGCATCATCGTCCACTGCGATAACGAAGCTGCCGTGCACTGCATTAACAAAGGTCGTTCCCATTCCCCCGCACTAATGCCTTTGCTAAGACACTTGATTTGGATTTCGGCTTGTGACCAATTCATTATAACCGCAAAACACATTCCCGGGTCAAAAAATCAAATTGCTGACTCTCTCTCTCGTTTTGCCTTTCAGAAATTCAGATCGCTGGCACCAGAGGCGGACCCGCTCCCAACCCCAGTTCCTCCTTATTCAGAACTGATATTCCCGTAAACCACCCTCTGAGACCTCTCCTCGAAGCGTCCATTAATTCCATTCTGCAAGCTGTCTCCCCTAGGACACTCCAATCCTACCTTACAGCATGGAAATGTTTTAAAATATTCCACTCTGCCTATAGTTTACCCTTCCCTGATTTTTCCCTGCTCGCTGTCACCTCATTTATCTCCCATCTCAACACCAATAAAAACCTCCAAGCCAGCTCCATTAAAGGATACCTAAGCGGAATCCAGTTTTTCCACAAACTGTTATATGGCTCGCCTTCACCCCATATAACCAATTCACAGACCTCCCTTCTCATCAAAGGTATCCAAAAAACCCAGCCCAACCGCCCAGACCCCAGACAACCTATCACTTTAAAAATTTTGACCAAATGCATCTCTACCCTCCGTAAAAGGTTACCATTCCATCCATACTGCCCGCACATTAGACGCCATGTTTATCCTGGCTTTCTTCGGTTTCCTCAGATGCTCTGAGCTCGCCATTACATCCGGCTTCAACCCAGCCATCCACCCAACTATCTCCGATCTAGCAGTGCTAGACGGTGAAACCATCTCTTACTTCATAAAACAAAGTAAGACTGACCAAACAAAGAAAGGCCATTTTATTTATATTTTTAACCTCTGATCGCCCATCCAACCATTCCAAACCCTCCTAGCTTTCCTCCAGCTCAGGAAATCCCAATCCAAACTCCCTTCCGACCCCCTTTTTACAGACGACTTCAACCGCCCCGCCACTCGCTTCTGGTTCCAAAAGCACCTTAAGTCTGTCTTGCTTCTCTCTGGTACCCCAGCCGACAACTTTTCCAGCCATTCGTTCCGAATAGGCGCAGCAACCACAGCCGCCCAAAAAGGCCTCTCCCATCAGCAGATCCAAGCACTTGGTCGCTGGTCATCAGAAGCTTTCAAGAGCTATATCCGATCAGATCGCTCCCTCATCAAGGAAGCCCACCAAACCTTAGTCAGCCAACCCATTTAACGCCAGCCCACTCCCGTCCACTTGATCTCTAGCCACCCCTTCTAATTTCCCTTCCGCAACGGCTCATCCCCGCTTCAACATCCCCTCAGCGTCCCTCTCGCCTCCTTCCCCACACTGCCACAGCTGTGCCCGCTCCCGCTGGAGCCCCCCGCTTACCTCCCTAATGCCGCTGCAATGCCCGCTCCCGCTGGAGCCCCCCGCTTACCTCCCTAATGCCGCAGCAATGCCCACACCCGCAGGAGCGTCATTTATAGTTCCCCACTGCCACAAGCTCCTTTCCCGCAGCAGGCTTTTCTATATATAGTGCCCACAGGAGCCCTCCCGTATTTTCATCTATGTCCGCTACTACTAACGTCCAGCATCCCTTCAGCCCAAGCTAGGCAAATTTTGGGGGGTTATCTGGCTGCTGTCCTGCGATCATTCGCCTTTTGGGGGAGCGCTTATTGGGTTCGGGCCAAATGCCGAGCTCGGACCCCTCTCCCTGGGCAGGGGGAGTGCCCCGGGCTCGGGAATGATTACCGAGCTCGGAGCCCTCTCCCGGACAGCATGGCAAATACGCTTAACTTTACGCTGTTTATTATATGTAAGCGCGAACTCGTGAAGTGATGTTTTATTAACAAATTTCGGGAGAAGCTCGCACAGATAATTAACACGGCCAATTCACCATTAGCAGTCACACTCCCTATCCAAGCACCACAAGAGAATCCCTTTAAATAGCCAAGCATTCTTACCTTCATTCATCTCTAGTTTTTCAGCATCCCTCCACCTCCCCGTCTCCTCACCTTCAGCTCGGGGGGGAGCGCTTATTGGGTTCGGGCCAAATGCCGAGCTCGGACCCCTCTGCCTGGGCAGGGGGAGTGCCCCGGGCTCGGGAATGATTACCGAGCTCGGAGCCCTCTCCCGGACAGCACGCCAAATACGCTTAACTTTACGCTGTTTATTATATGTAAGCGCGAACTCGTGAAACATATCAGACAACGAGGGTGTGCGCTGCTCCCTTTCCGTCTCCCCGCAGGTTCTCCGCATCAATCGCGGTCTGGATCATTTCTCGTGTGTGCTGCTTTATTTCCGCATCCAAGTAATGATCTTTATAACGCGGATCAAGTACAGTCGCGATGAAGTGCAGAGGATCCGAATAGATCTCAGTGAAACGTGTGCTGACAGACTCTAAGAGTGTATTTTTCATTGTTTTCACTCCGCGGTCCGTATCAACCTCACACCGCAGACATGTTGCTTCAGACAAGCACGTGCAGGCCACGGTTTCTGTTTGCGTCATCACAACATACTTTCGGCCGCGTTGTTTCGGTGATAAAAATCTTTCGGCCGAAAACCGAAAATGCACTTTTGGGCCATTTTCGGCGCATCCCTAATATATATATATATATCACTGATAAATGTACAAAATTGTTTTTCTCTACATTATACCTTTTTTCTTACAGAAAAGCTTGAAAAACCAACAGAAAGTCCTGAAAAACAAACTCCAAGCCAGAGAAATGCATGCATGGAAACACAGTCACTGAAGATTATGACCTTCCTAACTGCTGTACTGGGACTTACTTTGCACCTAATCGAAGATTTGCTTAACTAGGGATGAGGATCACTTTTTCATATTCAATACTAATATCAGAGTCTTGAGTATTTACCAGTGCCTTTGATGTTGTTGTCAAATGTTCACAGGAGTCATCTACTCATGTTCCCTGAGACATGTTGAATACCACATGTAGAATCTGTAGTATTTTGTACCTGAATGCTACTGTCAAATTACTGTATTATAAAATGTAAGAAAAAAAGCTTGTATCTTAAGGTATTATGAAGTAACTGATTACTATGAAGTAATTTGGTCATACTGCCTAACAGCAGTGTTATTGAACAAACAAGTCATTTTATCTATTTTTTTTTTTGCATTATTTTCAAAGTGTTAATATTTGTAACCTACCTAAACAATGCTAAACCAAAAATAAAGTGATGTATTCACTGAAAAAAAAATGCTGTGATGGTCTTAATTCAGGTCTTCACAAACTGGTGGTAGTAACTGATTGCATGTAATCTTAATTATGTAATCCGATTTCAAAAAATAAGTACTTGTAATTAAATTACATTACATTTTTAAATACTGGTAATCAGACTACAGTTGCTATTTTATGGATTATGTGATTACATATTATTCACACAATAGCAATAAATTATTCATGATTTATTAGTTTTTCTTAATTCATCTTTTTTCTTTTTTTTCTTTTTTTCTTTTCCTTTGTAAAATAGCCTACCGCTTATACTGCCCTCCAAAAGTTTGGAAACACCCCTGGCAAAGTGTGGTTTTGGACGATATCAGCATGCCCCTTTGCCAGCTGTGATGCCTGGTTACTGGTTTAAACTTGGCCCGGGTTTTTAAAAGATTTTTGGGTCAGCACACCTTAATAGCTTCAACAATTGATTGCCAGTTAAGTTTAGAATATAATGAATTTAGGCCCAGATTATGCAGAGCTGTAATAGCTGCTAATGGTGGATATTTTGATGAGGTTTTTCTATGTATAAACTGTATAAGTAATAAAATATGTTTTCATAGTTGTGTTGTCCCTTATCATTGCAAAGTTATCACAAATTAAAAAGGATTCATGCCAATATTGTCCAAAACCCCACTTTTCTAGGGTGTTTCCAAACTTTTGGAGGGCAGTGTACACTCAGAATCTCTTTCAGATTTGTGGACATTCACAAAAAGACCAGTCACTAGTAAGATGAATATAAACAGACAGAAAATTAAAAGGCCACATTTTTATTTATTTATTTATTTATTTGAATTATCAATCTGTGGCAGACAGTAGCATTATTTATGTCTTTAGAAGGCTTTTGTCTTTCAAACTAATTAAAATGCACAAATTAAAGTTATTTCTTTACATGCAATGTAGGCATTACCAAGCTTTTTTTTATTTTTTACCAAGAGTTTCCTATTTAAATAGGTCAAGAGTCTAAAAGCAATCAAAAAGTATGTTACCTAAATGTGTAATGCAATGGATTACGTTACTAACGACATCTTTTGTTGTGTAATTTTATAAACAGAAACAGACTACAATTTGTAAGTCATCTACCCAGCTCTGCTGATGCATATTAACATTAAATGCATTACAGCTATTTAGAGGGTTTTCTCATTGGTTACTTGCCCTGCAGAAATTCTGACTGGCAGCTGTATTAAGGCCTGACCAACAAAAACTTATTTTAGAGGTTGAGCATGCAAAAACTTAACTTTGTAATGTGTGCCCTGTGTATATTAGTAGTAAAAGTACTTGTAATCATTTTATGCTGTACGATAATTGCACATTTTGGACATGTTCTTTGATAGCACCTGCTGGTGAGATCCCCAAATTGCAAATGCAGTTTTCACACAATCCCTGATTTGAATATGCCTATATTTTGTCTCAGTTATATACATTAGTGCAAATTCCTTCAAACCACTCCAATATTTTTGCATTCCAAAATGAGTTGGTGTTATAGATCATTAAAATATATGCAAAACAAAAAGTTTTTAATGTCATCCTTTGTGTGGCTGTTAGTCTTGTAGCTTAAATGTAGTGTTCTACATTAGTGAATTTGTCATTCCAAAGAACAGAATAACAGGCTTCCCAAGTGGTTGGGAAAACCCAAATGGTAGCTACGAATTCATTCATTTAGTAAACCTGTATTATTGTTCAAACTATTTTCTGCTTATTTTTTCCTGTTATTCAGTCTTTGGTTGTCTTGTTCAAAAATGTCAATACATGGTTGTACAAAGGGTATTTTGATAAATTTGAGGTATATCTTTAAAGTACAGCTGGCTCCAGCCTGACCCCATATGATGTCAATTTAACTGGAAAAAGCGATGAATAAATAAAAGTGCTGTGAGCATGTGTTCATCTCTGACTTCCCCTCTGGTCTGTGTGGTCGAGTTTCATCTCAAGCTCAGTCGTGTTTCTGCTCACAGTAAAAGATGTCTGAATAATCACAGTACAGAAGATCATCTGAATCAGACAATGAAGATCATACAGCTTCAGATCTGTGAGTTTATCGCATCACATTTTATTAAATTGGGTTATGTACTAATCTTAACAAATGCGTTTTTCTTTCTCTCATAGATCTGTTCTTGTGTTATCAAACCACAGAGAGTCTAACAAACATAGCAGTAACTTTAGGAGCTGATGTGAATATAAGCTGTGATCTTGATATAAAGGAGATTTACTGGTACAAACAGAAATCACCGGATCCTCCAGTGTTGATCTTACGCACTTTTAATAGGATATCTGAAGGAGCTGAATATGAAAACATCATCTTCAAACACAAATACTCAGTGAAAACTAACAGTCGTCTGTTCATCAGAAATATCACCACTGATGAATTAGGAGTTTATTATTGTGTCAAAACTAGTGAACCACAAAAATTCAGCAACGGCACCAAAATCTACATTAGTGGTGAGTGATTGTTTTACTTCAGATATTTTAAATACATAAGATTTGTGTTCTATATAAAAATATATACTATGCTAAAGATATTAACATTAATAACTAGGGATGTAACGATATGAAATTTTTTGATCACGATTATCGGTATTATCACGGTATTGTTAAAATGTGCTGGAAATTTTCAAAAGGTACTGACACATGAAAGATTTCACCAACTTTTGTATTTAAATGCAACAAAAATTAAATAAAATTACTTTTTGTTTGCATAAACACTAAAACAATAACTTTTACCTATGATGACTGGATTTTAAATGACAACAGTTTATCTCATACGAAATGTTCAAATAAAACTTTGAAAAGGTTTCATAAAAGGGTAAACTTCACATTTTAGCCTTTAATAAAGAGAAGGGTTAAGTCAAAATGATATTTGAATACCAAATGTTTCTATGTATTTTATCTGATTCGTAAATATTTCTAGACACCTATCTGAATTGTTTAAATGTTTATAACCCACATAAGCTTGTTTTTGATCAGTCAGTCAAAATGTACAGCAGGGCATGCAAATTCGTCGTTTTTTGGCCAGACAAAGTGTGCACACAGGCTGAATGTAAATGTAAGTCTCTGTAAATCCACTATCTGACACTAGATGGCGCTTACGGAAAAGCTGAATTGCAGCTGTTTCCTGTAACCTCTGTGGATAAAGCAGCGTTACGATTAAAGAATGAAGTATTACAGGGAGCAAATATGAAAACAAAATGTAATCGAGGTACATTCATATAAACCATTCATTCATATATTAATTTGTATTAATCCCATAGCACTCTTTTAAAACCTTGCATCTTTCCGCCACGTTTTCACTAGTGATGGGAAGTTCGGATCATTTTACCGACTCGGACCTTTGATTCTCGTTCAGCAAAATGAACGAATCTTTTTTCGAGTCATTTCGTTCATTTTATCAAAATATAATTAAAATGTTACTTGTTACCTCCCTAACACATCTACTGCTTACTTAAACGTTGATCACACTACAAACAAGATAAAACTATAATGCTATAAGAAACAGAAAAGATTCATCCATTGTTTACCTGGGTCTTTAGTCTATGATTAGCTCACCTCACCTCTTATCTGACAAGTTTTCGGGTTTGAGTCGTTCGTTCATAACGTGACAGTCCAACAAGCTTAACCTATGCAGCCTGAGCCGGAAAGAGAATTGATTAGTTCATCTTTCGAGTCTTCGGGTTTGAGTCGTTCGTTCATCACGTGACAGCCCCATAAGGTGAACGAACGACTTTAAAAACCCCGAAGACTCGAAACTGGTGAACTAATTCCAGTACAGATCCTAATAGGATGTTGCGCATTCGCGACTGAACGAATCACTCCCCGAGACGACTCGTTCGTCTCGAGTCACATTAAAGATTCACTCAAAATGAACGAATCGTTCAAGAACGACCCATCACTAGTTTTCACACCAAATGAAACTAGTCCGCGTGCTGTGCGTATGTGAAACTGTTTCCTAAAACTTTGCTTTACGCTGGACAGTATTTATTTATCCTCAGTTGTTCAAATCACGGTAATCGGATACGGTTTTAATGATAATTAAATATGAAACGGTAATACTAACCGTGGAGGGGTTTTATCACGATTTATCATTAAACCGGTAATCGTTCCATCCCTATTAATAACTAATAATTTGATTTGTTTTGTCAAAAATTGTAATAGAATAAAGACTGATATCTAAAATATTCCCATTTAACAGACTCTGACCAGAGGAATCAGACTTCAGAATTAGAGACACATGATGCTTCACAACATAATAAATTGAGGAGAAATCTGATTATCATCATCATCTCATCTGTTCTGCTCAATGTGCTTTTGACCATCACTTTAATAGGTTTGTTTTCTTCTTCCACCTATGCAATATCATATGTATTCTTACTGCCAAAAGTTGTTGAAATACAGTGATGTTTCATTTAATGCTGTTTCAGGTTTGGCGACGCGCTACCTTCATGCAACTAGAAAATGTAAAAATATTTCAAACAACCCTCAAACCACCACGGCAGCTCAATACTCAGGAGATGCACAGGTAAGAATAATTATGTAATTAACATTAGCCTAATTTTAAAAAGTAGCTTTTATAAATAGTAGATTCATGATGCATTATTTGAACTATAATAACATGTTATTAGCACATAGTATGTTGTCTGATTGGTCAGTTGTGACATTGTGTACTCAAATAATTATATACAGTATAATGACTGCTGAATGTATTTTCAATTGTTGTGGGTTGCACTAGTTTTATATATGAAGAGTTCAGATGCAAAACCAGCTAAAAGCCATCTTGGTCAAAAATGAGATAATGATAGTGAGTGAATGCTCCTGACACATATTATACGTCCATCAAATACTTTTACTTCAAACTCGCTTAATTCCAGCCTCAGCCCAATCAGAAGTACCAGTACTTACATAGAAACCTACACAAAGCTCCAGAAAGAAATGCTCATTTTAAAGAAATACATCAGATGGATTTAGGGGCTTTTGCATCTGAACTCTTCATACATAAGTCTGCGCTGTCCTACTCAGATAATCATAAGAAATTTGTCAGATTTCTGATGCTATTTCATGTTGATTTATTGATTCATTTGCTAAAAAGCAGTGCAGTAACTACTGCAGAATAGTGAATATTATGATTGTGATTATTGCAAAACAAACCCCTTCAGCACTATACAAGAGTATTTCATATCAGGCACTTATTTTCTGACACAAATATGGGCATTCATTGCTAATATTTTAATCTTTCAGTACGCTGAAATTGATTATCCCATCCGCCCCAGAGAAAGCAGGCCTTGCCAGGACCAGACCACCTATTCTCTTTTACAGCCAATAAAAAACGTGAATAAGAAGTAGTTTAAAACGTAGTATGTTTGATAAATATACTGGATATTACAAATGTGTATTAAAGTTTAACATTTCTGTAATTCCATTTGTAGAATTTCATACTTTCAATGACTTCAGTGGTATATTATTTTAAAAAAAGTTTAAGATTGTAAAAAAACATAAGTGAATATATCTACATATTTAATATTTAAAAGAGAGATATTGAAGAGAAAGAAAAAATGTAATCAAATTTGAAACAAAGTTAATTTTGCTTTTTATTTAAATGTTTCTTTCACAAACATTCAGTTCAATGAAATCTACTTGTAGGAGTTCAGAGTCATGATCAGATCTGAGATGATTTGTCACTGCATGTAAGATTAATGTTCTATATGAAAATATAATTAAAATTCTTATTGGTTGAATGTAAAATGGTAAAAAAAAAATAGCAGACACTGTGACGAGGAAGTTGTCACAAGCACTGTAAATATGCCGCTTAAGGTTTTATTGGTGTTAACTGCAAAGTTGAACTGTGATCTCATGACAATATTTTTTGCTTTTTTTTTGTTTGTTGTCATGTATATGTTTGGTGCTTTGTGAATTGTTTTGTTTCCGAATATGCAGTGAGGTAGATACTGTCCCTGTTGAACAAAACCAGCATATGCTGGTTAGGTAGGTTTTGGTGCTGGTATACTGGTTCAAGCTGGTCTTTTGCTGGTTTATGCTGGCTCTTTGCTGGTCCTTAGCTGGTTTAAGCTGGTCCTGGACCAGCACATGACCAACATAAACCAGCAAAGGACCAGCATTCACTCTTAAAAATATTTTGTCTTAATAGTTCCATAAAGAACCTTCAACATCTGAAGAACCTTTCTGTTTCACAAAAGGTTCTTTGTGGCAAAAGAAGGTTCTTCAGATTATGAAAAGGTAAGAAACAGATTTGTTCCTTAAAGAACCTTTGACTGAATGGTTCTTTCTTGAAACAAAAATGGTTCTTCTATGGCTTCACTGTGAAGAAGTGATGAGTAAGCTCCTCTATTTTTAAGAGTGAAAACCAGCAAAGGACCAGCATAAACCAGCTAAAACCAGCACCAAAACTTACCTAACCAGCATATTCTGTTTTTTTTTTTCAACAGGGGTGGGGTGTGCTAGATAATATTAATGATCTTGTCTGTGATGAAATGTTCCTGTTTTGAATTGAGATCTTGCTTTTACAGCTCGTTTCAAACTAGCAGTGAGTTGCATGTAAACCACAGGGTAATGAGGTTTCTCTGAGCTGAAGTAGTTTCTCAACAAGTTTCAAGAAACATCATCCAATGAATAATCCTTAATCTTGAACCATACAACACATCCGCTAGCAGTTACGAAGATAAAATTCCTTCTTTGAATTGTTTTTTTTTTTTTTCACAATTTACCTGGTTTCATTACAATTGTCTTACGTATTATAAAGCTTTCATGTACAGCTGGAAATCACAGGAGCAGCTTTCAATGTATGTACTAAAGAGATTTTTTGACTTTCTTATTAATAGGTTTTCATTTTTTTGTGTGCATGTTAAAAAGTCCAACTTCTGCACAGCTTTCCCTTGTGGTTAACAAACAGCATGAGTTTTTGCAAATGAACTCCTCCACAGTTTGGTCAGTGTGTTTATCTGCAGTCACAGACAAAGGTAGTTTATTTTTATGCATATGAAAGCAAAGCTGCGAAAAATAGACATTCAGTCTTTTTAACAGCATGCACTGTAAAGGTCCTAGATCACATGCAATTTAAAAACATTTTGTCTATTGAAAGTTTTTTGTGAAGATTTTGTTTCGCCATTAAACACTTTTATCCTTCATAGCTTTCATAATCAGTATTCATAGTTTTAATTAATTTTCTGTCAGAAATTAAATATGCTCTATACTGTATATGGCTGTGCTCACCCCTATGGGGTAGGTTTTTGTTTTTGGACTTCAATAAAGCATGTCTGACTCTGCATTTGAGTCTTTGTCTCTGCCCACAACAACATCTGACATCACAAACACCTGCATGCATCAAGTGGTTTAAACTTTAACCAAGTGAACATAGCAGGAAAAACATTAAACAAATGTACTTAAAATATGCTGCTCCATCAAGAGGAAGCAAAAAACTGTTAGCCAAATACACTGTTTGAACAAAATAACCAAAACTACACAAAATAAAACAAATACAATCCAGGGTAATTTAAATATACATACTCAAAAATGTTTGTGTCGATCACAATTTGTTTCGTAATAAGAAATTTAAACATAAATATTGAGTGCAAAGTAAACCTCATCTGTTCATAAATAATGTCACTATTGATGATTTAGGACTTTATTGCTGTGTGACTACAGACACACCTCCAAAATACTGCAATGGCACAAGACTACACATCACTGGTGAGTAACAATTCAGTGATGTTTTACATTACATCTTTTCAGATTAGAAAAACAATGTTAAACACAGAAAAACATGTTAAACCCTTCAAAGTACTGAACATATAATATCCTACAGAATATACTGCAGAAATCCAGAATCATACATAGACGAATCTCACACAATGTCAGACTTTTACTCTCATATCCGCTCTTACCTGGTCTTCTGATAATTGTGATCATAGGTGAGTTACTTGATAGAATTGCAGTTGTTGCGCCATCAAATGGAAAGACTTCAATCTGAATTCTCTGTCCCTTTAAAGGAGCATTAAAGAAGTTTATTCTTGGAAGCAAGAGATCTGGAGACAGCTCGAAAACATTTCAAACTGCAACTCTACAGCAGCTTCAAGTTATGGATCTTGAACTCCAAGACTTAAGCCTAGTGCAGGTAAACCAAGAGAAAGCATAATTAATACAACATGCCATTCCAGTCAGCCTCTTTCTTCTGCAGAACACAAAAGATGATATATTGGAAGAACGTTTCAGTTACTTTTGACCATATGATGAAGGGTCCAAAAACAACATTGGAACCCATTGACGTTTAACAGCAAATATATATCCAAAAGACAATTTAAAAAAGGTTTATTTAAAGAGCAGTGGATGACATATTGGCTTCCTGTTGTTTTTCAGTTTGCTGTGGTGGATCCTCCCACATCATGTCAAAGGTTTCAGTCCAGCCAAGCCAACAGCATTTCTGCACTTCTACAACTGCTGAAATCACCAACAATTAACCACAGTTGACCTTAGTCACATTTATCATTGTATTTGTTAAAAAAAATGTATTAAGTATTTTATAGCTATTTAGACTTTTTGAAGCTTGTGAAATGGACAATTAAGGGTACTTGCCAGAAATGACTGCTGCTATTATTGTGCATTCAATACATACAGATTTGATTTCTGCTTGATTAAAATGTTGGGTTTCAGTTTTATGTACAGCTGGGCTGAAATCCGAACAATACAATCCCATACATAGCTTTTTGGAAACAGATTTTGGTTGATATTGTAGATATATGTGCTACTATTATTATTTCTCCACAACCTGCTAGTTAGTTGTTTTTATATGCATTCTGTGGGCAGATTTGTCTTAAAAATTAAAGGTTCTAAAAGGGTATTCTTGGAGTGATGCCATAGAAGAACCATTTTTTGGTTCCCCAAAGAACATTTCAGTGAACAGTTCCTAAAAGAACCATTTTGAAGAACATTAAAAAAAAATCTAAAGAACCTTTTCTGAATTTAAAAGTTTCCATGAATGTTCAAGGTTCTTCACAGAACCATTGATGCTAAAAACCTTTTTAAGTGTTTAAGCTAATGTGATGGTTTCTCTTGCTGTCTTTCTCCTTGCATAATAAACTAGTTTCAATCCAAATCAATATTTCATGTTTATACAGTTAGTAGTTGTGCTACATTGAAATAATCATTCAGTCTGACTATACTTTATTCCGTATGTAATGTATTTCCAGTGATAAAGTAAAAACACATGCACACATACACTCATGTTGTATTTCATACTTACCTGGCAGGTGAGACACCATGATCAAGAAGGTGGTTCACCCAGGGCAAGGCTCGTCCATTGCACTCCGGCCGTGCTGACCCCTGCGAATTCACGGTGTGTGTGTGCGTGTTTGTTCACTACTCACTACTGTGTGTGTGCACTTGGATGGGTTAAATGCAGAGCACAAATTCCAAGTATGGGTCACCATACTTGGCTACACGTCACGTCCTTTCTTTTTTCCTTTCCTTTCATTAAAGCTGTTACAAAATTAGACAAAATCGTAGAAAAAAATGACAAAGGCAAAAGTGAATGGTGATTTACACTCAACTCAACAAAAAAGTATTATGAAAATAGAATAGTGTCAAATATTGAAATGTTTATTCATTTCAAATCAGGCGAAGTGACAAATACAATCGCAGATGTCTCGCTAACTTTCTTCAGTTAACATAGGCTAATTTGGCCTCTATAGTTAAGCTACATCTGCATTGTTTGCTCACCTGTGGCTAACACATTGACCCTTTCAGACCTGAATTTTTTTCACTGAACAAAAAAATGTTTGTCTTCTTGATA